>CM029361.1:2594654-2648474 GCA_017140985.1 Hormaphis cornu
GCTGTACAAATTATGTTTAGGGCATTTTATCAACAAGATTAGATAAATGTAGAAGTGGTTGTAATATAATATGTCGCTGTACAAATTATGTTTAGGGCATTTTATCAACAAGATTAGATAAAAGAGGTAAAGCCATGTCTCCACTATAAAACCCGTACAACCAACCTATGGAACTATTTTTAGCGTCTGAATATTCTTTGAGACGTAAAATATTTGATATTATAATATTATATAAACGTACCTATGATCTAAGTTTTTATTTGTATATTTGTACGGTTTTTGTTAAAATATGCAAAAATATGCAGAACATGCATTAACGTCAGAATATGCAAAAATATGCAATATAAAATTTTGATATTTAATCAATCAAGTAATGATTTGTGTTGACACTCATTGACTGCATGTATATGATGTTGAAAATAACAACATGCATTTTATGCAAAATCCGGTCTTTAGTTATAAGTTATGTTTGAAAAAAAAAAAAATAATTAAAGAATGTTTGAATAACAAAAATGTTACTTAATAATAAAGATAAATAATTTATATAATAATAATTTTACATATATAGGTATCCTTTATCAAATTAACATAGGTAAATTTTCGGGACGTTTTTTCTCATTTAAGCCCACTTTAATAGTATTTATGCGTTTATTGATTCTCTTACAAAACGTCATGACCTACTTAATATACCGATGCATACAAAACTCAGTAGGTATTACGCTTGAAACTAAGAAAAATATCATGATCAGGTACAATAAATATAATTTGTTTTTAAAAAATCATTCGGTTATTCATCGACAAATATGTTGTTGCTCTAACGATGTTTTGAATAAACCCGGTACACTAACTTACTTATTCGTCGTAAAATATGCAAAACAATAAATTACTATACAAACGTCAAAAAAATACAATTTTTCGAGCCCACCCTCAGAATTTGAATTTGTATGTATGAAAATACTGTGTTTTAAAGCTCGTGTCAGTGTCTGATGGTTTAATAAAACTCTAATTCAAAGTTCTCATCAAACAAAGGGTGTCAATGACGATTCAGAATGGTGGCTAAAATCAAAACGGATTTATATAATAGAATTTTATAAATTTATTAGACAAAAATTAGTCATAATAACTCAAAACATTTACCCATCACGTAGGTTTTGTGAAATTTTCAAGCATTATTGGAACGATTATGTATAAAACGTTTTCACTTCCGCATTGATACAATATTTTTGTATAAGTTTGCGAAATGTCAATACAATTTTTACGCATATTATACCAAATATGAACGTTTTATTAAGAATATTTATAATATCTATTATTGAGCAGATTTTTGAATACAGATAGAAAATTTTAATTAACATTCAATATTTATATTTTAAACAGTAAAATTATGTTATTCACGAACTTTTTTTGATAAATAAATCACAGAAATAGTTGTTTTCGGTAAAAACGTTCCACTTTAACGACGGTAAAAAAAATTTAACGGACCTTTTTTGAAATATTTAAGTAAAAAATAGAAATACAATAAGTTGTCAACCATATATGTATTAAAATACCATTATTTTTTCTGGGAAATTAAAGTTTTTGTCGAACGATGATGACAAAAAAATTTGAAATTTCAGAAAAGATTCTTGCTAAAAAAATCATCAGACCTGCATATTTTACTTTTATGAGTATTGTATTTGAATCATCATTTTTGAATTTAAAACCGAACGAGAAAATCGGTTTTTTCAAACTTACATCTGCCGTACTTTTTCCCGTTATACGAGTGTACATAGTGTTTATGGTTTTGGAAATAACTTTTTAGTATTAAAAATATGAAAAAAAAATCCAGTGGAATTATAATGCATCGAGTATTTGGGCTATCGGAAAATAGGTATTAACACGAACGAACATTTTTTTTTTTTTTTGTAAGATCAACATACCTAAATCAATATTCCTCGTTTCGCTTAGAATCTAAAATTTTAAATGAATAAACTCATATTGATTTATCGTGGTACATAAATCCAGTCCGTGTAGAGAAAAAATTACTCGATTCTTGTAACTTGTTTTTTACAGCATTCGTGTCGACTCCCAAACACCGCAGATGTTATTTATCTAGAACATTTTAACTAGGTAAATGGAGTAAATACTGAAATCTAAACAAGAATAGTGTTCTTTGATTGTTTAATTGTACACTATACTAACTATTTGGCATTAAGTCGCTTCAAATTCGTACTTAAAAAGGAGCCTTGATAGGTTTTTCGTACTCATTGTTCTCATTTGTCTCTCGTACTGTTTCTGCATCTGATTTTATCGTCTTCTCAGCATCATGAAGAACGTAGCAGAATTAATTTTTTTAACTTTTTCGACAACAGTGTTAACTGTACTTGTCCATATAAATTACGTTACGGGTATGTTAAACTATATTTAATGATATATTTAACCGTTCTATGCTGTATGCGATTTTCAAGTGTTTTAATGATATTTTTTACCCATCATAACCACAGTTATAATTGTGATATGAATTTTTTTGGATTCTGAGCGTTAGCGAATAATCCGAACAAGATAGTTTTTCATAATATGTGGTTAGAAATTTGGAAAATTGGTTCACACAATTTCGGTTTATAGCTGATTTCACGTTTTTATTTCGTCGTTAAACTCGTCATTCAATCAGATTTTTTTTTTGATCATAACGTCCAAAATAAAAACAGGAACAAATTTTTACACACCTACTTTTGAAATGGATGAGATACAAATTTGATAAAAGTTTCAAGTGATTTCGAAAATTTTTATTGTAATTTTTGTTTTTACGTATTCTAGACACAACTGAGCTCGCAACTTTATGTTCGACGATTATTATAAAAAAAAAAATTGATTAAAAATTCACAATAATTATGATGTTTCCGGTACGCAGGCAGTAAAATTCCAAAAATGTGTCGCACAATTATTGTTTTCCCATCGTGTGATTGCAATATTTTCATTATGTCGTGTATGTTTGGCTTCTCTGAATAACTAATCAAAATAATCGTCTAGTCAACAGTCTATTTTGTATGTGTACAAACATGATTCTTACGCGTGATAAAAAATTCGAGTTTTCAAACATTTTAGTGCTGACTCACTTTGAATTTGCAAATTACATTATTTGTGTTTCGTCAGTGTAACTTCTTCGAAGATCGTTTAAATGTATATTAAAAAGATGATACAGAATTACGTTCGTATCATTAAGAAGGGTTATAACGCGCTTAAATCAATACGATGCTCTGTTTTTCTTGGGTACCTACCTAGTAAAAACACTTGTGTGATGTTTGTTTGGTAAATTTTTGTTTTTTTGCAAAAAAAAAAAAAAAACGGTTTTGCCATAACCAAAACACAATTGTATAGTGTTATTGAATGAATCGGTCTAAACGAAAAAGAGGGCGCCTTACTTTTGAATAAAATTAAAAAATTCTCGCGACATAATAATCTATAACTATTGAAAATCAACACTGGATTACAATGGTTTTGGATTTTTAATTTTTTAAACGGGTTATTCAGAACTGTTTTCATTACAATGTACCAATACAACAATGCAATGTTTACATATTATACGTATTTATACTTTGGATATTGCAAACATCAAACTAACACTGTGATCTTATAGTGCAATTATTAAAAATAACCATGTTGAATTATATTTTACAGCGAATATCATGATTGAAGTGGATGAAACCTGCGCTCGTACGTTCATTAATTCATAATTGAAATAATTTTTTGTCACCGCATTTTGTCACATTTCATAAAGAAGTTTTTGACGCGTGTACAATATTAGTCTCGTAAATTATATTTTCAGTGAATAAAAACAAAATATTTTTCTTAAAAATTAACGAAATATTTTTAAATCGGCTTTGGAGCCGCGCCGTATTTATTAGTAAACCTAAACGCGTAATTTGTAACACTTTTCAATCATATAATGATTGAGACGTTATAAAAAGTATTTTACCAAAAATTATTTTCTTCAAAACGGGTACGTTTTCCATAATTTTTCAAAACCTATGAGGTGTTTCGAGAAAAAAAATATCAAAAATAATTCATGGCGTTTATCGTCGTAATATTTGTTCAGAACATATTTTCTATTTCTTTTCTGTTTGTGCACCTCAAGGTCAAAACGTGGCCTTAGAAACGAATATTTTAAATAAAAATATGATTGTAAAGTGTGTATTTTCAAACATCAAACTCTTTAGAATATTTGTAAACTGTCGATGTAGGTATGCTCAAGAAAGTACGAATATTTGATCACAATATTTTTAGGCTCCAATTTTCTCAAAATGTTTACCTTAGTCGAGGCCTCGATTTTTTTGAACTACTTTATTGTGCGAATGGATTAAACCGGCCGATTGATTTGACTGTAAAATATGTTAATTGATAATGTTATATTAATAACGATACAATTTAACCAATATTGTTCACCAATGTTGTTGATATGAATGAAATCATTGATTATATGTTGAAGTAAAACAAAATCATTTTTATTTATACTAATTGTTGACTTGTCTTGACAGCTAAAATTCATAGTTTGTTCAAGGGTAAGTGTAATTTGAACGAATCGTTACTGCGTCAAGTTAAATAATAGCGTTGAAAACGCTTTCAATCAAAACGAAATACGCGTATAAAAAAATTAAGTTATTTTTACACCCTTAAGAATAATTAAAATTTGCTCTTGTATTCACAAAGCACGTCTTTAGACTTTTATTTTGTTGCATATAATTTTATTAGTAAAAAAAACACTAACCGAATTTGATTCTATCTGGTTTGGAGCAATTACTATAGTGTGTTTTTCTGTCACCGAAATTCATTTTCAACAAATCGACGTAAAAATTTAAACAAATATTAGGTGTATTTTGGTGATGTTCGTTGTGTTTTGGAAAACAAATATAAAATTTTCATTTAGTATACAGGCACGTGAGATTTAAATAAGTACTTATAATTTCAAATACTTTTATTTAGTTCCACGTACGCAGCTAGTACTTATTATAGTATACTGACACACGCACAATTTTTCAGGATTTCGTTTTACATATGAACTTATTAGCAGCAGCATAATTAATGGTTTTATATGAAAATATAAATTATATCTATAGAGTTGTTGTGTGTATATCTTGCGGAAAATGAAGATCAAAATGAAATGAAATTTCTCTATCGTTTGTTGTTCATCGCAAACGTTTAGCGATTTTAAGATCGTTTTTACTGGTCAAAACGATTTGACGGAACCTTACGTGAAAATGAGTTCCCCTTGTTATAGTTTGGCAATACTGCGATAATAATTCGAGTGTAAACATATTCAATCGATTTAATTAGTTTAAAAATTACAAATAATATTTTTAGAATGTGAGGATGGCTGTAAAACAATCCAGGACAAAATCAAATTTATATTTGTACACGTTGGTAAGTAAACGACCAGGTAAATTGAGAAAATTGTGTACCTATTCATGATCGGTCTAAATTACAAATAGAATAGAACACATTGAAAACTGTTTGTTAGGCAAAATTCAACACGTTGTAGGTATATGGTTTATGGAATCTCAAAAAATGATTGGAATAATAATTATTTATATTACAGTAGCAAGTCATAAACCTTACATTTAACTTTATATGTATTACAGCAATCCAGGATTGGAAGGATGATGAATATGGTAATATTTTAATCGGTATTACTGTAATAGCTGCTTAACTTGAAAGAACGCATTATTTCGAACTTTCTGAAACATATAATCCGTCCGGTGCATTGGAAAGCATAAAAATAAGGTTTTCCAATAGGGTTTTTTGGAATAATATATGTTTTCACAAATCTAGTAAATAAAATATATTAAACGTTCGGTTTATTGGGTGTACAAAAACAATTTTTCAAAATGATCACAATGAAATCGTCAGACATTTTTTTCATTGCGGCGTATGAACTCTAGATGATTTTATACAGTTTTTGTACCAAAAATATACAAAACGTGAATAATTTTTTAACACAAATCAAAATATTACGACAATTTATACATTTAGTTAAAAGCGGTTGAGATTTTCTGATGACTTTATCCAATACATTTATTTTTAATCTGTTTGATACGAAACAATAATATTTGGAAATGCGTTTCTTAGTCGATGATTGAATTTTTTTGTCATTTTAAAGCTTATGCCAAAGTTCCTAGTCTCAAATCTGAAAATTACATTTTTCATTGAATTATTAGAAATTCAAAATATTTTCAAATTTTTAACCATTTTTATATGCTTTTAGAAATTATGAGGGATTACATTAGTTTTATCAGTCAAGGAGTTGATAAATCTGGTAAGTATAAAATGCTTTTACTTTCTGTTATTCGTAAACGCAATCTTAATTGTTTTTAATTAAAATGCGTAGTAGACTCGACTCGATTGAAAAAAAAATAATAAGTTTATACTTTTATCGAAACATGTTCCTTTTCAACAGACCTAAAAAAAATTTACTTCTCTTTTAAATTCTGAGCGTCACGTTGAATGTATGGTTTTTACAATTTTTTCGGTTAAAAGGAGTGGTCCAATCGTAAAACGCGTTATAGCGCTTAGAAGTTGGGAAAGTGAACGTTATTTATCCAATATTTTTTTTGAAATTTTAATTATTTTTCAAATTATGGGGCAAAATACAACAATTTTTTTGAAAAGTTATAAATGCATGCTATGAAGTGAGGTAGGTCACGCCCTTGAGTGGATTATTATTTTGAATGGTGTAGTGTATGACTTAAAAATAATTAAAAAAGTACATTTAAGATAGGAAGAAACGAAAGTAAGTAAATTTGAAGAATGGAAGGAAAGAAAGGTATTTGACTCCAAAAACACAGTAAATAGGCTAGGCCAGGCGAGAAGTTGGTTGGAGTAGCGACTACGCTTTAAAGCAGACCACTTCTTTGGGTAACTCACTGGTTTATAAATGATTTCACGTCTCTGTTTTCATTTTTTTTTTAGATTCTGAGCGTAGCAAAGAATGTTTTTTTT
Source organism: Hormaphis cornu (assembly GCA_017140985.1). NCBI lineage: Eukaryota > Metazoa > Arthropoda > Insecta > Hemiptera > Hormaphididae > Hormaphis > Hormaphis cornu. Next base: position 2,601,627 of record CM029361.1, read on the forward strand.
ATCTTGCATTGATGTTTTTTTTCCTTTTTTATAAACATTTCTACGGAAATAGAGTCAATTCAATAGCAAAATGTCATCGAAATAAAAAGTTGGGAAAGTGGTCATAGATGGTACTTTGTTTAAAGCGATTTTTGAAATCTTAAAAATTTCTTGTGTTATTTGCCAAAAACCAAAAAATCTATGAAAACTGTACGGTAAAAGAGTCCAGTTTTCAGGTTTGTCAACACGTTTTTGTGTTGGAGAAAGGCTCCGATTTTTAAGTTTAATACAACAAAATCTATTACACCCTGTCTGCTCTTTCTTTCTTAAATTTACTATTAACCTTTTTTTCCTTTTTTATCATGTTTTGTTTATATTATTTTTGACAATAGGAAATATACTCTAAAAGTGTTTAATGTTATTAAAACTTTTACGCGTTTCTGGAACAAATTTAATTGAGTTATCATTTACAACTATTTTTGTAGTTTGTGATTTGTCATTGTCTTAAATAAAATGTCAACTAAATTCAAAGCCGAATCGGTGCCCCTTGTGTGTTGTAATCGCTAAACCGACTAATTTTTATAGTTAAGTTTTCCTCACAAATTTCTAGGTACTGAAAAAAACATGCAAACCCCTCAAAAATTCTGTGCGAATAAAAGTAAGTAAAGTTTAAAGAATTGTTTACTTGGTTTATACAAAAATAAATATAACATTTTGGTGTTAATTAAATTTACTCAAGTTTTATTCCAACAAAATTGTAAATATAAAAGCATATTATATTTAATTAAGGATTATAACATAGAATTAAATTTACTTCTCTGTTTATTCAATTTCTGCACTTCATACTCCTAATGATAAAAGAAGTAAAAGTAAAAGATAAAATGTTTAATTTAAAAACACCTCTCATTTAAAGTATATTCAGTTACAGTTCTCAGCCAGAGGGTTTAATGATTTTTAATGGATATTTTTTGATTATTGATGGCGTGTATTTTCGTTGAAAATCCACCCCTAAACTTAATTTTTTCTAATTACTTCGATTTTATTCCACCATAGATTTTGGATTTCAGACTAAAATTAAATTAAACGTAGAAATAACATTGAAAAAATAATCGAAACAATTTGAAATTTTTTAGTCAGAGTAACCATTTTGCGTTGATTAAAAAAAAGACAAATTTTTTGTACATTTTATACAGATAATGACTACCTAGGTTAGTGGTGGACAATATTTAGATGTATTATTGAATTGTCCATTATTGTCGAATAAAGTGTAGTAATACATCATCTGGATAGAAGGATGTCTATACTTTGCATAGGTACTAATATTTTGGAACACATAGGTATAGAAATAATTACAAATCATAATTTTGGTTTGATATCTTTTCAATTGATTGACAATTTTTCTAATGAATTAAATTATAACGAAATAACGTACTAAAATAGTTATTAAATAAACAATTATTAGTTAATCTAAAAAGTAAGCTGATATGTTCATCAAATTATTTTTATAGGATATATTTTGTTCATTATTGTGTAAAAGTATTGAATTTTCGTATCAGACACTATTTAATAATAAATTAGCACAAAAAAAAACTATAAACCTATCCTTCTAAAAAAAAAAAAAAAAGGTTTAGCCAAATACTAATAAAAAGTTTAAAATCTTATAACTCAAAATGTATGATATTTTTTTAAAAAAAAATTATCACATTTGTGCTTATCCTATTCTCTATATAATTTATACATTTGAAGAGAAACAATTAATATGTTGAAAAACATTATTGTATTGAGTTACAATTTCAATAAATTCGAACAATTGTTGTAGCGTTAAACTGTTTATGTAAACAAAAAAATTAAATAAATAAATAAAAATAACAAGATATACCAAAATTCTGGAAATCATTTGCCATCAGCTAATATATAATATACGTCAATAATATGTAATGTCATTTAGATTAAAATATGGAACCTATAAAATGAAAACTCTAGGTTTTATAAAATGATAGCAAATCAACAAATTAAAAGTTATGAAATTCCAAACTTATATTGGTCAAAATAGATTCACCTCAACATTGCTTTTTACACTTTTCATCCAAAGTGAACCATTATTTTTGAAATATTGACTTTTATAAATTGTACTTTGTATTAAAACGCCAAAAAATGTTATAAATTCAATCTTGGTTCAATTATCATTTGAATTTACAATTTCAACAATGTTTTAACGACATTTAAAGAGCTTAAAATTTAAGAAATATTAACAGTCTAAATGTTTCAAACTTCTTAATATGTCAAAATACGATATAGATAACTTCTATAATCACACTTAATATGAATGGTAAAATGTTGTTTTACTAAAAAATGCATTAAAACAATTGTGTTTGTTTTCTTGATGTGGACCACTTACTTAATGTTATCAATTCGAATCATAATTCATAAATTTAACCTGTGATGCTTTTAAATTTTCAATCTAGCCTGTTCAGGCAAATTAGTTTGTATTGTGTATTTCATCAAACATTTTTAACATCCATTAGGTATTATTATTATTACAGCTTTTACTATTTTATAATGAATACGGATTTTACGAATGTGAATTGTTTTTGATTTGTTATCTCTTTAAACTTATTATCATTGCCAAGTACCAAGTACATTAAATAATTATTCGATACATTCATGTTATTTACACAAAGGTATTATAATTCGATATTCCATCACTTTTAGATGAAGATTGCGGCAGTAAGTTTTTTTGAATTTCATTTTATAATAAATATTTTTCACATTCATACACCATTCATATTGCGAACAATAATTTCTGTAAAAATACTATATTGTTTTTTGAAACACGGATTTTCACGTCGATTCCGTTTTTTATTATTTCTGTTTTAGATTCTGAGTGTAGCAACAAGGATGTATTGGTTTTGATGTGTTTATTTTTATTTTTTTTTTATCACTATGCAGCCACGATAATTTCATCAATAATGTTCCGATTTTTAAAGTCAGTACCATTTCGGATAGGTATACGGAGTCACGCGGGATTTTGAAGAGTCGTAGATTTAAGCGTAATCAATTTTAAAAGTTACGACAAAAAAACTAAGCAAAAATTAAGGAAAAAACGTTAAAAATTAAGGCAAACGTGTTTTGGACGCATTCGATTTAGATTTTTACTATCCGAATAAAAACATTTCAAAAAAATCCGCCCGGTGAACTCTGTAAGCGTATACCTGTCAAAAGTATTGAAAAACGGAATTATTTTGATTTTACTTAACTGTTTCGCAATTGATACTTAAATCGTAATAACTCCTCAATTAGTAACGGTCCACATGGTTTGAAATTTTCATAGGTTATTTCAATTGATATTCTTTGTACTTTCGGAGTTTTTGGCACTTTTTTGGGAAAAGTCTAAAACTAGCACATTCAATACCTCCATGGTATTTGATGAAATATTATTATGATGATAAAATTAAGAGTCTTAACAATTACGACAGTTAATACTAGCGCCTCATAACAGATTAATAATAAATTCTATTGTTACGACTTTAATATTTTTACAATTTAATTGAGCTCACTCAGAATCGTTATTTTCGTACCAAGCAATTTTTCAATTATTGCAACGTGCAATTTCGAATTAAACCTTTCAAAATAGTGGCCCACAGTATCAAACTATACTCACGCGACCAACTAACAGTGATTCCGTCTTTTTCATATATTAAAAACTGTACCTGTATGGCGTATAAATGTAGATTTTCGGGAAACAGAATAACCGCGAGATCTAAAAGATATCTCCGTTGGGAAAAACAATAATAAAATATTTGTTATTTCTCCGCGCGAATTTAGAACTGCACGTTGGATTTGAAAAATGCACACATAGTATTCAAAAATGTTTATAAACTTCGTATGGATCATGCGTGTGATATTGTATAAAAATGTGTTTATTTTTTTTTTCGAAGAATTTTTCGGGGATGAACCTTTAGAGTGTAAGTAAATTATTTACCGAACTTCATTCAATAATAATAGAGCATTTACGAATAATTTAAGCGACGGTGTAACGCAACATACTAACTAACTACCATTTCAATATTTATTGTTAACGGGATTTGAGACTTTCTTTCTCTATCTGTCACACTGAAATCATAGGAATTTAGACGTTCCCTTTGCCAAACATACCGATTGACCTATAACGATGCGATAAGGATTATGAAAACTGATTTGAATTTGTCATGAAGTCTGCTCGAAAACTTTTCCACATTTTCGAATTTATTCTTTTACAAATTGAAGTTAAAAAAATATTCTTACTTTTATATTTAAAAATCTCAAGACAAAACATTTTTTGGAATGTCATAATACGTGGCAAAATCAAGTGAAAAAGGTGAGGGAGTACTTTAAACCGAATAATCATAAATGCTACCATAAGTACCTACCTACCACACGATCTTAATATTTATCTAGGTGAAAACCTGCGTGACAACCATTAATATTTTCCTAAAAACATTGTTCTCGGTTTTAATATTTTATCACGATACACGACGTAGTATGTTTTTACGTACACATTTTTGAGTATAATACCTATATTGTTTTTTTTTTTCTTTTAGTATTCAAACAGAAAAACAAAGTTCGAAATTATTATTATGATTTTTGTAAGTCAACAAATATGATTTAATATCTAGAAATGTCTTGAGAAAATATTGCAACTAGGTACGCTACGGTGTTAGGTCATCGTATAAATTGTTATGGGCAATTGATTTGGAATTAGTAGATGTATGTTGGTATTGAATTTTTAAATCATCTACGGCAGTTAAATAGGTTCTAAATTTTAAACTTTTATAATGAATTGTCTCAAAACAGGTAGAAATATTTTTAATGTCGTTTATAAAATGATGTGTGAAAATTTAAATTAGTGTTATTATAATTTTTGATTCTGGATAATATTATCAAAGAATGCATCGGTTTTAACGTGTTTTCGGCACAATCGATTTAATTTTTTGGTCATAACGTCCAAAATAATGAGTGAAATCAGCTGAAATTTTCGTGTAATATATAAGTAAGTACGGTACAGGCCCGATACAAATTTCATGGTATTTGGAAAATTTTTGAGCTAAATATAGAATTTTTAAATTAAATTTTTTTTTAATTATTGGTCGTTAAAAATTTTATTTACCATTTAAAATGTTGAAAATGTAAAACAAGGTTGCCAACATAGAAATCAATTTTCTGTTCAAATTTTTGGAAAATCGTCGAAAATTTAACATATTTGTGACACCAATTTGTTATTTAACATTTGAAAATTATATAATATGTTGTGTAGAACAAAAATTTCATCTGCAACGAAAAATTTCAAAACAATTTCCACCAGTTGTGTTTCTATGAAAGCGTATAAAAAAATTGTTTATAAAATGGTGTTGTTTTGACAGTGACAATTTTAACAATAAAATTCTGCACTGTTGCGCAATTGATACATTCCCTTGAATAAATGTCCAAATATTCTTTACACTTGGGTAAAACATTTGGAATATTTTGACGAATTTTTAGGAAAAATTTAACATTCGCGACGTGGTATTTGATATATTTAATTGATGGGTTTTTAGTACCTATTAGTTTTAACTTATTCTAAACAACAGTTTTCGACCCTTTTCATTTTAGCGTATGAAAAAAAAAAAAAAAAATCCAATAACAAATTCTATGTTTACGGCTCAATTTTTATAGGTTAACTGAGTAAACTGAAGCAACCCAGAATGACGTAATGAATATTATAAACATTCAACCTTTTTAGTTAAAATATTGTTATTTGATGACTTCATTTAATTTATGTTCCCAGTTTAAGCGATACTAAGAACTGTGATTTCCAATCTTTATTTGTTGCCAACTTTAAAGAATTAAATTGAAATCAAGTCTAACGTCTGACTTACTCATAGATATTGTGTTGATAAATTGATTTTTGAGACTTATTTTATGTTGGTAGTGTTAGGTACCTACTTACCTATTCGGAATTTGTTTTTAAGCTGTGTGGATATAACAAATTATTGTTTTTAATCTTTCAAACTGTCAATTAAACAATTTAAATCCATCAAATATTCGTAAATCGTAGCTATTGACCGTATCTCAAAAAGTAAGTAACACTTTTGCGATTCATTTGTTAAAATTAATAGAAAATAATTTAGTTTTAGAGAAAAAAACTGTACAATATTGATGATGCACCGGTGTAAGCTTTGTTTATCCTCTAGTCTAGTTATGAATAAAAGTACTTAGACACTCTATAACATCTGAATATTGGATATTGGTATAGTATTCATGTTTCACATTAAAGTTTCAGATGGCTTAAAAATGTACGTAGAACATGTGCTGGAATCAATTCAATTTCAAAGTACGTATATTTCAATGATCGCTGACTACGTGAACAACGTCCAATGAACGGAATTTATAACATTTTATGTTTTCCATATTCATAGATGATTTTAAGGGTCCACATGTACCGGAGGAGTTTTGTGAAATGAAACGTAATGTTTTTCAGTTTAAGTAGACATTTTACAATTTATAGTTTTTATATTCGAAAAAAACAAAAACATTCAATCAAGCGATAAGATTTTGTGGCAAAAACTTGATATTTTGAATATATTTTTCTTATAATTTCAATTTAATCTTCGAACCATTTCCGTATTGTTGTGGTGTAGACGTGTAGTTAATAAAAATATTTAGAGTTTTAAAAATGCATTAAGCACACCAGAAGACGTGAAAAATACTATGTTATCGAGTATGCCATTGAAAAAAAGTTAAAAATATTTAATGTTCTTTGTTAATGTTTGACGACGGTAAATTAAAAATTTTAATACTTTTCAAATCACAATCGGAAAAAAATAATTAAGTTGAACAATTAAATGTATAAATAACATATTTTAAGAATATAATGTGAATATTTACAGAATAAGGTAACTCATTAGGAAAATTGAGTATACTCTTTCATTAAAAAGAAAATTTTTGTTTTATTTTTCACATTCTAGAATGTTCAAGTATGTTTGGATATATATTATACATATTTTAATTAAAATATTTCAAGACAAAAACAGAATTCCTTTTAATTATTTTTTTGTTTTTTTACAACGTCATACAAACGTCTGTATTCCTTAAGTATAATGTAAACATGTGATATGTAAATGGCTTAAAATATAGCGTTTAGTTCAATTTTACTATTAAACAAAAATCCACATAATTTTTTTTTTTTAAATTAGTTGTATAAATGTAAAAATCACTTTAAATTGCTATTAAATAGTCACAAATTATAATTTGTACTAGACAGCACTGTTCTGTAATTTATACAATTACTCGGAGACGTTTTGTACTTCTAAAATGTATACCAATATGTTTAAACTGACAATTGACATCAAATATGTGTGTATATATATATATGCATTGAACTACGTTGATTTGAAATCATTAATAATTACTGATATTAAATCCATTCGTATACCTAACTACTTATGTCATATTTTGCTTGTGTAAAAACTATGTTAATTGTTTATGTACATAAAACATGTTGCGAAATATTGTTTTGACTCATGAGACAAAACTCAAGTAGAAGAATAATTTGATCTGAAAACTTAAATTTTTATCAGATGACATTAGAAGCGATATTCCAAGTAATTATTACTATCGTTATGACAAAATAAGTGTTAACCATAATTAAAATGTACTCGGTACATAACGAAAGATATTCATTACAAATAACAAATATCATAGTGTGTACGAGTTGTGAATGTAAAAAAAAACAAGAAATCAACCAAACTTTTTTTGAAGAATTTATATAGCTTACAAAATTTGTTTTAATTTACAAATAGTTATTTATAATATATAGCTGAACGCGATAAGAGTGTTCTATAAAAATAAGACTGAAAGGTTTACAAGAGTGTGATGAGACTAATATTATGTTTTTTTATTGGTTGTGACTTGTGGATAGCGAAATAGAATAGTCCTGGGTGTGATCGAAATGAAAATAGGTAATCAGCTGCAGGATTAGTTGAGTGACAAGAAAAAAAACGATTATTATAATACGTAAAAGCTCGATTTAGAGTACAGTTAGTCTATAGTAATGAGATCTAAAATGAGAGAAAATACACCGAGATGGTTTGAACATTCAAGAGTGGCTGATTGCGAACAATTTAGAATAGTGTGAGAAAGAGCTTTGACTCGAGTTCTGTTGTTTGATTTCTGTGATTTTTCGTGTTTTTCCATTAGATATCCACTACGTTTTGAACGTTTTACGTCATTAACGTAGTATAAATTGAAACGAATCGCGCCATTAATGCGTATTAGCTTTAAATTCATTATTTGATTTATAATAAGTAATAACTAATATACTGTTGCAAACAAAACAGTCATGACCTTTTTGTATTCAACTTAGATATTGATGTTGATGACGGTCGGATATATCCTCATATAATTGGAAACAGTATTTGGGTTAACGTTGGTAAGTCGAATTTGTATAACTGATTGTAATGTGTATAGATTTGTATAACAGTACTTAACATAGCTGGGCATCAAATTGTAAATAGTTAAAATTAAGTTAAAAAGTCAAGTAAATTTCAACTTATTTTCGTTTACGTATTTTTCTGTTCACTTTTTGATTTAAGGTGTTGACTAATGTCGATCTGTATCAATTAAATTTTTTTTTAACTCTGTTTAAAAAAAAAAAAAATTAATAAATAAATATTAATTGGAAGACAATTTCAAAAGAAAAAACAAAAAATATTTTTTGAAGCGGATGAAATATTATACTAAGCCATGTGAATTAGAAATTTAAAATACTATCTTTATTTTAAGTTAAGTTAATTTTTTTTTTTGTGGTAAGCTTTTAACTTGATAAATTTAAAAATTAAATTTTTGTATTTTCAATCAACTTAATTTAACGAGTAAAAAAATGTGTTGACTTTCCCAAACTCGGTACTTAAATTATTTAAAATTTATAATGCCATTATGAAAAGATATAGATGGTAAATTTGAATAGATCGCAACGTACAACTGCTTGTTGGTCATCGGTTAAGAAAGTTTGATGTTCATTTGTAAGCGGGAATAAATCACAGCTTTACCAGAGTTCCAATTCTGAGCGAGCTCAGTGAGTTTATACTCGAAAAATTTTATGCTTTAAAATTATCTATTTTGACGAAATTATTTAACATTTTTGAAATTTTCATGACGTTTTAGTAATGGGTGAAACATTTTAATAATTTTAATAATTCTTGAGTTTGAGTTGTTGCCCAAACAAAAGAACGCAAAGTACAAAAAAAAAAAAAAAACAAAGAATATTTGTATCAAAGTAATATTTTGAGGTGCTAATGCCAAAAAAGTTGATTGATGTAACTGTCAATAAACTGAGTATTTAACCAGAATCTACTACACTACTCCTAACAAACTTATTACAGATACGTTTGCCTAATTTGTTAATTAAATTTTAGTTGATTTTAAGTAATGTTATTCAAAGAAAATATTCTCACTTTTAGTTTATGAGAATTTAAGGAGTAAGTACATTTTATTTTTTACGTTGGAACTTCTAAGTAGATTTAAACTGTGTTCTTTGATGATCTCTCGCTCAAACACAAGTCGGTTGATATATTATGTTCCAAAATACTGTTTGATTTTAAAGTTTTTTAATTGAGTTAAACGAAAAATTGTGTCAATTCAATATTGTTAGCTAAAAAATTATTAAGATATTAGTTGAACCTGTAGTATCACAACTGCACTTGAATTTAATTGTAATTGAAAACACAAAAAGTAAAAACACAAATTTAGGTCAGCCCGTGCAAATCTTCGATTTTCCATTTTTGGAGGATTATTGACTACACAAAAAATATACACGTCAATAATTAAAAACACAAAAGTTTGAAATTATTTTTCTACAATGTACGTCAACAATGATTACCTGAGTACTGGTGTAAAAATGTTTTATACAATTTGAATGAATGAGGTAAAGGCATTTATTATAAAATAACTTTTATATTTAAAATTGTAAACACGTGAGAAATTAAAAATTTCTTTATATTCTAAACGTAGGTAGCGAAGAATGTATTGGTTTTCAAAATTATAAATTTTTTTGTTTTTTTCTATAATTACTTTTGCAGTTAGAGGAAATGTGCAAACAAAAAATGTCACAGTACTAAAAAGTTGACGGGGTACCTACTTTGTTTGAAGCGTTTTTTTTAAATTTTCATTATTTTATGAGTTCAAAGTTACCTCAGTTACATTTCTCTAACAGCCATCAAACTTTTCGAACCATTCAACAAATTTAGTGTCAACACACTACGCTGTAAATCTCATCTGTTAGGCTTCAGTCTCATTGAAATTCTCATTTCAAAATTTTAATAAAATTGACAAAAACTCTAGAAAAAATAGTGCCCAACGAGAAGGAATTTTCCTAAATTCCAATTCCTAACGTGGTTAAAATAGGGAGTTAAAATAGAAAACGTTACTTTTTAGTCGGATTTTTGACACTTTTTTAAAATTCAACTTGTAAAGGGATTAAAAGAGTTAAAATTGTTTCGTTAAACTGAAAACTTAGGGCGAAATCGGTAGTTGAAAATAATTTTACCGACCAAAAAAAATAAGTGTTAAATTGTAAATCACTCTCGGCCGACAAAGCGTGATAAAAAAAAAAAAAAAGCTACTAAACATAGCAAACAAATGCGTGTCGGGACTGTTAGTGTTATTGGCACTAATTGCTAATTCATAAATATACCTTTTTCTTTTAGATAGTTCAAAAGGATACGTAGACCAATTTTTTAACGCAATTAACGTTGAGGACAGTATGTATAAAGCTATTAAAAAAAAATATTCGTTTTCGTAAAAATATTTGCAAAATAAATAAAAAAATTCCGATTTGTATAATTTTTAGCGTTTAATATAAGTCTTGCGTTTATTACTTAATTTCTGTTTGTTTAAAAGACAAAAAAAAGAGTTAAAAAGTTTTTATTGATTTTAAGTTGACTTAAATATCGTTGTTTACTTACGTTTACAATTTCACAAACTGTATTAATTATAGACCTGTACTTTTTATAAACAATTGACTTTAAATAATCGTATTTAAAAGTGGAATTAGCTGATATTATCATTACTTAGTCATATCCATTTATTAACACTAATAAACTTCGAAATTCATAATTTTTAAATTGTTACAAAGTTCATTCAAGTTTTTTTATAATGAATTTAAAAAAACAATTACCATTGTGATAATATGACGTACAGTTCACACGACAGATTATTGTATTTCAATTAAGCGCTTGATTTGTATGATACTCGAAACATTTATAGAATCAAACAATTGTTTTTTTTAGCTATAAATGAAAATTGGAACATTGCCAGCTATTGTGCAGAATATTTTGACGGTAATTCAATAATAGTTTTAAATATTATCAAACATATAACAATAATAATAATACAAAGTAAATTAAAGATACAGTTTTACAGTGAAAGAACCGTTTTTAGATTACAATCATATTAATTTTCATCGAATTCATTTACATTATATTTTCATTATTTGAGTGTGTTAATGATAATATAGTAATGTCTCTAAAAACGTCCGATAAATTAACAAATAAACTGTAAATCGTGAAATTAACCTACAATACGCGATTTTATAACTTTAAATTTATAATATATAATATATAGGTACCAATATGTAGGTACCTACACTTATTTTAAATAGTTTTTCAAAGCCGCAAAATTTTTTCAGAAGTGAATGAAAGTAAGTTTATACAGTTAGTAGTCGGTAAAGACATTTTTTTAAATTTCATCTGACGAAATAGTTGGCGATAATTGTCTGTAACAATATTTATTGGTTAGTATTAATATAAACAATTTCCCTAAACTCATTTACTTAATTGTTTAACGTGCGTGTTCGGTGTTTTTAAAACAAATTTAATGTATACTTACTCGTAATTACTAATAGTTTCAATAATCGTTCTATCCCATCCGGACCATTTGATTTTTTCAAAAATGACAAATAAATACCATAAAATTATGCTATATCGCTATCTGTTCTGATGGTTTCTTGTGTCTTTTGAGTTGAAATTAAAATGCATGTTACGTTAAAAGTACATCATTTTTTTTTTTTTTAGTGATGACGGAAAGTAAGTTCGTATAATACATAGTCAGGGCCCATTAGAGATATTTTTATAAATTAATTTTTCGAAAAATTACTTACGCAGTTAAGTTTCCAGTAATAACACCAATTCACTAAATAATATAATAAAGAATTAATTGACTGCGGAAAAAAACCGATTGTTTAAAACGTTTTTAGAACTGGATAGTATTTTATGTATTCACTAAAAATTTTAATAATCGTTTTATTGCAGTCAAATATTTTTCATCAATTGTGGTTTATACAATGTCATTCGAATAATATTTGCTGCTAAAATACGATTATCGGCATCTTTTGATTTTAAATTGAAACCCGAACCGGTAAATAGTGACAAATAACAATTTGTTCTTAGTCGTGTACCCGGTATTCACGTCGGTTCGTCACGTAGAATTACTTAGACTTTTACATATTTTATCCCTTTAAGCTATACGTAATTAGATAAACCATAAAAATCAAAGCAATATTCTTAAGCAAAAGTAAAATGAAATTCAAGTTTTAATTTATCTTTTTTAAGGAGAACGTAAACTCCAAAATTTTTTAATTTTTGCAGCCATTGTTACATGGTGTAACTTTAACTTTCCATTTACAAATACGAAACTTAAAAACGTATAGAGTATATTATAATAGTATAGTTAGTATAATTAGTCGTATCTATATTGTCAAACAGTCTTAACAAAAAAACGAATAAAATTTAATCACTTTATTGTTCAAACGATACCTGTTTTTTGACGGTACCTATTAATATTATTGATGTATAATTTTTCTTTTTTCTGGCATCCAAACTTCAAAACATGTTTAAATCAAAAGGCTATATTAAATCAATTTTAAGTTATGAAATATTATTTTTACGTTTACCACAAAGTTAAAATACAAAATTTGTTGCACATTATACGATTTTGTAAATAAAAAATTAAAAACTATAAAAAAACCCACAATTTGTTATAGTTTTTTAATAAAATAAAATTTAAAAATTCCAGAAGGCGATTATAGTAAGTTTATATAGGTAGTGAAAAATGAATAAATTTTAATCTTTTTAAAAATTAATGCAGTTTACACCTGCATGCTACACTTGTTATAATTGTTAACATTTATATTGATAAATAAACGAATTTTTTAAGAATTAACTATTTTTCGTACATTATTTTACGACTAGAAAAATATTTGAAGTATTTAAGCCTCGATAATTGTTCTGTTTGTGGCTCATTGAATGTTTCTGAAACTTCTACAAAATGCTTATCGTTCTGATGATTATTTGTATCATTTGTCTCTAAACGAAAACCGACGATTGATAACAAATCACAATTTTTCCAGGAACGTTATAAATCATTATTTTCTCTTTTAATTTTTTGACTAGTAAAATTTCATTGTTTTTTACGTTTGATTATTACAAAAATAGATTTTGAATGATACCTTGAACAACGCTTTTTTTTTTTTTTAAATTTGAGAAAATCTTTAAATTTTTAACACACTTCTCAGAAAAAAGTTATAAACATAAAATATTGAATTTCAGTTTTATTCAATTTGACTATTTTTCAGGAACATACGAAATCTTATAATTTTCATTAATTTTTGCCATTCAAAGATCGTAGGATTAGGCCCCTGAATTATTGTTCACAAAATCAAAACTTAAATGGTAACTTGAAAACATACTTGTCTTCGTAATATAATATTGCAATACGATTTTGATTATTGGTTCACGAAATATGAATTTCAAGAAATTCGCACGTCAATGTTATTTCCATATTCTTTCTATCACTTTTTTCGGCCTCGACATCTCCAGTAATAGCTGAAATATTAATTGAAATGTTACGCGACACGGAAAAGGTGAAGGATATAAACATGATAAAATATGTTTCAACCAATTTTGACAACTTTCCAGCTAAACATAGAATTAAAAATTAAATCTTTTATTGCATTTTATTTGCTGTCGACTCAGAATCGTTATTTTTAGAAATAATTATTTATTTTAGCCAATGAAATTATATAATAAAAAACAATAAACTACATACCTTGAAACTTCGTTGACTTATACCATACACGGTGTTTATGCCGTTTTGACGAACAAAAATTGTGTATTTTCTCGGATGATCAATTTTTTTTTTTTAATTTATGTAACTGATGTTTTATAAAATGTCCATTTTTAGCATCGTTCGAATTCTTTCTATGATTATTATAGAAAATAATAAACCAATAAGTTATTTTTCGTATTTTTCGTACATGTTGAACTGATAAATTATAAAATATACTTACGCATGAATAAAAAATTATTTAAAATATTTTTTAAGTTCTTGAGAATGATGGTGGTTTGAAAAGAAGTAAGTTTATATGCAAAAAAAAAAAACTATTGCGGAAAATTTATTTTTATTTCCTCTTATGAATAATGATGTAACACTTTTCTGTAAACAACAATTATTGTTGTAAAGATTTGATAAACGATGCCTCATAACAAGTGCAACCGATTGTAGTGGGTACCTATACTTGTTTCTAGGCTGGGAACAATATAATAATTGAATTTACAACTATAATTTTTAGATTCTGAGCGCAGCGAAGAATGTATCGCTCTTACAGTGATCTTATTTTCTTTTTTGTTTTTACCGTGTACAACTTTAAGGGTATAAGAAATGCTCGGATTTTTAAAGTCAGTACCTACCTATAATGAAGCGCTTACGATTTCTGAACCTATGATGGTACTTTGAGGGGTCTCAAATATTAAAGTTGAAAAAGTTACAGCCTTGAAACTATAAGGAGAAACTTCGGAGAAACATTAATTACGGCAAACGTGTTTTTTATACATCGATTTAGATTTTTTTGTCATTAAAATCCAAGATAATGATCGGAAAAAGCTGAAAATTTTACATACTACATGCAAAATTTTGATGAATTGTAAAATTATTGACAATTTCGCTTATTACTCTGATGGATTTAATCGTTGTAATTTAAACACTATCGATTCTATTCAACGTTAAAATATAATTGGCTTTTTTTACCTCTTTTATTTATCGCGTTATCTCGTAATCCTTTTTGTTTGCAGTTGTTCTTCTAAAAATAATTTAACGGAAATTTTAATACATTAATGGAATCGATAAATTTAAAAAATTTCAAATTTTGAGCAAAATAATAAACTCAAAAATCACAATAAATTTAAAACTGTACTTAACATGTACACAATCTAAGTACATGATTATGAAATTCAATCGCATAAAACTAATAAGTGATATTTTAACATAGTACGATTTTTTAACAATAAAATATAATGTATAATAATATACGAGTATTATTATACGTATTATTATACGTATTATATTATTATACGTATTATTGTCTAAAACGGTTAATAATTTCAACGAACAATTTTCAGAGTGGGAGAGTGGTAAGTTTAGTTGGTAAAAATTACCTTTTCTGTCAATAGTCTTTCAATATAGAGATAAGTGAAATTAATTTTTAATTAAAATATAATAATGTGCATTTATTTTAGATTGTCAATGTAAGTAGTACATATTGATAATCATTTTCAAACATTATATTACTTTTGTAACCTAATCGTATACAAGTAAATTGTACTTCATACATCCTAGGTATTGATAATTTGTTTTTTTTGTTTACTAATAATTTCAATAAATACTTTAACAGTTTTGATTTGACATAATTAAGACTAGTTAACAGTTTACCTCTGCAGTTAGTTTTTCGTTTCGCATAAAATCAATGTATAAGTCCACTTATACGTATATCTACCATTTAAGTTGGTACATGCGTTGATGTGATTAAATAATTTAGTTCTAAATTCTAATCGATTTCGGTTATATCCTTAACATTTTATTGTTTTAAAACTAACAATGAAAACTGTGACTTTTACTGTTAACTTTTATACTGTTGCTGTAAAACTTACCTACTTTATATTTTTATTATTTGTACACACATTTGAAGATAAAAACCGAAGTCTCATCTTCGTTATGAATCATTTTTCCTTTTTCAGTACCACGTTTTTTTTTTTTTTTTTTTTTTTTTTACGAAGCATCCATTTTTTATAACTTTTCACGCAACACTTCCGTATTTCATTTTTACACAATTATTAATTAGGTATTTATTACTATAGAATTTTTCGGCAAATCGGAAAAAAAACAAAATAATTTAGTGCATCTTTAATTTTACAGCAATAAATATTATTATATGAGAATATTGATTGGTTCGTTATATTGACGCCGCCAAACCAAATATTTCGAATTTATCAGAATCGCTTAGTATTTTTAAAGCCATTTTTTTTTTTCCTACTAAATTCTATAAATTAGAGAATCAATCAGAGAGTTTTTCAGTACCAGCTCGTCCCGAGAAAAAAATTCCTTACAACGCCACTGTATCGTATCTCGATTGGGTTTTAAATAATAACACCACTTTCTATAATACGATGTGTTTTTATATTTTTACAGCATTTTTCCAAACGTGTAATTTTGATAGTAAGGGTTTTCATTGTTTTATTTATTAATTTTTCGGAAAAATATTGTCCTAATGTAACTTTTCGCCAAACTATCATCATTTTATTCAGTATCCACTTCTTTTAACAATTATTTTTAGAAACGTACCTATTTATATCCTACAAGTATATTTTAATGGCATTCTCGTGCAATATTTTCAAAAAATATGTTTGAATATATCAATTACAGTATATTATTAGTACGGCTAAACTGTGTTTTTACGTTGAATATTGTTAGTATCTTCTATTCCAGTTATAGTTTTACGCTAACAGTTCGGGAAAATAAATCCTATTTTCGAGTGTATGCGCAAACTGAAAATTAATAAAACACTTACGAGGAAGCTCAAAGTTAAAGACGTATGAAAACAATTTACGGAAAATTAAAAATCTCAGATACTATTCTTTATGATCGCTATAGCCCGAAGAAGGTGAGAAATGTTTTCCCACACAAGGTGTATATTATACAAAAATCGTTTATCGTTCTTTAAAAACCATTCTACGATATTTACGAAACGTTATAACTGATGTTTTGTTTATTTATTAGAGACTGACAGTAAAGCCAATTTAAAACACATATTTTACAATGTCTGTAAGTACGATACTGTTTATTTGCACTTTTTTTTCGGGCAATAATACAATTTTATTTATATTAATTTAGTTGCATACGTATAGTGTGTTAATAGTTATAGTATTTAGTTATTATTATATATATTATATATATTAGTTATTATTATTATATAGTATTTAGTTATTATTAATAACTATTGTATATTGTAAAAATAGTAATTAATTGTTTTGTCTCTTTTAGCTGAAACAAATATTACTCCTTGTAAGTAACACGGATACAGGTTAAAAGTTAAATAACGACAAAATATTGATTTAATTGATTACCTACTTAGATACTTAATAGAAACTATATACGTATTAATTTGAATTTTTTTGGAATTTTTTTATTTAAACTAAATAACAACTGTGAATATTTCAGTGAAAGTAGATGGTCGTGAATTTAGTATGTATTTTTTATAAATATTGTAGATGCCTACGTTTGGAGAATTTTATCAGCCAGTTGAACAAAATTTTTGGTTTTTGTCTCGATCCTAGAAAAAATCCATAGACTTTTAATGTCGTCGACCCGTTTTCACAAAATGGCATACAAAATAAATTTTCATTTTATCTATACATCCTAAGCCATGATTTTGAAATCGATTACGAACCGCCTACAATTTTCACTCGTTGCTTACAAGTAATATTAAATATTATATAAGTAATTGCTGAAACAAATTTTCAAAAAAATTCTTCTATGACGATTCGTTTATACTTAATTTATATTATAGGAGATGGAATTTTTTAAAACATTTTTTTTTTTGGTAGTTTTGTATGTTCTTTAAAGTCGTTATTTTTTGTAATTTGCGTTGAAAAACGTATACGCAAGCATTGATCTGTTCTACTTTTTATTTAAAAATATCGAGATGCTCGTGTTTTAATTTTTTTTAAATATTTCAACGATGAAAAATTTTAAAACTAGTGTAACGTTACTTTGTAGTGAATTACAATGAGGTTTTCAGTAGTTTGACCGAAAGACGTAGTATGAAAAAAAAAAGAAATTATAGGTTCGCGCGTACAGCTATACTTAAATTTAAATTAGGCAAACTTGGTAACGACCAAAGCGTATCACTCATGTACGGTATCGTAAAATTTTTCTAAAAATATCATCTAAAGAATATCTATATAAAATATTACCAGTGAATAGTTATAGGATAATTACTTATTAGAAGATATTATTTCATTTAACACTTTTTTGTAATTGAATTTGTACCGAATACAATGATTTCGACTGTTAAAAAAAAATATAGTCCATAAGCTTTCTGCAAGTATTTTAACCTACCTGCTTAATTATTTCATGTAAGCTTTGTTAAAATTTGGCTTCGATAATAATAATTAACGAATGTACAATTTTATTTGATGGGTGCATTTCACTTATAGTACATGTTTTCATATTCCATTATTTTCATGATACTAATAATACGAAAAATTTTTAGATGTTATTTATTCATACATGACATTCGTCATCCAATATCTGTCATATGACGGTAAATATGATTGTCATTTTAACTAATGTATAGTTTGTGCAGTTATTAAATGTTATAACTTATTATTAAATGTTATAACATATTATTTAAACGACATATTATTGAAGTATAAATAATAATACCTACGGTTAAATTGTACAAGGTATAAGTTTTTTATGACCGACACCTTGATCAACTCTGTTACAGTGTTCGATAAAATTTGTTTTAAACAACTTTTAGACCGATTTTTTCTCAACCAATTGTAAATTACCACCAAAAGCCGCGACTACGCTCTGGGTGGGTCGGTCAATGGTTTCGAGGTTGTGGTTTATCCGTATTATTTAATATCTGAAAGCAACGATAAATCATCGCATTTGAAATAAACAATTATTTCTCGAACAAGCTATCAAATGTAATAGGTGAAAATAAAAAATATCGTGAATTATTCCTATCACGTAAAAAAAAAAAAAAAATAAATAGTGTATTATACCTAGCAAAAATTGTTTTCAATTTTTCTAACGCATTGAATTAATTTAGTACATAACAGTTCGAAAACGACATGGAATAACGATAGGTTAATAGGTTAATTTCGTCATTTTCGTCGTTTTCGGCACGTAACTCAGAAAATAATCAAAATATGCTTGTCATAAAATCAAATTTAAAGCCGAAATCCCAACTTTATGTGGTATTTAACGTAACGATTGGAGCACTCCTTCTGAACCTGAAAATTTCAAATTTTTTGCCGTAAAATTCTTGATTTTTTTTAAAAAAAAGCTTCAACCTAACCTAACCACCGGGTTCCATAAACCTTTTAGAAAAGTTACTGACTAAGTTCGAGTTACTGAATACTATTTTAATTGGATAAATTAGGTACCTACTACGTTAGATGTCATGATCAATACAATCATGCGTTAAAGCCCGGGGGCGAGTGAATAAGATTCCAACTCAAAACATTGTTCGTTTCACATTTTACCTAAAGAATAATTGACAACGGCGGTATCATTATTACCGCTCTGATTATTAAGCTCGAAAAGACATTTGAGTTGAAAAGTGTTTAAATGAAGTTCGGGAATTTTTACGACAGTTCTTAGACTGTGCAAATAGATTTATAAAAAGAAACTATAGTTTCATGTACAAATAATCAAAGAGGTATTTTTGTTTTCACAGTATTGCAAATGTTTTATTCAAAAAGCGTTTGTAAAACAACGCTAATTTATTATTCTTTGAATTTCAGGTAAGAAAATAAAAGCGTCTCCAGAACAATATTGTATCGCTGTGATGGAAAAAAAAAAAAAAAAATAGTCTCTCTCTCGAAAATTAATTTTGTGTATTATTTTTATTTATTACACTATTGTAATATGTTGGATATGTTTTTCAAATAGATGTAAGGAAAAATATGTATATATTATATACAATTATATTTAGAAGAACGCTTGTCTACTTCAAAATGTAGAATATTTCTTGCGTTTAAACTTTAATTTTTAAGTAATTTATGTTAATTGTTATTAAATAAAGAGTATGATATTAAAATTTCAATGAATATGCGATACTACTTTAAAATCTATTCCTAATTGACCTGTTTTAAAGCGAATTTCACCTACGAACGTTACAGATATTGAAAGCTAACCGATTTATAGTTATTAATGTCAACGTGGCCGGCAATATATCCTCTTAGCACAAAAAGTCACACAGCTAAGTCCAATAAAGAGCTTTACTTGTGATTTTCACTTTGAAATGGTGACCTGTACACCAAAGCTAGTCGTATTTATCAATATCGATATTTTAGAATCCGTAAAAATGTATTGAAATTGTGCAATTATTTCTTTTAACTTTCAAGAAGGTGACGAGCCGCGAAAGGCTCACTTTTTTGGTGGGATTGACTGATTTTGATGAAGGGTTGGCTAACGCATTTTAATGGAAAAAAACTGTAATGAAAAATCGCCTACGTAATCGTAACACCGAAATTATTCGCGCGTGTATATTTCGAATGTATTTTGAACGAACGTCGGCCCACTCCAAAGCGTAAACACTACACGTCAATAACAATCGTTCACCCGACCTCAGATTAACTCCCTTTAATTTTGTTTTTGTTTTGTTTTTCGTGTTTCGTTATTTTAAAATTAAAATCGTTTCATACTATATATAGTTGTTTCAGACCAATAAGTCTGAACCGAATCCCCGGATACTTAGGATTTTGAATTTTCAAAACACAAGACACTAATTGTCTATACTGTTGGCGTATGCGGATGACGTTGTTACATTAGGAAATAGTCGCCAGGAGGTTGTACACACTATGGAAAAATTAATTGCATTCAGTCGAAATACGGGTCTTAAAATTAACGAAGCGAAAACACGGTAATGGGTCGCCACACGCACACATTATGAACGATTTGGTGGTGGTCGGACCATACAACTTTGAACGGGTCGATAACTTCGAGTATTTAGGAGTGAACATCAATCATAAAAACGGTATGCACAATGAAGTAAAACTTAGGATAAACTCGGTGAATTGTGCATGTTTCTCACTGAATAAACTGTTAAGTTCGAGAATGGGTGACTAAGGAAAAAATGTGCTTAGCTTGCTTACGCCCAACAGTGACGTATGCCTGTGAGACGTGGTCGACGACTCAAGGAGACGAGGAGAAAGAAGCTTCGAGAGGAAAGTGCTGAGGAAAACGTACGGCCCTGTGAGAAATGGATTAACTGGAGGTTACGAAAGGAGAAAAAATACCAACTTGGAATCGATGTACAATAAACCAAATATTATATGGTTCTTAAAAGCCAAGCGTCTGGAATAGATGGGTCATGTGTGGCGCGCTGAGGGAAGCATAGTTCAAAAAGTACTGGTTGCCAACTGGCAAGCGCCCCAGGGGAAGACCTCGTCAACGATGGCGGGATAGAGTCAACACAGATATAAGAATGGTGGACGGAGTAGCAAGCTTCGAGACCGCCGTTGAAGCTGCAAAAGGCCTTAATAAGACACTAATTTTTAATGTTTTGTAGGGAGTAGAATTACGTTTTTTTTTTTTCACATTATTTTACAAAAATTAAAATTACATTTTGAATTACTCTGATCATTTATTGAAATTATTTTACTTACACCACGTTCTTAGGAAATGAATTTTCGTTTTTCGAGTTGGTATTAACAACGTATAAAAACGTTTTAAATTCAGACGATTTCCGATTAAAACTGTGATACCCAATTATTTTGCTTTAAAAGCAGAAAAAGAAATTTTAAAAAGCATTCGAGACCCCAGCAAAACATTAATAGCAAAACTCATGATTAACCAACAGTGATACTCGAAATAATTAGTATCGAATGTTTTTTTTTAAATATTTAAAAATATCCATCCGTTTCTAAAGCGAAATACTTGTTATAGTTTTGTTCGGAAATCACCAAAAATTCGCTAGTTTTCATTTTTTTAGTATTCTTTGGTGGATAAATAATTTGTTTTCTTTTTTGATTTCTGTTCAATAGAAGAATATTTTATTTAAAAAGTTTTTTTAGCGACGAACGAAGAATGTATTGTTTATACAATGATGTTTTTTCTTATTTTTTTTTTTTCTGTCAACAACTTTTCGTTTAGAAAGAATGCTCCGGTTTTTGAAGTCATTATTTTTTCTAAAAGGTTGGTTGACTTCGGTGGTACTTTGGATGAAGTTTTTTTTTTTTTGAAAGTTTTACTTCTTTTTTGAGTTTTACTCCGAAAACAAAAAAAAAATCGAGAATTTTACGGCGAAAAATATGAAAATTTCAGGTTCGTAAAGACATTTTCGGGTAGAAAGAGCGTTTCAATTGTTACGCTTAGTACCATATAAAATTTGGGATTTCGGTCTTGAACTTTATTAAATGTTTTTTGATATTTTGATTACTTTCTAAGTTATTTGCCGAAAACGACGAAAATGACAAAGTCGTCAAATCCGTCGTCAGAAACGTGGCTAAAGCTATTATACTAACGGTATAAAAAATTGTTCTTTGTCTTTTTCAAACTTTTATGTACTAAATTCATTTAATACGTTATAAAAAGTCGAAAAAAGTTTTTGCCAGGTATGATACGCTATTTATTTTTTTACGTACTTTTGTGTAATACGAGTAATTTGCAATCTTTCTTTTAATTTCACCCAGGATTTATAAGATTAAATAGCTCGTTCAGAATATTGTTTTTTTCCGAATGCAATGGTTGTATTTAGATGTTAAATAATACAGCTAAACCAACTACTTTGAAACCAATGACGACCCACCCTATGCGTGGTACCTACCGTTCTTTTTTTACTTTTACTCGCTATCACATGAATATAATTTGTTTATTTAAAATATTAATTCTTCTATAGATCTGCTGTTTTTGTAGTTAAGTAAAATAATATTGTTCGAATTCAAGACTGTTTACTTTTCAATTGGTAACTAGGTTTTCTTATTAATAATTGCTATTCCATTGGCAGACATTATGTTCGCGTCATAGTCTCCCTAACCGAAACTTATGTACAAAAAACAGATTAAAATTAACACAAATTTAAATTTATATACGTGTACCAGTTTAGTAATAATAATAATATATTAAAAAACATACTTTCAATATTGAAGACAAGTACGACGGAATGTCTGTAAGTAAAATAGTTTATTGTATTGTTTCCAGTATTCACACGTTTCAATGATGAAAAAACGTTTAAACTTCATGAAAACGTCAAACAATTTTTTAGTTACGTGATAATACTCGTATATTGTACCGATGGACGTAATTTTATAACAATCCGAGTATTTTTTGGCCACATTACGCCATTCTCAAATGTTGATGAACGAGTTAATTTTTATTTTTTCAGACATGTTTTTGTTTATTGATAGTTTGCACTCACTCACTCCTTCGAAATATAGGTGTGTGTATATAATTTGATTCAATTTTTTTTCACGTTATTTGTACGGGTGAATTACTTAAAGTACCTGTTTAACAGCCTCTACTCTTTTTTTTTTAAGCTAAGTACAGAAATTTGAAATTTACAAATTGTTGAGTATTGCACTAGCCGAGTTCGCTCGAAATCGTGATTTTTGGAATCAGTAGGGTAAGTTTAAATTGTCAAGATTGAAAAAATTAAAATTTTCCAAAATTTTCCTAACATTTTTACTCATTGTCAGGTTTAGGGAAATTTGCGTCTAAACAAAATTTGAACCGTGATTTCGATAATTTTCAAAAGATTCAGTAAACTTAATTTTCGTTATTTTTAAATGTAAATTTAGCCACTGCAATGATTTTTTACAAACAATAATTTGTTACTAAAGATTGGGAAAATAGTGCCCCCGAATGAATCTTTAATAATAAACCATATTACTGGAAAGCAAAATTGGTCAATATTTCCTGAGAAATATCTGCCATCTTTCTTCTGCGGCAAATTGTTTTTTTTAGCTCCTTGTAGATTTTGTGTTTTACTAACCATTTACTATAAGTTTCCTACTTTTAAATAAAATCATCGCTACGGTGACGGTAACCAGATGCTCAGTAAACTGAACTCGTTCTGAAATGATTTTTTTTTCAAAAACAATGACAGTAACTGCTATCAAATTAAATTGTTAAATACTTTCGTTTGTACTACATAATTCAAAGTATAGTCTCTCATCAAAAAATGTGACATTACAGTTCCTCAATTTTAATTTTTATCGAAATTAAATGCTCTACAAGTATTGTCAAATGAAAATAAATTTGTAACATTTTTAATTAATAAAAAAACATTTCAGGGTAAAATCGTACTGGATGATGATTATCCGTGGGATAATATTATGTTTAAGAAACCTATCGATCGTCGCGAGTTTTACGAAGAAGTCTTGGAACATAAACGGCTCGAACGTCATGTACTTTTAACCAAAAAATACTGCAAACTAAAAAAAGAATACTATCAGTTTCAAAGACAAAATTGTATAACTAAGCACAGTCTTCCCGTCATAAATATTGTTCAATAAGTACGTAGGTACTTACTTTGTGTAATTTGATGATTTTTTTCAGATGAAATCAAAAAAATTAACAAAAAAGAAGCGATGGGACCACAATGGTATCAGGAGTTGTCGTTACACCAGGTTAGGAACTTATAAGAGTAATAACTAGATACAGAAATAAATTCACGTACTAAAAGTGATTCAATTTTAATTCTGAAAAAAGTTTCGAGTTCACTAACAAAATTTCTATGTTATTCAAGAAAATCGATTTTCGTTTTTTTATTACGAGTACTTGAAAATAATTTTTCCATTCTTAAAATTTGGTAAAGTTCTGTAAAATTATATTTCATTATTCTGAAGTACCTAAAACCTTTTTAAAAATTAGTCTTCGACAATAACCTAAAAAAAAAAAAGATCATTTACTTCGATCTTTTTACAGATTACGTATCGGTTGATCTTCAGTACGTCAATTTTTATTTGGATTTAAGGTCTGTTTTGGACGAAATAACTAGTTGGGCGATACATGTAGGTAGGTTTACAATTAAAAAATTACGAAATGGTAGACTTGAATACTTTGTGAAGGTAGATTGGTTATTTTAAGATTGATCTGATGGGTACAGGCGTTTGTTTATTGCTTCAAAAAACATAAAACTAAAATAGATGTAAGTTGCCTACATAATAAATAATAACTCTTTATAACCGAACCCTTATTTTACCTAATTTTATCGAGAAATATCTTTTGCGTAATAATTAGCCAGCTCAAATCAATGATACGACGTAGTATACACAATTATTTACACAATTATAATTGTATTATGAAATCTAATCTAAACGTACGACGATCACAGAAAGTAATGATATTATACTGTATGTGATCCGTGGAAAAAAGTAAGTCGTAACTTGTGAGGGGGGACTTATTGTTATCCAATTGATTTCGGACACGTCAGAAATTAAAGAAAAATCAATTATTGAATTAATTTTTTTCCTAGAAATTATTCAGTTCATTTTTTTTCTTCGTAGAAAACTAGTCAAACGTTTATTAAATTAAAAATGTATAGACAAACAAAAAAAATATCACAATGGGTTTTTTTCGAATAAATTGTTAAAACTAAAACTCCTTTTTAAACTATTTTAAATTGCACTGTACTAAGACTTGGCTTTGGTTTGTTAATAACCTACAAATATTTGTAAAAGTAAATTTCACTGCTTATAGTATATATCGTCGTCGGATTAAAACCTATTGTTTTTTATACTTAAATGACATTTAATTTACATATTATATTTGTTCATTCTTGATAATAACAGTCATTTCAAATTAAGTTTTCAATTATATTTTATTATTCATCATGCTCCAATTGTGTCAAATTTGTTTGGGTATTGATTAAAAAATTTGTTTGACCACTAGCCCCCTAATTTTATTGTATTTGATCGCCATTCAATAAAAATGTTTGTTATTTTTATAGTCATAATAGTTTCATTTGTTTACATACCAAGCAAACGTAAATACAAATTAATTTATTTAAATCATTAAAATTTTTATCAAAGACAAACATTTTGGATGTGTTCAAAGAACGCATGCGAGAAGATAACGACTTAGGTTCTTCAAAAAGCACAAGACAGACTCTCAAAAATCTCGGTGTTCTATCGTTTATACCAAATGCAGTGGCGTCGGAGGCTTTAATTACCAGTAAAATCGATCCGGTTGCTTACTTGATGACGATCAAAAATTATATTTCACAGAAGAATGAAAATGTTTGGCAAAATACCACAGGTAGACCAAATATAATAACGTAATAATATTATTTTAAAACGGTTATGCTTTATTGGACAAAAAGTTGACTCGGTATTTAATTTAGGTGTTTCAAATTCAAGATTTATCAAATTTTATGTTAAGTAAAATAAGTTAACTAACTAGTTTGTCCTCAACAACTATAATACCTCATTTATCAGTGTTTGCATTAATTAAAATTTGTAAACCATAATTTCCAAACCATTGATCTACTCAAAGATAAATGACCTACTGCAAAGCGAAGTCGCTACTTCAACTAACTTCACGCACAACATAGAATTTACTTTCGTTCTTGTTTCTTTCTGTTTTTAGTATTCACTCTCTTTATTTTACTTCTCTTTATTAAAATATATAGTAAAATACTTAAAATGTTTATAGTTATATATTACGCACATTCAATGAGTATATTTTAGAAGTTTTTTTCAGGTCAAATGATGTAACCTAAAATATATATTGCTTATACAGATTGGTGTACTGTATGGATGTTTCAGGTAAAAAAACTAAAATGTATTCACCAGAAGAAAGAATCTTAATGTCTAGTACTGTTTATTTGGCGTTTCCGCAACTTATCAAAAACCTAGATTATTGTCTTAAGAAACCTGAGATCGATGAAAAGAGTAAGAATATTTTATAATTTTAATTCTAAATCACGTTCATTATTTAATTACACGATTCTCATAGATCCTAGACAAAAACTGCACAATGTGAATCTTAGTGCAAATTAAGACATTTTTAAGTTACAATTGTTGTTTTTGAAATGCGCGTTGGTTTAAAATAAAAATTAAAACAGTCGAGGATTTTCGAGTTTTTACTTTCTTAAAACGATTGTCTTTGACTAACTTTGATTTTATAAATGCTAATTCCAGGGGAGAGAAAAATATCGAAAAAAAGAAAACCGAAACCGATTAAATATTTGTCGCCGTATCTGGAACCTCTCCCGAAACCAGTTCATCCAAGGACTGAATCAAAAAGGATTGGATTGGACGAAACCAATGTCAAAATTCGAAAAGATCATGAAAACCTTAAAGTTGAAAGAAAACAAAAACATCTGGATAGCAATAATACGGTAAATTATTGATCAACGCACAACAGGTACCTAAAACCATGATATTTGGAGGTATAATGACATAAGCCTTATAACATTTTTAAAAAGCATTGTGAATAAACTATTATTGCTGCTAATTCAAAATTATAAAAAATTGGATTTCGTTTAAAACTGGTTTTTAAATAGTTAAGAAGTAAATTCTACGCAATTATATTGACTATTTAAGATTAAAAAGTGTACCAGAGGTATTGCACCGAAGAATAAGAAATATAAAACGGAAATACGCTATAATTATTGTTAGATCTGAGTGATGCGAGAAAGCTTTTTGATTTTAAAATTCCTATTAAAGTAATGACGTTTTATTTTGTACAATTTAGCTATAGTATATTCTTCTTTACACTAGAAAATATAGATAATACAAAAAATCAATACAATATTGTCTAAAATTTCTTCGTTTTAGAAATGTATTCGACAGCTGACCAAAGTTTCCGTAGTTATTTTTAAAAAAATCGTTCATTATGTTATATACGAATAATTTATAGCGCTACTACTAAAACTCAAGTTATATTCACTGTTTTGAATTATTAAATGTTTAGCAGCCAAATTTTGAAGAAAAACCATCTATAAAAATGAACCTCATGTTTCCGGTACAAACATCAAGTGTAATGTTTCATACGAAATCGTTAATGACGAAGGAGTTAAATCAGCAAGAATATGCACAGAACCAAAACAAAAGTTATACTAATATTTCGTCGGACAATGGTAACTTGACAGATATGTCGTATGCCTCTATAACTGTAATAATATACCATCGGAAAAACGTATTCTACAAAGCTTAAAATAACGAAAAACTAGCATTAAAACTTAGTTAAACCAATATTTTGACCAATCTTACTGTGTTTAAGTATAAAATAAGTATGTAGTGGGTCACTGGTTCGTAACGTTTACTTTTGGCGTTTAGTGATAAATCATCCAAAATAAACGCTTTGAAACAAGCTCTACGTTTGGCACTCAGTCAAATGTTCAACGAAAATCGTAGGTATATAATAATAATACCTAAGTTCTGCCCCTTTCGATCAAAATTGTTAAAATTTTCATTACGTTTATATTTCACCCGTTTCGTCATTACGTGTACCTAGACATTTAAATTAGTTTGAACGAGTCAAAAAGAGTTATTTGATGACGAAACATTAAAATAACAACGATTTACACGAAAACACAAATTATACCTAACCTGTTGACAAAGTGTATCGGAATATTATATTTAAAAGCTTGTTTTTCAATCTGAAAACCAAAAATAACGAGATTTATCGAACGATACGCGCGTATTGATAAAATAAAAGTTTCTATTTTCAACACCACAATAGCGTTTGTAATCGTTCAAAATTTTCACGACTTTTGAATCTCGTTCAATGCGTGAGACATTCCGTCTGCGAGCATCGTCACGTAGCAATTTTTTTTTGAGATTTAATTAAAATCTTATCATCAGTCAGTTATATTGATTGGTTTTTTCAAACTGTAATGTGTTTTATTATTATTATTTTTCGGAGATAGAAGTTGAAATATCGACAGTTCAGCAGCACTTTCAAACGTAAATTAAGTGCTCTTAATTTGTGTCGAAACATTGTGCAAACACTGAGAAACGAGCTATAAATTTGTTGGCTGTTACCACAGCATACTATAGTTTGGTGCCTAATAATTATTCGGATATTTTTTTTTTTTGAACGTGATACACTATTCTTTTTTTTAAGGCAATGATTTTTCATAGCTTTTAGTTGCTACACGTTTAAAAACTCTCTTAGTTCCGGAAGCAGTGACCCGCTTCAAAGCGCAGTCGTTGCTCCTTTCACCCGACCGTGAAAGGATTTACCCAGTTTTTAACGATCGGCGTACAATTTCGATTTTGAGTGATAAACTGAACATTTAAAGGCAACATTTTTCCACTTTGACTTGAATAACGTGTTCAAGTCCGTTTTCAGACGCCGCGATTGTCCAACAGCCGCGAGTTTCGAGCGACGGACTGTCGAAAGAAAGCGAATCAGCTGCGACACACACACCGGCCGATGGCAATACGATTACCGAGTTATTATCGGTTTCGGTCTCGAAAAATTATCGAACGACGATCAGTGCGTCCTCGGTCGTCTCGATCGGGCTGTTATCGCGATCGAATTCGAAAAGCCGCCGGCGACGGTGGACGGTGGAAGAGGATTGCGTTTCATCGTTGCCGTACAATTGGCTGAACATCGCTACTCGCCGCGCGGAATCACATTTTTCGGTAGACTCGAGCGCCGCCGCCGAGTCATCGTCGTCGTTGGACAGCCCGGCGGCAGAGGAAGACGACGACGCGAATCCAGCGGCTGATTCGAACGATCCAGTGAACGCCGACAAAACTCGTGTGAAATGCGACGAATCGAGTATCGGGTACGCGTTGAAACCGTATATATTTTTTTTTTCTGATGCTTTCAGAGTAAACATTTCATTTGCGATCGACTACAAGACATGCTATCTATCAAGAACGCGCGCGTTTGTTTAAAAATACCGCTAGAACGAATACGGTGTGAATTTAGGTACCTATAGTTTGTAGGAATTTCGTTGTACAACGTTTCGTTATGAATATTTTTTTACGTCCTTCCCGCAAACAGCTCTTGTCTCATAAAACATTATCTGACCCGAGTCTCCCCCGGCCAAGTGTTTCGCCTAAGCTGTGCCGATGTTGTGTCGTCCGGCGTGTATTAGGATTCGGTTGGATTCGCCGGATGAAAAACGTTTTAGAAAATTCGCAGCGTAAACTCGTATTCTCCGCCTGGGATGCTAAAATTAGTCTTAGTCTGGACCTGTTTTTATCATCACACCTTAAAGAATAAGCGCCGAACTCAAAAAGAAAAACTTTGTATTTCGAATTAAAGTATTGAGTCGGGGGGGCGGGGATTCATCGTTTATTCTCGTCCAATTTTATTTCTCCGTGTTTTAAGATCCGTGATCGACACAACTAGCTGGTTATGAACACGAATAAGTAGATCCTAAAAAAAAGGACCAGGGTTCTGTCATCCTCCCAAAAGAGGCGATCTACCAGCGCAGTGATGTATTAGGGCGAATTCGGTCTTTCTGTAACCGTGCGTGAATTACACATTCTGTATTTTGTCACGCGGACGTAACAGGACGGGGAAAAATCGGATGGAAAGAGTTCCAGACCCGTCGTCGAACAGTAGTTATCAAAGACGACATTTTGACGAGGGTGTCTCCTTGACTCTTGTTTTCCGGTCGTCGGGGCAGGCGTACTCCAAGACTGGGGACCCGTAATGTATTCTCGATTGTTGGCGGGTTCGCGCGCGTGGAGGGATAGGGGACGCGCGGAGGGCCCCGAATAGTCGGGAGAAAGGCTAAGAGAAGGACAAGAATCCTCCTGAAAAACGTCGAGGAGTTCGACTCGTGAGCGTACGACGAACGGCCGTTTGTGACGTTTCAGCGATGATGGCGGCGGCGTTACGCCCGGAACAGAGGAGCCGGACGACGATGGGACCGAGGGAGGGCCCGGCTGTTTCAACCCCGTTTCGCACGCCGTTTTGGGTCGCATCGGGGACGACGAGAGACGGCTGCTGAACGTGTTTCGCGCCCCGATCGTAGGGTGGCGACCACGTGGGCGGCGTACCGTGGCCGCGACGTCGGCCCTGTCGACGAACACCGACGCGACCGTCAACGGCGTCGAGCGACCCTTCGGCGGTAAGACGCTGTCGGTCACCGCGCTGCCGAGGACGCCGCCGCCGTCGAGAGAAAACGACGACGACGACGGCGACGACGACGACGTCGGTTCCGCGGTCCGGGTGGAGACAGCGTTCCGGCCGCCGCGGCGTTCGAGCGAGGAGGAAAACGATTCGGAGCGGCCGGATGAGGAGGAGGAGGAAACGGAACAGACGCGCCTCTTCGCCAAGGTTGTGTGCACGATGTCTTTTGAAAATAGTTCTCTAAACTTATTATTCCGTGAACCGATAACCGCGAAAGAGCAGTCGTCGCCGTGTACAGTAATCTATGGCGGTGTACCGCGCAGAACGGCGCCTACCCGCAGGGTCGGCTCGGGAGGAATCGGTGAATTCGGCCCTAAACGACCCCGATCCTCTGCAGGTTAATCGGGCCCGGATAGAAACAAAACGAATAGATAATAAAAAGAACGGTGATACGGAATAATAAAAATAATAAAAAGAACGGTATACGCTTCGGGCGGGTCGAACGGTTGCGGTTTATCGGTATTGATCCCAATTCGAGCAGCGTTCGAAAAAAAAAAAACGATTCCGAGTGAGCTATCCGTGGATGAAAATAAAAAAAATATCGCGAACACCTAGCGAAAACTTTTTTCAATCTTCTAGAACGTGTTAATGATTTAGCACGTTTGACGCGGAATAATTTTTATAACGTCGGTTCGATAGTTGTTGTGACGTCACGCTTGCTTTTTTTTTCGGTTTGTTTTGGTTAAAACTCAAAAAGTGAGCGAAATTTCAAATAAAAAAAAGGAGTTCATTAGGTATGTATAGACTTTGAAAATCGGAGCATTTTCTGTACGAAAAGTTGTTGACAGAAAAACAAAAAAAAATCATTGTACGAATAATTCGCCGCGCTCAGAATCTAAAACGAAATGAAACGGGAACGTAACGTTGTTTTTTTCCCCCTTTGTAATCACTTTCGCGGTCAAGAGAAGGCGTCAAGCGTCACGAACCGTCAAAACACTGAAAAGTCTGGAAAACGGGCGTACGACGCTGTATGAAGCGTTTTTTTTAACTTTGATTATTTTTCGATTTCCAAAAATCAATTTTTTTTTTTTTTAACGTTTCCGGAAAACGGCCTGAAATTTCGACGTGTGTAATCATTTTTGTGGGTGGTGGCTCTGATATTTGCGGTTTAGGTTAATGGTTTTATTTGAAACTTTTTTTTTTTTTGATGATTCGATTATTTTCTGAGGACCGAGTTGAAAACGACAAAAACGTGAAAATCACTAAATTCGATTGTTTGTGAAAAAAAAGTATTCGATTATAGACACGGATAGTACGGTACCGCCGGGGATGTAATGTGTACAGATTACAAGCATTTATTTGAGGAAATTGTGGCGGTCCCGTTAGGCAAAAAACGTATAAGTATCACGATAAAACCAAAACATTCGTCACCACAATCAGAATCTGAAGTATGATTCTATAACAATTTCTTATTTTTTATTTAAAACACCGCAATGATGTATTCATTTTTTACGTTTACAGGACGGTTCTGTAAAACTGGACAACGTTCTTGCCGAGCTCCACAAATTATCGCCGTGGAAACAATTAAAAGTAAGAAAACCTAATTGGAGAGAAAAAAAACAATAAATCGACATTAATAACATTGAACTATATAATTCCGTGATATTGTAGTAGATTTTGTGTGACGAAATTCAACTTATTATTTTAATTTTGGTAGTTTTAACAATGCTAAGCGTTAAGAGTCTGTGTTATTATTAATATATAAAGTCGAGTGAAAAAAGTATGAAATTTACAAAAATAACTATTAAATTTGTTTGCTGAATTCGATTCAAATATGTATTTTCCTATTGGTAGTTTTTATCTATTCTTATTTTATATGTGAACATAATACGATTTTCTTTTACTAACATATTGTTTAACTGTAGATATTTAAATATAAATTCTAGAATCTTCAGTGATTAGTTGAAAATGGAGTAGCGTTAAAATATTATAAGATACATAAATATGGATTATAAGCTGCTGGAAACAAAAAAAAGTTAGAAAAAGATCATTTGAAAAAGTTAAAAATATTTATTTTAGTATATTTTTGTAAACAACACGGGAAAGAAAAACACGTTTACGTTTTAAATTCATTTTTGACTTGTTTTATTAGTATTTAAGTTTCAACTAGGTTACCTATAACACGTATTCAAAACAACAGTTACCTATCTGGTGAATGATTTACTTTACGTTTATTTATTCAAGACGGGTTCGAAAAAAATGTTTGTTACATATTGAAATTGGATATCAACATGACATTTTACAGGCGGTTTTAAAGTTTTTGTCGTTTCTGGGCGATCCTATAGCTGATTTTCCGCAGTTACTAGAACTGAATCAGTTGCGAAGGTGGTACGAAACACGATTGAATGCAAACAAATACGTGACGCCAAAAAACAAAGGTTATTTATACAATTTCAATACCTTAAAATCATAATAATTATATATATATTTTTTTTATGAATACTAAAAGGCAATACGAATTTATGTTCAATTTTACTGTTATCAGATAATTTGATGATCAAATCAATGGCGGCGTGGAATGTTCCGAGACCTAAGTTGACAACCATAGCTCCGGCAATGAGTCCAATCCCTAAGAAAAAAAATGGAAAGGCTGCAACACTTACATGGGATCAAATAGGCGAAACAAAACAACTGGTGCGTATCGACACAAACAATTTCGTAATTTGTATTCGTTATGGATTCTTAGCGTGGAGAATCAACCGATTTTACGGGAAAAAGATGTATTTTTACCTCAAAGAAAAATATGTTACTAAACAACTATTCGTTCATTTTAAAATTTCATTAATTTTAAAGGTAGAGCCCTAACAAATTGTGAGCGAAATCGCGTCATAAAATAGAACGATAAAATCACGTTCAGATACTAGTTAAATATTCATGTGACAATTAACGCATGATTTTAAAATTTAAAATATTATGATTACAAAGTGTTTTGTTCATGAGAAAATATTATTTTTGTGATTTTTACTATGATTTCATCGCATCAAATTGTAAACGAAAACAATATAATTTTAACAAATTCAATTTATTAAGTTAAAAAGAAAACTAATCAAATGATTATAAGTATTATATTTGTTGACACTTTAATTTAAACAAATTTTTATAGTACAATAATGAATGAATTTGAACAAAATAAAAAAAAACAGATAATTAAACGTACACAAGTAATATTGTTATTTTAATATTTCACGCATGGTTTATACTCGTAATTGAAATGAGATTATTTTTAAATTTAGTATGCAACAAGGAATTTATTACCTATATAAATATTCATTTTTTTTTTTTTTTTTTTAAAAAATTTTTGTGTATACTTTTTGTACAAGACTCCTACAGATCGTTCATTTTCTAGATTGAAAAGGATTAAAACTTATGTTAACGGAATATTTTGCCAGAAATTTGTACTCTGGTTTTAATTTTTAACTGAAATTTAATTGTTTATCAGTTTGCGAAAAAGAAAATAGACTTCTTTTTATATCAGTGAAGACGCGATGAATCAGTTGCATGTCTATGGCACATTCAGTTACAGGTTGATTGAAATACTGATTAATTAGCAAAAAAAACTAAGAAAACTTAATATTTCATTCAAACAGCATTGTATCTTGTATTTTTTAAGTGTCATTATTGACGAATATTGAAGTCACCCCTCCCCAAAAAAAAAAAAAAAAAAAAATAATAACAATAATAAAAAGCCACTGTTTTACTCCATTAATAACACATATTTAACATACTTTTTTATAATTTTTGATTTTCATTTGTCGTATTGTTTCCAAAGACACTTCAATCAGTTAACTTTACTTAAATAGTTCAAAGTATAATATTTATATTTATAACAAAATTCAAAATTTAAGAGGTATTCTCTTTGTGGTAAACAATTTCTATAGCAGTTTTAAAATAATCACAATAATTAACGACAGGAACTTGCATTGATTCCTATCATACGAAACTAAGATCGCTGCATTGTTTATGGTTTGTTTACAGATTTAATTCGTTATTTTTGTCTTTTAACAGGTAAAGAAGACAAAAGCTGAACTCGCCACAAGACTAAAGCACTTAGCGATCGATAATACCAGAGAATTATATCCGACGATGCAAGATGAGTATTTTAAGAGCCAGTTAAATAGAAACTTTAAACAATTGTTTTATAACTATTTGCCTGCGAGAGAAAATGATTGTATTTTTGATGTATCGTAAAAACTCAAAATTAACATGAAAGAAAGTTGCATGTATATATAAAAGACAATATCCACCGATCATTATTTTGTTATGGCTATTTTGTGATAGTATTTCAATAACCACGTGAAATTTACTAAAAATAAAATTATAAAACAATTAAAATTTGTTAAAAGTTGCTATAGACATTTTAAGAACGAAAATTCTCTACGACACGTGCAGTAATGTTCTTATTTTCGATAACATTTAGATTATAGTCCATTGGTGTGTTCGCCTTTTTTATAAGATTAAAAAAAAGTCTGTGTACACCATGTTCTGTACCAACGTTTTAACGTTTCTTCTGCTGTAATACTCCAAGAGAACCAACTCATTCAGACTATTGTTCATCCTTTCCACCTTAAATATTGAAATACGAAGAACTAAATTATATTTAAACTTCTCATACAAATAACGTAATAATTACGTTGATTTTCTGAGATTTTTAAATAGATTACATTTTCATGTTCCATCTGGTACCACTAATTATTCTAATATCACTTTCTTTATTTTACGTCAAATCAAACCAATTATATGCACTTAACGGCTCCTTTGAACCGGTTAATGCGTTCAATGAATTCGTTAAATATAGATATATTTTCATTTAATTCATTATCACCGTTTAAACATCATTTTTATATTTTATTTTACGTTAAATTATACTAGGTAGATGTTATTATTTTTTACTAGATTTTTGTAAATCGTGTTGGTTTCCATTTTAATTTTTACTACTGTTTGCCACATTCCATTCACGTGATCGCGTACTGCGTCAATTTTGTCACTATTAAAATAATATTGATTTTATCGATTATTGATCGGCCCTTACCCGTTGAAATAAAATAAATTAATTCACCGAACAACCGTCAAAACACTGAGAATGAATAATAATTCTCAGTATTTAAGGTGTTGAAATATTATGTTACTGTTCGTAACATTCCTTTGAAGTACACCGTTTGTATTAAAAAAGTATAATTTTAAGATTCATTTTTTTTTTCCCACTCGTACCGCAGTTAAGAACAATTATCAAGCGATAATTTATCACAAATCACAAGATTCGCAGAACGTACGGGAAATACTTGCGATCATAATATTATAATAATGTTTCGAGTAAGAGAACAGTAAATGCCAGGAAACAACTCGCTCGTCCAGGAATAATAACACGCGATTTAAGAAAAATTAAGTTTTCAATCAAAACGTCAATAATACTAATAATATTATATTTTAACTTATCGTGCTTATTTAAACTATACTAGATAAACATAATTATACTTGTGTAATACTATCTAAGACTAATTATAAATTCGTATTTGTAATAAATTTGTAATCGTTTAAAAAAAAAAAAATGTTTCTGTTAAGCTAATACTGATAATCGATGAAGAATCAAACTGTGCGTTCCATCGATTGCCATTTCCGTTTTATGTCGTCCAATATTTTTTCAAAGTTGTTTGCAGGGTGAATTCCCAGGTGATGGAACGCGTTTTCCAACTTGTTGTGTGCGACTATTTTCCTGTAGGCTGCAAATCCACAAAAGAATAACACTCAATTGGCGGGAAATTATCCAAGTACTTTCACAAATTTTAAGCGACAGACTTCACGTCACTAACTAATGGGTAGGTAGCATTAAAATCTTATTGTTTTACAATGACGTTTTTTTTTTCTACGATCACTTTTTCTTGTAGAACGAACGCTCCGATTGTAACGTGCGGTTGAAGCATTTTTTGAAATTTTGATCATTTTTCGAGTTGTGAACAAAAAACTAAAGCGGCCGAATTTCCGAAAGAGATCCGTTCGACTTGAAATTTATACATGTCATCAAGAAGGGTTTAACGAGTTCACCGCTAAAATTTCAATCAATTTCGATCATTTTTAATGGAGTTATGGAGCTTTGAAACTTTTGAATTACCTACGTATTAGTCTCGAAACTTTAATACAATCTAAACAAGATGTGTGGTAAAAAAATTTAGAAAATTGATGCACAATTTTGGTTTATAGCCGATTCCACCACGTTGTTATTTTGTCGTTAAACTCGTCATTCCGGGCGGTCGTGTATTTTCTTACGGGGGGGACGGACAAATAATTACGGGGAACGAACGTGTTCTTACGCATAGATTTAGATTTTCTTGATCGTAACATCCAAAATAAAGATAGGACCTCACATAAAACTGAAATAGGAAAGATACAGGTTTGATAAGAGTTTTTATTGTTAAAGTAATGTTATTATCACGACGTATACTAGACAACTGAGCTCGCTCAGAATCGTATTTTCGATGGCAATCGTTGCTTTCAGATATAAAAAGAAATATATGTAATGCGTTTAAACCACAGCTTCTAAACTAGTACGACCCACCCAAAGCGTAGTCGCTACCCCGTCTACCAACTAGCAAGCGACCTAGAGTGATGCCGGCACTTTTTATTATACTTACCAAACCATTTTTTCCGGAAACAGTTGTAATCGCAGAGATCGATGCCCTCGTTAGGATTAGTGGTCGACCTCTCACTGGTCGACGGTGCACTGGTCACCCCTGTAGTGGTTGCCGGTGCACAGCTCGCCCCTGTAGTGGTGGTCGACGGTGCAGTATTTGACGTTGCACTGGTATACGGTGCAGTGGTCGACGGTGTAATAGTCGCCCCTGTAGTGATTGCCGGTGCACAGCTCGCCCCTGTAGTGGTCGACGGTGCAGTATTTGACGTTGCACTGATATACGGCGCAGTGGTCGACGGTGTACTAGTCGCCCCTGCAGTGGTGGTCGGCGGTGCACTAGTCGACGGTGTACTGGTTTTGGGATCAGAATAAGGAACGGTTGTACCGGCGTCCAGGTTCTTATCGAGATCGGGAATGAAAACATTTAAATAAACAACGCCATTTTTGACAGTGGTTACACTGATACTCGGACCGGACTGATCCAAGTGTGAAAGTTCTTCCTCGGTCGATTCGTCTGCAGCCGCTGTGGAGTTGACCCTGAAATTGTTATACACAACATACACACTGTAAAAACGGACGAACGGACGTTTTTTATTTTCCTATATTAGACGATGCAGGAGCCAAATTTCGGCTCAATGGGACAAAAGGGAAGTGGGTAAAGTGTAAATAATTGAAAGATTTGAGAATGAAAAAAGAAAAATGGAAAAAAAAAGCAAAAAAGTTAAAAAAAAAAGTAGTTGGTACATAAAGTTTTGACGCCTTGTACAAAAATAACACCGTTTTGTAAGTCCTTTTTTTTTTTTTTTTTACGCTTTTGCAATCTCTACTGGGTACTGGTATTTATATATATACGCAGATAGCAAACTTTTTTTTACTAAACATAATGGAAACTTGAAATCTAAAATAAAAAAAATTGTTTTAGTACCTAACGAGATTTTGACATTTTAGAACCATAAATGAACTTGAAAGTTTTCAAAACCTTTTCTGGAAAATTAAAGTTTTTATTGGACAAAAACTACCAAACATAAAATTGAAATGATCAAAATATGTTGAAATTTATATCAGACCAGTATTTTATACTTACGTGAATGTTGTGTAAAAGGACTTTAGGTCTTTGAGGTCATTATTTTTGAAATTATGACCAAACTACCAAACGGATTTTATCAAATACACGTTTTTTGGAACCGTTTCAATCTCACCAGCAAGCTAACGGGTTATCGAGTTAATGCTTTATGAAATATTTTTTGCGTACCTACTACTAACGATTATTTTTACATAAAAGTAATAACAAACTGTATGACAACTCAATTAAGCAAATGATGTTCAGTACCTTCTTTTCGGGCAAAATATCGTTTGAAGATCGATAATATTCAATTCATAAATAATCGGACTGAATTCCATTGGAACAGTCAAAAGATTTTTGTCTGAAAAAAGCAAGCGAGTGCACCGCGATTATATTTATGTATAAATGCAATTGAACTCTCATTTTTCTTACCTGCGAATTCTCTGCCAGAACAAGCGGCCGTAATGACTTGCGGTATCTCGTAGCCGGTAGGTAGTAACGGTTCATTTTCATCGTCACTAGAAAAGAACGATGGGAATTTAATTTCAAATCAGTTATCAATAACGGTTAAATTTGATTACAATAAATTCCCGTTTATCGTATAAAAAAGTTTTGTTTATCCAACGAACCATTCCACTGACAATTCTACCATAAAAAATTATTGGTTTTGTTTATGATCCATAAGGACTGGAGTACAGCTTATAACTATTTTAAAAAATTTTAATTTTCAATTACCAACCACAATTTTAGTTAATAATAATTGTACTGTTTGTTTGGAGACGTATTTTTTTTAAAGAGAGTCTAAAATTTGTAGAGATCGCTGATAATTATCAAATATTTATAACGGTTTTGAACTATTTACACTGAACGCGATACTTGGTTTCTGACCAAAACTAAGGAGTAATTGAATGATCTATTTTTATAATTTTTCTAAAAGTCGGTATCTCTCTACATTCTAAATTCTATAAATGTATTTATCTACGTGTAAAAATGTATATTCTAATTTCTAATTGTTCAAATAGCTGAAATTCATTGATTTTATCACAAAAATTTCTATATTGGTGTGATTTTCCTACCTGTCCGACTTCATTTAGCAAACTATTTAAATGTACTTTAATTTAACTAAAGGCCACTTGCTGTCGAGGTTATAATAATCCATAACAAAAATATAAATATATACCTATATATTTTTATGCATTTGTAAATTTTACGTAAAAGGTTTCATACAACGACCGACTAATTTTGTTCTGATCGTTATCAGCAGCTTAAATACCGAAAAAATAATAATTGTTGATTTGCCGTGGCATCGGGCTAAATTTTTTTGTGTTTTACTTATTATTATTTTTTTACTTGTGTTATTGTGATTTTTTTATTTATCATACGTCACGAGGATTACTATTAAAATTAATTTTAAATTTTCCGATCTTCACATACACTTACAAAGACTCATTCCAGCAAATCTAACACACTTGTTTGCCAAAATTAAATTAATGTTTTTTCTTACTGGCTACAACACTCCGTATCTCCTCATACCATTACTACGTTTCCTTATTTTCTGGCATAAGTACTTACTACTTTGAGTACTTCAGCAATAATCTCATTTGCTGTACCTATTCTTAACACAAATGACACATTTTTTCCGAACATAATATCTATTTCCCTCAACATTCCAAACTTTAACTTTCTTCATGGTCAACTTTTCCTTGTTTTTTTCTTTAATATCCATCACCACAACTCTTTTCGGGCCTTTTTATTTATTAAGTATGCCTTGTTTCTTTACATCACACGCCATGACATTGATTCAATCTCACCAGCAACCTAACGGTTATGAAGTTAATACTTAATGGAATATTTTTTGCATACCTACTACTAACGATTGAACGATTAACTATACATTTAAGTATTTACAAATCATACGACAACTCAATAAAGCAAATGATTATCTAATACCTTCTTTGTGGGCAAAATATCATTTGGAGATCGGTATTATTCATTTCAATAATAATCGGATTGAATTCCACCGGAACAGCCAAACGTTCTTTTTCTGAAAAAAGTAAGCAAGTGCATTGAGATTATACTTATATACGATTGAATCTTCATTTTCCTTACCTGTAAATTCTCTGCCAGAACAAGCAGCCTTAATAACTTGCAGTAACTTGAAGTCCATAGGTAAATATTCATTTTCATTGCCGATCGAATGGAACGATGGAAATTTATTTTTAACGCTAGTAAATCAGTTATTAAAAACAATTAAAATTGATTAAAATATATTCCCGATTCTCTTATAAAAAAGTTTTGTTTATCCAACGAACAATTGACAATTCTGCCATAAAAAATTATTGGTTTTGTTTATGATTGACAAGTACAGTTCATAACTATTTTTATTTGTAACATTTTCAATCACCTATCAAACCACAATTTTATTTTATAACTTGTAGGTATTGTTTTTTAAGATACATACATCGAGATGTATATTATAAGAGAGTCTAAAATCTATAATTATCAAATATGTATAACGATTTTGAACTGATTAAACTAAGCGCAATACCTTGTTTCTGGGCAAAATTCTTTATGAAGCTCGGTTGTACTCATTTCATTAATTGTGTTTAAATCCGATGGCAATTTGGAAAGAACATTATCTGAAAAAACAACAATTCGAATGTTTATACATTAACTAAGCTATATTTTACAATTTTCCCTAATGCAACAATAGTCATTTAAGTAAACACATTGTACATGTTATTGGTGTAATATGCTTGCATTTAAGGAATCTGGATCCATTTTTACAGGGTACGACCAGGAAATGCTGGACAAAAAAAAATTTAAATCTTGTCTCTCTGTTCAAAATACACTCGAGCAGTTGAAAAAAAGTTTGAATATCCTAAACTGGGAAAATCAAAACGCGTTGAATGTACACTGAAAATTGCATCAGAGTTGAAATTTAATGATTTGAAAATTTATGTTATATTAGATTAGAAAAACACAACAAGAAACAATATTGAGAAAGATTTACAATATTGAAATTTATATTTTTCTAAAAAAATCTTTTGTTTCTGTTACTGTATAACTCGTAAATACATCGTTGATCGTTTCAAGAATCACACCATATAAAACGTGACCGAAAACCAATTTTAAGCTCTTTAAAACACTCTTGATAATAATGGTTACTTAGAAACAGAACGACACTAACACAACATCAACAGGCGACGTTCGTTTAGAAATTAAAGCTAATGAAAATTTAACTACTCTCATTTATAACTATTTAGTAGTTCATGATTGCTGAATACGCACTCTTACTAGAAAAGTGAAAGAAGAAAAGGAAACTTTTATAACTTTTTTTTTTTTTAAATACGAGTAGTTTTACTGAATTCATTTTTTTCAAATGCTTGAATTCTTTCAAAACAGAGAAGTTAGATTATATTTTTTGTTTTTTATTTTACCAAAATGTTCTGGTCAAACTTTTTTTTTCCCCCGAAAAATATGGAGCCAGATGGATCAAAAATGTCTATGGTATTGGTGTGTTAACTTTTCAAAACATATTTTATCTTTTATGAGGGATTTGACTGTTAAAATTTTAATCAGGTAAAATAAAACTGTAATAATGGAAATCGTCCCGGTATCATCCCGGTAGTGCTTCACTTTTACCAATGGAATTCAGTATATTTTTTACAATAAAATCCAAATTTTCCTCACCTTTGAGTTGTCTGCCAGAACAAGCGGTCATAATGACTTGCGGTATCTCGTCGTTAGCTAAAGGTAACACTAACGGTACACTTGTATTATCATTTGAATAAATCAATGGAGTGGTATTTGCGACACTAATAAATCAGTTATCAAAAACAATAAAATTAGATTCTATTCTCTAAAAATAGTTTTGTTTATTTAATAAACCCTCACAATTCTGCCATAAAAAATTATTGATAATTTTTTTCATTCGTAACTGGAATTAATTACAGTTAATAAACATTTTTATCCATTGTGAGTTTAATTACCTACCCCATAAATTGTTTAGATTGTAATATGTATTGTTTGTTTAGAGAGGATTTTTTTAAAGAGAATCTAATAATTAAAGGTAGCACCTATTGGCTATTATCAAATACATTAGTTAAGTTTTGAAATTGAAGAAATAAATTAGGTTCAATACCTTATATTTGGGCAAAATTCCGTTTGGAGCTTGGTTGGATTTTTTTCAAAAACTGTGTTTAAGTCCGAAAACAATTTGAAGAGAATACGATCTAAAAAAACAACAATAGGTTTTTTTTAAACGCATAATAATATATCTCAGTTTTCTCAAATGCAGTCAGTAATTTATATGAACAAATAATACGTGTTATTCGAATTGTAAAATTTTGTTCAGGAAAAAAAAACTAAAAAAAAGGAAACCTGTACAGTTAAATCCGAATTTTCCTTACATTTGAGTTTCCTGTCAGAACAAGCCTCTAAAATGACATAAACAATCTCGTCTATTGCAGGTAACGATTCCCTTTTATTGTAACTTGAATAGGTCGATCTAGTGGTATTTGCAACACTATAACCAATCAGTTAACAAAAACAATTTATTTTGATTATATTCTCAGTCTGTCATAAAAATATATAATAAGTTTTTTTATCATTTGTAGGAGCCAGAACTAAATACAATTCATAACTATTTTTATTTGCCAAGTTTTCAACCAACTACCAATACATTTTTTAGTTGTAACATTTATTTTTTAATGTCTAAAGAAATATTTCATTAGGCAGATTGAACTTATATTGTACTATGTTCATTAATATCACATATAATCAAAAAAAAAAAAAAAAAAAAAAAAAAACAAGCAGTAAATTAAATGCAATAAGTACCTTGTTTCTGGACAAAATATCATTTGGATTTCGGTCATGTTCACTAAATTCATGTATGGATTAAAATTCATCGAAATACTTGAAAGATTTTTGTCTGAAAGAAATACCAGTGAGTTAAGCGCATAGCTAAATGTTACAGTTTTCTCAAACGAAACCAGCGTCGTCCGAGTGAATAAATGTTATTGGTGTTTAAAACATTTCCACCAAGATTTCAGTTTTTGAGAGAGATTCTACTTTTGAAATATATTTTTGTTTATATTTCAACCGTAAAAATGGTAATCTGTGTGATAACGACAGTGCCTTACTTTGACTCTTGAAATATACTACAGATAATTGAATCAGCATTTTCCTTACCTATGAATTCCCTGCCAGAACAAACCGTCAAAATGGCTTTCGGTATCTCGTTGATATTCAGAGGTAACGATTCTGTTGTATTGTCTCTTGAATAGGTAGATGGAGTAGTATTTCCAACACTATAATTTAAAATTGCTTACAGATTTAATATACAACTTCTCTATAAACTTTCTAAAACAGTTACCCACAGCATCAAACAACCCACGCGACCTATATTCCGGCATTTTTAGTTTGTAATATGTTTTGTTTGTGTAAAGAAATATATTTTAAAGAGAATCTAATATAACATGTAAGTGACGCCTATTAT
This sequence comes from Hormaphis cornu, assembly GCA_017140985.1. Lineage (NCBI taxonomy): Eukaryota > Metazoa > Arthropoda > Insecta > Hemiptera > Hormaphididae > Hormaphis > Hormaphis cornu. The sequence continues at coordinate 2,645,976 of CM029361.1, forward strand.
CAAGTATATTAGTTTTGAAATTGATGTAGTAAATTAAGTAAGTTCAATACCTTATTTCTGGGCAAAATTCCATTTGGAGCTTGGTTGTATTCATGTTATAAATTGTGTTTGGATCCGAAAGCACTTCGGAGGGAATGTCATCTGAAAAACAATAATAGGGTTTTTGTAAGCGCATAGTTATATTTCACAGTTTTCTCAAATGCAACCAGTCATCTAAGTGAACAGATAATAAACGTTATGGGTATTGTAAAATTGTATTCAAAATAAAAAAACTCAAAAAAAGTTAACCTGTACGATTAGACGGCATCTTTCTTACCTTTGAGTTCCCTGCCAGAACAAACGGCCTTAATTATGTCTAGTACCTCGTTGTTAAGTATAGGTAACGGTTTTTTTTTATTGTTACTTGAATAGATCAATGGAGTGGTATTCGCAACACTATAATCAATCAGTTAACAAAAACAATTTATTTGATTATAATATTCTCTGGTTATCATAAACAAATTACACGTTATTTTATGATTCAATAGAACTGGAACTAAATACAGTTCATAACTATTTATATCAAATTAATCCTTCAAGTTTTCAACCACCTACCCGATAAATATTTTAGTTTGTAATATTTATTTTTTACTTTCTTAAGAAATACTTTTTAGGCAGATTGAACTTAAATCGCACGTGTGTTCATTTATAGCACATGTTATCAAAAAAAAAAAAAAAAAAAACATGCAGTAAATTAAATACAATACCTTGTTTCTGGGCAAAATTCCATTTGCATTTCGGTGATATTCACTACATTAATGAATGGATTATATTTCATCGGAATACTCGAAAGATTTTTGTCTGAAAAAATAACAGTGAGTGAGCGCATAGCTATGTGTTACACTTTTCTGAAATCGAACGATCGTCGACTAGGTAAATTAAAGTTATTGATGTTTTAAACTTTTCCACTCGGATTTCAATTTTTGAGAGTGAATCGATTTATGAAATATTTTTTGGGTACAGTATAACTGTAACAATGCCAAGCTGCGATCACATGATCCAAACAATGCCCCACTTTGACCCCTGAAGTAGGTGCCTATACTACATAAAATGGCATCAGCATTTTTCTTACCTTTGAATTCCCTGCCAAGACAAACTGTCTTCATGAAATTCATTATCTCGTTATTTAGAGGTAACAGTTCTTCTGTATTGTCACTTGAATAAGTCGATGGAGTTGTATTTGCAACACTAAAATCAATCAGTTAACAAAAACAATTTATTTTGATAATATTCTCTGCCTAATATAATAAATTATACGTTTTATTACGATTCATTAAAACTGGAAATAAACACAGTTCGTAACTATATTTGTTGGTGAAGTTTTCAAATACCAACCCAAAACATTTTTTAGTTTGTTACATGTATTGTTTGTCTAGGGAAACATTATTTAAAGAGAATCTAATATAAGTAGGTAGCATCTATTATCATATATTATAATAGTACCACAGTGTTATCATACATAACAGCGTACAGTATTGAACTTGACGAAGTAAATTAAGTACAATACCTTATTTCTGGACAAAATTCCTTTTGGAGATCGGTTGTATTCATTTTATAAATTGTGTTTGGATCCGAAGGCAATCTGGAAAAAATATTACCTGAAAAACAACAATACGTTTTTTGTAAACGCATTTCACAGTTTTCTCAAATGCAACCAGTCATTTAAGTGATCACGTTATAAATGTTATGGGTATTGTAAAATTGTATTTAGAAAAAAAAAACTCAATAAAGGCAACCTGTACAATTAAACCGCATCTTTCTTACCTTTGAGTTCCCTGTCAGAACAAGCGGCCTTAATGATATCTGGTACCTCGTTGTTAAATATAGGTAACGGTTTTTTTTCGTTGTTACTTGAATAGGTCAATGGAGTGGTATTTGTAACACTATAATCAATCAGTTAACATAAACAATTTATTTTGATTATATTCTCTGCCTATCATAAAAAATTATACGTTGTTATTTTATGATTCAATAGAACTAAATGCAGTTCATAACTGTTCACATCCGTCAACTTTTCAACAACCTACCCAATAAATTATTTAGTTTGTAATATTTGATGTTTGTCTAGAGAAACATTATTTAAAAAGAATCTTACATATGAAAACAGCACTTTTTATCATGTTTTGAACTTGATGAAGTAAATTTAGTTTAATACCTTATTTCTGGGCAAAATTCCATTTGGATCTCGCTTGTATTCATTTTGTAAATTGTGTTTAGATCCGAATACAATATGGAATAAACACGATCATGATCTGAAAAAACAACAATAGGTTTTTTGTAAACGCGTAGTAATATTTCACAGTTTCTCAAATTCTACCAAACACCTAAGTGAACAAAATATAATGTTATTGGTTTTATAAATTTATATTCAAGAAAATTTTAATCAAAATAAAGGAAACCTGTACAGTTAAAGCCACATTGTTCTTACCTTTGATTTCCCTGTCAAAACAAGCGGCTATA
>CM029361.1:2663474-2688126 GCA_017140985.1 Hormaphis cornu
TTTAATAATCGGAGCATTATTGTAGAAGTTGTCGCGATTACATAGTGGTAAAAAATAAAGAATAACAAAAATATTAAGACACACATCATGTGAATTCCGATACATTTTTCTCTGCACTCAAAATCTAAAAATTATAGTAATTATTATTTTTCTCCAAATCACGTTTGTGTGCGTATTGTTGATCCGGAAACTGGAAAAATGTTTTTCCCGAGTTTTGCAAAACCAGACCAAAAGTTCTTTATCGATCACACTGCTTTCACGTTTTCTTAATTTCGTTAATTTTCGTTCTTCATTTCCATTTTCAACCCACGCTTTGTAAATTTCTTCTGGGTTAATATCCGCGATCTGTGTTTTTCCAACTTGAAACTTTTCTGCGAGCGCACGACTTCCTACGTTTCCGTTGTTTTTACGGTAATCTAAAATGTCAACTTTTTCGTTTTGACGTAGTCATGGCGTCGAAAACCGTCACTAACCTGACATACTTTTGTCATAACACATAACCGTTTCACCTATAACCGAATTTGTCGTAATCTCATAACGAGTTTGCTATCGTAATTACATTATTACGAGAGTACACACGAATACGTATTATTTTCAAATAATGATTAGGGATTTACCATTATTTTAAAAATTCCCTATTAAAATTCGGAGGGTTATTTAGGGTCCGTTATTCGGAGGGTCCGCTATTCGGAGGTTTTCCTATTGAAAAGTAGTGAAAATAAATCCCCGTTGCCCAAAAAACGTCCGCTATTGGGAGGTGTCCGTTAGTGGAGGTTTCACTGTAGACTTTTTTAAAGAGAGAAAATGTTCCAATATTTACACAATATAGGTATGACACCACAAAAAAGTAAGACGTTTGGCTCTGGATCGTGCAGTGTACCTACTAGTTTTATTAGAAACATTTTTAGAATTTTAAAAGTATTGTTTTGAAGTGCTGTCCAAAAATCATCACATACATTTCAAAATCGTTCCAAATGACACTTTATTGTTGTCGTATATATAATAATTTTCTTAATATAATAGTTTTCTTGTGAACATTGTAAACGATATTAAACTGTTTTCACCCGTTTTAATTGTGACCCCTAGTGATAAATGTTTTGAATCTTTTATTGTTACGGGTCAATTTTATAAGTTTTTTCTCATGCAATGTAAAACTTTTGATTAAATCTTTGAAAATAGTACATAGTTGCTTTTTCGCCGAAATATACAAACGTGAGCAAAAAATTTCCGGTATTTTTCATTATAATATAATATATACATATTATAGGCACAATAGCCCGTTTTATGCCGGGCGGTTCATTTTGTACAATATCCACTACCACCCATAAGTTACGTATCTCGGCGACAAATCAATATTTTTGTACGTGGTTTTTTCGAGGGTTATCCTTACACAAATTTACACATGGTTTAACAGGAGTGTGGTGAAACTAACCACGTTGTGAGTGTTGGGCGGTTGACAGGAAAATAGAACAGAGAGTATAATATTATGAGTGTAGCGGAAACGCTCTGATGGACGTAGGTAACATAAGATGACATAGAATAAGAAACAAATACGTAAGAGGTGTTGCTTCAATTTGGTGGATAAGATGAGGGAAAATAGACCGAGATGGTTTTGACATGTAGAGAAGAAGAAACTGAAATAGGTATAGTTGCTATAAAAATTAACGTTTAAGGACAAAGAGAAAGACCGAAAAAGAGATGGATGGAAACAATTGAAAAAGATATGAAAGTTGTTGTGAACGATCGTGATAATTGATAGGATAGGACGAGAGTGGCCGACCCCAAACAGTTAGAATAAAGGCGTAAAATAAGGAGAAGAAAAAGAAGAAGAAGCAGTCCTTACTCTGCAAATTCCAGTTTGATGATGATTTCAAAAAAAAAATTTTTAAAATAGAGTAAAAGTTGACCAAGTTACATGTACCTAGTCATGTTTTAAATTTTTTTAATGATTACGTTAACATAATGCATAATATTGGTACCGTTCACATTTGAGCGTTGTTTTAATTTTTAATTATTTTTAAAACCGTAGTTTATTAATACAACAATTTAAAATTGATTTTTTTTTTTTCTAAATTTCGATGAGTAATAAACAATACTTGTGTATTCTCTTTAAATATTTTGTACACTATAACAACAGTTAAATAGTTAGTTTAACCAAGTACCTGGTCATACTTTACTCAATGTCGACGATTTTTTTTTTTTTGTGAATTGAGTTTTAAAAAAAAGTTGAAAAAATCGCTATTTAAAAATTTTTAAAAAGTTTTCGATTCCGAGCGAGGAATGTATTGTTTTTACAATGATGTTTTTTTTTTATTTCTTTCAACAACTTTTTGTACAAACGCTCCGATTTTCAGTATATTCTCTGAAAGGTTCGGGTAAGTTTAGGTATCAGGTTCAGGTTTTAGGTTAAGGTAAAAATTTCAAGTGATTTTGAAAATTGTCGAGTTAAGTATAGAAATTTAAAACTTTCGAAAATTTCCATTTGTAGTTTTTGTTCGATAAAAAATGTAATTTTCAACAAAAAGTTTTGAAACACAAGGTTGAAAAAAACAAATAATCTAATATAATGTGCTACTAAAAAATTTCGAAAATCCGCAGCACGATTTTTTTTTGTTTTAAGTTGGAAAAATGGTCGAAAATCGGTCGTATCTTTGACTCATTTTTAAAAAAAAATTCGTTACTCGCACAATTTTGTTATTTAAGAACGCACTGACCCATTAGTATCACATCAGTATGGTCTAATACTCGATCGATAAATCCCATCCAATAGGCTCAAGAGAAGATACTGCAGAGATTTGCTAATCTAAAATAATTTCGCGTTGAGTTCCTCCATCACTGGTTGGCCTCCCTCTTCATATTATTCAAAATTAAAATATTGTAAATAAAAACATACTTATCGTGCTGTCAAACACAGTTTGTAAATATTCTACAAATAAAAAAAATGGTCTTTATTAAGTTTTCGTTTAACTTGTGCATTTTTTTTTTTATTTGAATTTTGTAAAACATTTTTAAATTGTCCAATTGGAATATTCGTGTATACGAATATTGTTCGTGTAAGGTTAAATATCTCGTCCTTCGGAACACACACAGCAGTACACGTATCATCGACGTTGTAATAATAACATATTTTATAACTGTACAACCGCTCTACTATATAGTAATAGTACGGCCAGTATAATAAATACAGGTACATCTTGTCGGCGTATAAAACATACGTATAGCAAATGGTTATTTTATACACTGTGTGTAATAGGTACTTTTTTATACACGAGTGGTTTTAATAAATTCTACACAATGTCAGACACGTCCGTTTTTATAATAACCTCTTACACACACACGCGCACACACAAAAGAAGAGTTTTCTCTTTTACGATAATGTATTATTATCTGGTTTTTTATGAGTATACCTACCTAATACACTTAATACTCTGTTTTGTTTGGTCGGCCGACGAGAAGAGAATCGTCTTCGTCCTCGTTCGCGTTGTAAAGCGACCGCTGTAAATATTTTTAAAAATTTTAAGAAATTCCGATCGCGGTGGTCGCACGCGGCTGCTAATAATCGTTCGTGTCAAAAACACGTATTGGCTTAACGTTTTTCCCTATTGTGTTAATCTCCGCTCGGTATCGCTTAACGTCTTTTCAAGACGAAACCGCCCGTGTCCGCCGTCCTACCGTTAAAAATCTGAGCATTTTGTTATCGACGAAGTTACTGTGATCTCACGTACGTATACGGCGGTAAAAATAAAAAACGCGTGAAAACCAGCAGTGCCCACCGAGACCCGTCGCTCAGGTTCCAGAACATTCGATTGAAAAATTATTCCAATGACGCAAATTTTACGACAATTTCTCGAATACGCCTACAGTATAAACACCACGATTTTACGCACCCAGAGACGCTTGACAAGACCGTCGCGTAATAATAACAATATTATTTTGTTGTTGTTTGAGTTGACTTGGTGACAATCGGCCGCCGCCGGTGTAAACAAACAATCGCGGACCGTTTCGCGTTGTTATTTCGCGGTTTGGCGGCGTCCAGTGCGCCCGACCGGCCCCGAAATAATATAATCGAAGATCATCGTCGTATCCGGGTGGTAAGTAAGTATTTATTATTATGCCGAGAGACGGGACGATGCCGTACCGGTCGGTCGGCTGGCTGGCGTCGCCCAACGCGCCGCGCGCCGCCACGGGACGGTGGCAGCCGCCCGCCGTCGCGTCCACCAATCCGTGCCCGCCGGCGTCTACGACTGCGACGACGACGACGACGATGACGACGACCGCAGCGCCGGCGCCGCGACCGTGGCGGAGGCCGCCGTCCGCCGCGGCCGCGGGGGAGGACAGACATTCGAGACGGCCGTCGCCGTCGGCGCTGCGGCGGATGACGCCGTCGCCGCGGCAGCGGTCGCCCGTGTGGGTGGGCCGCAGCGGCGTCGCGGCCGACGCGGACGCGATCGCGGCCACCGTCGACGAGGACATACGCCGGCTGTCGGACGACGTGCGCCGCGCGCTCCAGTGTCCCGTGTGCATGGAGATGTGCGGCTCCATATCCACGTGCTGCCAGAACGGGCACAGCACGTGCGACGAGTGCTCGCGCACCATGCACCGCATGCTGGTGCCGGGCGCCGCGCCCAAGTGCCCGGTGTGCCGGTCGCCGGCCGCGCGTCACCACGGCGGCAGCGCGGCCGCCGGCCGGGCGCAAACGCCGGCGTCCCTGCGCATCGTCGTCAAGCTGATGGCCATCACCCGGGTGGCGTGCGCGAACCGCCGGCACGGCTGTCCCGAGATCGTGGCCGTCTCGCACGCCGCCAAACACGAGAAGCTCTGCCCGTACGCGTCCCAGGTGCGGTGCATGGTGGCCTCGTGCGACTGGACGGGCACGTACGACGGCGCGTTCCAGCACGTGTCGTCCCGCCACCAGTACTCCGCCTACGACGTGACGGTACGTCCGCTTTTGGGTCATCTGGGCGGGGTGGGACGGAGCAGCAGTTCTAGAGCGGCGGTTACGATAGTCGTTCAAAGCCATCGGTGTAGTATTGTGGGGCTGCACGGGGTCGGGCGAGCAGGGGCCTCGTCCATGGTGTCGAACGAATTTTTCGGGCTCTGGCTGTTATTGCTGACAACACACTTCCCTAACAGATCACGACACGGGTAGATGTTTTTGTTTAAACGTGAAAAAATACTGGTGGCTGATACTACGTAATAGTAGCAATTAATATATCGTGCTGTTAATTAATAATTATCGACGGGGGGGCGGTGTTCCCATAGGGTACATGCAGTATATACTCTCTCAAGAAAATTTTATAAAATTGTGGGTACCTTAACACTCGAGTAATACACGAAAGAGAACACTTTGGTCACTCAGAAAACGCCTCGAATTCAGTTTGTTTTAAAAATTAAACTACACAGTTCTCTACCAGCGCGCGTCGAGATGCACGTAAACGTTAATTTATCACGCAAAATATGATAGACTATATACATTCTTCGGACGCATAGTGTGAAGAATATGCGCCAATGTGCTATAAAAAATAAAAATTTTTAATTTTTGCCTCTTAGCGCCCGACAATCACTGTGATTAGATTTTCGTATCGATTGATCTGAAAATATTTTTTGTATGGAAATATAAAGAAGATGTGTATAAAAATCGATTTGCTTTTATCGACAGTTATGCTTGGGGGGACTGCTGAGGTGGGAAGTGCACGGGAAGTTCTCGTTGTTTCAATTATTTCGGCCTATCCTTTTTGTAATCACGTACCTTCATAACGGTCAAGTAAATAAAGGCGCGTTAATATAATTTTTAGTTATTTGTGTCCTACTATTTTTTTTTCAAACCAAGTGCTGTTTACCAACACGTCCTTCACCATTTAAGATCACAAAAAAAAAAAAACGTTTGTATCGCATTAAACGTTTCCTGGGGACGGATACGCTATCAAAAAAAATGAACACCACCGATTATATCGATGTACACCTGTTTTGTGTGTCCACTAATTATTGTAATCGCGCCTTGTGTAGTCAGTCACAGTGTGCCGAGCGGCGGCTGTCGACGCACAAATGGATCCGCTTTATTGAAACAATCCTAAGGAAACGTTTAAAAAAAAAGAGGAAAAAAAGTGAAAATGGGTGAAAACTTGTCCGTTTTCCGTTGTCGTCTTCGACTAAACTTTGATTACTTTTATCTTGATTGTTTTTTTTTTATAATATACGTATTAAACAGTACATGCGTATTGAAAAAATATTAAGTATGTCATAACGAATACAGTGGGAAAAAGTATGAAATATTTATTGTTTCGTTACGATTTGAAAAAAAATTATTTTTAGTTAGTCGATTTAAAAAAAAAAGTTTGACGAAAAATGTTTTTTCTCGTCTCTAACTTTCGAACCTTGTTATTGCACGTCAAAATTGTTTTCAAGCATCTCGTTTCTGAGACGATATACACAATAATACCTAGGGTTTTCGTTGTTTTTTTTTTGCACCTACCCCGTGATTTTGTTTCATAATGTGTTACGCCTTAGCAATTATAAAGAGCTAAAAAATAAATTTTATAAAATTCACGCGTATTTTTACGTATTAGCTGTCTTTATTTAGTTTTATTTTTTTCTTTCAAACATTTTCAGTGGACAGCTGCATAGTACCTATACATAAAACAAATTTCAAAAATCTTACAAAAATACTACTACTATAACCACCTACCTATATCTAAGTTATACCAATAATTGTGTAATCATTAAAGTCACAGTTGAAGTCGATAACCGGGAAAATGTGATAGGATCGTTACAAACCATTAAAAGTTCGATACGGTAGGGTGTTTTTTATATTTCATTAGTTTTCGTTTTATTTAACTATACGCGAGCATAGCTGATCATTTAACGGTACGCGTAAAATATAAAATCATCCGTTATACGCTAATACAAGGTCTAAACATGGAAAATTTTACAAATTGTTTCAACGATTCAACGGCGTGGAAACCAAATAACGTAAAAAAAATACCATGTAAAATGTCAATTCATCGCCTGTTGTTAGTACACTAAGCTGTCCCGGACCCGCCGTTTCCCGCGAATTCTCTTACCTCGTTGCTAACTAATTTAACTAATAATGTAAAATTTGATTTTTTTTTTTTTATTATTTCGTTTTTTGCGTCTTTTTTTCTTCTGCTATTCGTAATAATAACCTCATAAAATGTCTAGGGACGATTTTCTCGGACTAAAAAAACAACAACGCTATTATTCAGTTTGTTTGTTCGGTTTGTAACACGGAATAATAAAATTGTACGAATCGGATTTAATGTCTCACGACGGTTTAAAAAAAAAAAAACAAATCGATCGAAAAAATCGCTCGTAAAGTTTACCTCGAAACTGCCGTTTTTAATCGAACCAGAGCATTATTTAAAATCACAAACTCAAGCGCGACTTACAAAACTCTTTTATCTTTCAGTTAAAAAAATACGCTCATGATCGTCAGGGGGCGGTATACGAGAAAAATATCCCGGAAATATAGTTAAAACATTTTCGATCTATTAACAATTACACCATCCGAAATACTAATTCACTCGGAGCCGTGACCTCATATAGAGAGGTCTCTCTAATCGATCTTGAAAATCACCGATTTTCCTCTTCTTTTTGTTCGAACATATATTTCTTAATACGCTCGTCCGGTGTCCGCCCGCAGGAAAATCAGTTCGTCATGCCGGACCTGACGTTCGGCCTCAGGGGCTCCATGCGCCGCATGTACTTGACCCGCAACGTCCGGCAGAACAACCGGCTGTTCTGGGTGGGCGTGGCCAGACCGACGATGGCTGTGGTGCAAGTGACGGTCATGAAGGTGGTGGACCCGGCCGCCGCGGTCTCGTCGCGGTGGCGGACCGAACCGCCGGGGCTCAAGTTCCGGCTGAGCACCGTGAACGCCACGGGACGGTTCCAGCCGAGGGGCAAGCCGCGAACGGTGTGCTGGGACCGCACGGCCCTGGCGCGGTCGGCCAGCGCGATGGAACACGGCGTGAGCCCGCCCGTATGCCGGTCCGCGCTGTACTCGCCGCACCATTGCATCGCGACCATTGCCAACGACCAGACGCACGAAGCGCTGATCTCGTGGGGCCCGGAGTAGCGGCCGCGTCCCGTACGATATTATTGTCGTTATTATGTGCTACGTTTGGACTTCTGCACGCAGTTTTGCGTCCGGCAAACGCAACGACGAGCGACGTTTTAGCGAGACCTTCTCGATTTTTTTTATCGCGCGATCCGTGTCATTGCTGCGTTATTATATTGTTGTGTTGTATACTGTTATACGATACATTGCGTCCGTCATCGAAATACACAGGGTGTTTTAAAAAATTATAAAAACGTTATATTATGATTCCACTGAACGCACGGCCGCCACGCGGTTTTCTAATTTAAAAAACTCGTTTGGTACGTTCAATTAACCTAACCGAACTAAAGAGGAAAAGGTCTTTGCAACACGCAGCAGAGATACGTAGATATTGTATTGAACGTGAGATTTCATAACACGAAAAAACGGTTTTATGAGGAAAATGTCGATTTATGTTAGGCATCTAAAATTTAAAATGTAAATAATATGTACAACGTAGTATGTTTTTTTTAACCTAACTATTAGATTGAATACAGCGATGCGCCAGATCCGAGATTGTGTGACGTATACATTTTTTTTATTTTTTAAAAAAGAGTTTTGTTTTATTGTTTTTACGGGACAAGTAATTTAGTGGTGAAATTTGATGTACACGGATTTACAATTAAATTAAAGCTGGAAATTGAGGGGCTGGTGGCGAGAAGAGCACTTCAGAAGAAATGCCTTTTTTGCGTGAAATGTGTTTTTCGGTTCAGTGACGTCCATCAGTGGCGAAGTTACCTATGAGACAAAGAGACATTGTCTACCCAAATATTTTTTTAAGCTAATTACATTTTTAAATATACAATGATGTATACGATTGTATACATTATAAACACGTAAAAATTAAATATCAATCAAGCCGCTCCGCCGCGGGACGAACGCGAGACGCGGCACAAAACAAAATAATATTGCTGGTTGAGACAACGCGAGCAGTGTCTCACTATTTAGAGCATGCGGTGAGGAGGACTGTATGGAGGGGGTACCTTGCGCAAGCAGATGGAAGAGACATGTCTCACGAATATTTTTATCAAGAAATAATAATTTTATATTTATAGACTGACCGTATACACATACTGTCCAAACTTCTTTATCAGTAAATAATTTGTACATTTTGTGATTCAGTCTATATTATTTTGATTTACAAAAAATGTGACTTCGATAACAATGATTTACGTCATATAAAACATGAATAATAAATATTATCATTTATTTTTGAATAATTGAACAGCGCAAACTGTACAATACCTACTGTCTTTGTTGTACGCAGTACGTAACAGTTAGTATTTCTCGTTAGGTCGAATTTGAGTTTTTTTTTTAATTAACTATAGTATTTAATATTGACGAAGTAATCGATCTATTTGCGGAAACAAAAAAACAGAAAAATAGAACTAACCTACAAAGCTATATCAATGTATTTTCAATAAATAAATAAAAATGTCTAGCTGCTTATTTTATTTATTAGTTAGTTTTTTTTTAATTTGTCTACCCTGATTCAAAACCCAAGCTTCGCTACTGACGTCCATAGTGCAAAATTGCAAATTTTGATTTTGATATCTTGTTTTTATAGCTCACATGACAGATGACAGTTGTATTGTTAACAATAAGTCTTTATACAGTAAGAACTTTAATTTTCAAATGCGATTATCTCAAAACTAGGTGAACATGCCCTTCTCGGACCCAGCCGTTAAAATTTATAAATATATACATTGGTACGTGTATAAGCATTAACATCTGAATGAAATTTGTCAATTTACATTTGCAATTTAATAAAACGTTTGTTGAAAACGATCGAAAATGTATGCGTTTACCTAAACGATTTGTACTAAAACATTAGTTTGACACACCTGTCGTCTGTTCAAGTTAAGAAGCCAATACACAGTTTTAATTTCTCGCTATTTAACTTTTAAATGTAAACTTTATGAAATGTTTATGGCTACCATACCTAGTCAATGTTCAATAACTTTACATTGAAATCCATAATTAAGCTCATTGATTGACACAATATTATGTTGTTTTGTATGTTTATATATATTTATTATATACCTGCAATAGATACACATTTGTTGAATATTTAAAATGAATAAATAATTGAAGTTAGATTGAAAAAAATTAAAAACATCAATATGCCGTCCTACTTGAGTTCAATACAATTAATTTACAATGATTATTGTAAATTAAACGTTTCAAATTTGCAAACCTCAGACTGTCAATCATATTTATCTATATTCCAAATTATAAAAGTTAAATACGGCAAGTGTACGGTACGATACCTATTTTATACGGTCGTTTTTTTCACTTTCAAGTACTATGTGCCCACCTTTGCGTTTTCGTGTGCATGTTCTCATTACGTTTTTCGGATAGGAAAATTTTTGCGTGGATTCAAAATATGTAAATTTTGAACTGTGAAACTTTTCGGAAGTCGGTTGAAAAAAAAATAAAAACCAAAAATTACATTTTAGTAATAACTTATGTTCAGGGGAGCGCAAACCCAATGATTCTAAAAAGTTGCTATATAGGCAACTTATTATATGTTGATTTTTGTTTTATGTATTTAGAAGCAATAAACAAACGCCTGTACCCTACAGATCAAACTTACGTAAAAAAACCAATCTACCGTCCCCGGGTATCCAATTCCACCATTTTGTACTTTTTTAATCGTATACCTAACCGTCTGACCTACCCACGTGTATATAAATCGCCCAACTATATGTAATCAGTAACGAGATAAATCATCGTTTTTTCTAGGTTACTGTCGAAGACGAATTTTTAAAAAGTTTTTAGGTACCTACCTACTTCGGAATAACGAAACATATAATTTTACAGAACGTTACCGAACACTTGTAATCTGAAAAACGAAAATCAATTTCCTCAACAACGTAGAAGTTTTGGTGTTGAACTCGAAACTTTTTTCAGAATTAAAAACGAATCACTCTAAACAATATGTGAATTTTTCTCGGGCTCTTAGGTCTAAAACGCTATAATAAAACCCGTTGCCTGCAGTTCGTGTTTACCGCCTTATGTTTCGCCGGACGCAACCTTTCAAACACCATCGTCGCTTTGGCAGGCAGAGTGTACCTCCTACATCGTGCCGCAGAGTAACAACAATGCCACGCAAAAATGATTGCCACCATGTCACGATTTTTGAATATATCTATAAGTCGTGCACGCAGCTGATATATAAATCAATCCAAAAAATGGCCCGCCCTGGACGTGCACCATATTATTATTAATTGCTAGTTTCGCAACGGTATTTTTTGAAATTATTGTTTTTAGTCGCTGATTTTCGGAACGACAACGACAATAATGTCAGGTTGTGTATACTGCGCTCGAGAGTCACGATCGTGGTTGTCTTAATGCGAATAATTCGAGATATTTATAATTTGTGTCATCGTAAAATTTTGTTCTTTTTTTTTTTCTTGTTTCTTCCCAAGCGAATTCAGTCTTTCCGTTAAGTTCTTGAGATTCTTTTAAAAACGTGTTGAATAGCTATCGAAGATCTTGTACATAATTTTCCAAAGATTCCATACGATGAAACTACAATCAATATTGATAGACTGCAATGTTTTACTCGTAGCATCAAATCTGTTCAATAAAATTGGTGACCATATTTTTAACAAAATTTTTAGTTTTTTCATTTTTTTTTTTATATTCATCGTGTCTAGTAGACGGTTGTTGCATTTTGTCTTCCGACAAAACTTGAAGAACTTGTAATACCTCTTTGTATCCCGATGAAAGATCCTTACTCACTTCATAACGTGATGTCCACGTTGTTGTGCATACATTTTTGAGGACAGATTTGGTCGATTTTTCCAATAGATTCCATCTGTATGTAGATGAAGAAAAAAAAGTATAAACAATTTGACAATCATAAAAAAATCGAGTTCCTTCTTTGATAATCTCAGCTGCGTTAGACCCGATAAGATTAAGTGAGTGTGCGGCACATGGTACAAAATTAGCATTTTTAGAATATATTTTAATACGAGCTTGTAAACCATTATATTTACCAGACATACTTGATGCGTTATCATACGCTTGGCCCATGCAATTTTTTATATCTATGTCCAATTCCTTAAATTTATCAATTAATGTTTTTTCCATTTGTTCTCCCCTATGTCCTACAGAGGATAAAAATGTTAAAAATCTTTCTTCAGCATTGCCGTCTAATTTTACATACCGAATTACAACAGTTAATTGATTTTGTTTACTGATATCATGTTTAGAATCAACTATGATGGAAAAGTACTTTGCTTCAATAATTTCAGCAACAATTTTTTTTAACACTAAATTGTTCATTAGACTTAAAAACTCATCGCATATAATTGAAGACAAATAGGAAACATTGCCTAAAACCATCCTTTATTTCCATACACAAAAAAAAGGATCAAATTTTGCAATAAGTTCTAATCACCCCATATAATTGCCATTATGCACGGAGCCAAATTCGTTGTTTTCACCACGGAATGGCATTCCTCTCTCAGCCAAAAAAAGAAATGGTTGCAATAATTCGATGGAAAACATTAGTCCAGTAGTGCAGTTTTGATTCCATTTCTTCGTGTAACACTTTATCAATTTTCATTGGCATTTTCTTGTGTTCTTGAAAACCAAATTCTGATTGAATTACCGTGTATTTTGCCCTCTTCGTGACATTTGACTTTTTCTTCACATTCAATTTTCCTCCCGACTCCCAAACTTTGTACACAATATAATATGTATAACTATCTATCAAAGTATTATACAATATTATACTATATTATATAAATGTCATATTATATAAAATAATCTATAATAATACGTACTTTGCCATTTTCTATATAATTATTAAAAGTATTAATTCTGGTGTTTCCAATATATTTACAAGGTATCTAAAAGACTTTAAAGTCTGATAGAATATAATGATTTACATTTTCTTTTTGCTACAAAATATACTTCCGTAAACATATTCATTCGTATACATTTTTTTTTTTTGTAAAGAAAAAAAAACTTTTTCTATTTTTATTAAGAAAAAAAACTTTTTCTATTTTTATTAAGAAAAAAAAACATATTTGTTCGTATACATTTTCTCTAAAAATTTACCGCCCCACTGAAAACTTCCGCCCGGGGTAAATGTCCCTTTTGCCCTTCCTCTTAATATGCTCCAGGTCAGGGCTTACAAAAAATTAGACTCATTATAATAATTATAGGGGGGTAAACCACTAACTAAATTTTTGTACACCGGACTTCCAAGAAGTAGTAATTCCTTAGAATTCCTCATATAATTCCTCGTCATTCCTCGTAATTTTCTGTAATTCCTCGTAATTCCCTGTAATTCCTCGTAATTCCACATTTTTCAAATTGATCTCAGTTATTATTAAATTACATTTAGCAAGTATACTTATAAGACTAGTTTACTTACTCTGTAAGTAAACACTGTAGTTTTTGGTTATTTATTAATATCACTGTTAATGTTTTACTACGTGTTGATAAATTGTTAGTTAACCATACACTTATAACGATTGATGGGATACAAAATATACCCCAGAATATAAATACTAAATTACATTATTTTAATTAAATTTAAATATCGGTGTTTATGTTTAATTAATAGCATACATGAATATTTAATTTATTTTTGAATAAATTGTATATCATTGAGGAACTACCAAAAGAATAGTTAGTTGAATAGAGTTTAAATTTTAAAAGTGCTGGTCAAAGCGGTAAGCAACTTTGCGTATTAGATAGACAAAGACAATACTTTATTATTTTGTAAGCTTGAAAATCATAAATCTCGTTATAATTGTAAGGCGGTTCTGAACAAATTGCATTCAAAATTTCTCAAAATAGTATTTCATATATATATATATATATATTAAACTCGATATTATATGTAATAAATTAAAATGTATTTATGGAAGAGTTATAAAAACAATTTTACGATTTAAACTTTATGATATTACAAAGTAATAAAAACAAATCACTTGTGTTTAATGTTAAATACAAGGTTAAATGTTAATACAAATAAAATAAAGGTATTTTTTTAGTTTTAATTTTTGGCGCTTTAAAGTTTAAACTCTAAAGTATCATAAATTCGTAGTTATGTAAAACATTTTCTACTAGATATAGTACTGTAGTACGATTTGTATGGAAATATAAATCGAGCATTTTTTTGACACAGTCAGTTGCTGACACGAGGAAAATTAAACATATTTGAATATTTATTTATTTATTTATTTATTTATTTATTTATTTTATTTTCTAACGCCTAAACAGGCAATTTTTCAAAGAAGAAAATACATTAGATGTTAAATTTAGATATGTACAGGAACGCATTATAAGTATTATAAATTATCTATAAATTTTTTTTTACAAAGAATTTAAGTGCTACAAACTAAAATCGTTAAAGCTAAATTTGAATATATACAGTAAGACACTAATACTATGTACAATAAATTATTGTAATATAATATTACAAACAAAACTTAATATTTTGTATTTCTTTATGTTACAGTTTATTAAATGTAAAATGGTTTGATGATATTTTGTAAAAGAATTTAAGCAACATATAACATTTGAAATAAAAATAACTACTTATATGTAACATAGATTAAAACATACTTTTAAGTTCTCACAACCTAATAAAATAATAACATGTAATTACTTAACCCTTCAGTACCCATTTTTAAATTTGTATATTAAAATTTATATACATGGATTAAAATACCAGGAATTCGAAAAAAATAAGTAAAAAAATCTAAATTCATAACTTTTTATTTTAACTTAAACTTTATAACTTGTAGCATTTATGCAACAGTGGGCATTAATATTATAATAAAAACATAATATAGTTACATATGATAATTAGTGAAACAATTATTATTGCGGTTCAAACATAAATATATTGTGCATTTCGAACATTTAATGTAAGTGAAACCTTTACACGACGGCATTTTGCATCTCTCCCATTTGTCAGAAAATTGTGGCCAGTGGTCAGTTTTGTCAGTACGCACATCTTTTGTGGGGCGAAATGACTGTGGCCTAGTGCTAGCAATTTTTACTTCTAATGATGTTGTTGGTCGTCCACGTCCACTTACTCTTATTTGCCCAGATTTTACCAAACCGAAAATTTATTTATCCAATAAATCCAAATTACCTAATATAATTTTTTGTATGATAAAAGTATAAATTATGTATAGTATATAGTAATTAAAATAGTTATTTTACCTTCATCATTGTCATAAGTAGGAATACCAACATTTTCGTGAATATTTATAACATGATGGTCTTGTTCGTTGTCAGAAACATCCAAACCACCTTCACTATCCGACCAATTAGTATTATAAAGAAGTTCCAATAATTCTTCGTCATTTAAAATGTTACGATTCATGTCGTTGATTTATTGCCCACTGTAGCAAATATGCAACATGATTAGATTTTAGTATAATTCAAATAAAAACGAATAATATCTATGCTGGTGTATATATATAGAATCTATATAACTTACCTGAGTATGTAGTATTTTTTTTTTAAGAATAAACGAAGATTTTACGTATATAATGTCAAAAATAAAACGCACATAAACGTTATTATCACAAAAAGTACTATGCACAATTTGGCGGGAAACTAAACATTGATTATTCATCAAATCGCTGTGTTGTTAATAACAGCTGGTAGATATTTTTTTCTAGATTAACCAGATAGCACCACTTACTTAAAATATATTGAAAATAATAAAATATAATTATGTTTTGAACGTGTTGCACTTCTGCTACAATGGGCGTTGAAGGGTTAACTATTATGGTAATTTAGCTAATAATTAAATACATATTACAACTAGCTGTCCCGACCCAGCGTTGCCCAGGTTTAGTGCCTTTATTTTAATTTTTTTTTTGTCTTATCATTTGTGTTTTTTATCAAGCGATTTTCTGTGTTTCTTGACGTCGCTCGCGGGTGAAATCCGCTTTGGATGTGCTTTGGAATTTTCCCAAAATCATGGTACATTCAATAACACTGCCCCTTTCCCATTTCTCCCCAGAACCATACGTTTAAAAACTGGGAATGCTGTGACGACCGAAGCAGTGTTTAAAACAAATCTGCGAAAAAAAAAAAATGGAAAAAATGTTCAATAACGTCCGCAGAATCGTAGTACATTCAATAACAATGGGATTAGGTATTGTAATAAATTAATAATCAGAAATATCATGATCATAAATTTATAAATTTGTATACATGTGTTATTTTTATTTCGAATATTAGGATATAATTTTTCTTCATTTTAGATTTACTAATAAATTTATTTTCATTAATTTCACGTGATTTTTACTATTCTATCTGCATATTATATTCAAATATAATTTTTAGCCCTCCTCATCGGGTAAACGACGCTTCTAGTGGCGTTATCAAGTGGTGTATATTTTTCGATCAACTGATAAGCGGAGTGACTTTTAGAAATATCTTGCATTCTACGTTCTTCAATAAACAAATTAAAAAACAATTATTATTATTATTATTATTACAATTATTATTACAATTATTATTACAATTATTAATTATAATTATTATTATTACAACTCTGGGACCACGTCCGACCGCCAAATTCTAATTATTACTCCGTCGTTTTCAGCGTCATACGTATAGAAGTCTGTGGTGATTTTTTTATCAGTAAGTATTGATTGACCATAAATGATTGACAATTGTAAAATTTTTTTAGTTGTATAATTAATAGTTTGTCTCGGCCATTAAGTACTTAGCTAACGTTTGCACGTTGTAAAAACTTTTGACAGTGTATTTCATAATTTCTAATTTAAAAAGTGATATTTAGAATTGGAATGTTTTAATATTAATAATTTGATACAGAACGATATCTAATGGAACAAAAAACAAAGAGAATTCAAATGGGTGATATGGATAATACAAATCAAAAAGGCACTTCACTGTGAGTATAATTGTTATATTGTAATTTATATTTTGTTAGTTCATAGTTTTAAATATTGAAAGTGTCATTTCACTAAGTGTGATTTGTCTTTTGATATTTTGAAAAAAAAAAAAAAGGAAAATTTTAAAAGAATAGAGTGATTATATTACTATGCAGGTAACATATTATGTGATTTGAGCTTAATTAGTGTATTATTTATGTAATCAATCCAAATAATTAGCCTACAATTTTTACACATTTTTCCTTGTTTAATACATTTTGTGCATAACAATCGGACATTAATTTGTTATCTCTTTTACTCTTTAAACTTTTTAAATAATATAGAAAATAACATGTAGATCCATTTAAAAAAAAAGTATTCAAAATATTAGACCTTATGAAGTTAAATTAGAATTTAGAATGTCATTTAAATATGTTTTTGTCTCAGCCAATAAATATTTAGCTAATGCTGCACTCTGTAAAGATTTTTGACAAAATATTTCATGATTTCTAATTTAAAAAGTAATCTTTAGAAATTGGACATTTTAATATAAACTTAAAATGAATATTTTGATACAAAAACCAAAGCTTTTGATTATCAGTGATGTAGGATTAAATATATGCCGCACAGTGCAACAAAGTTCTAATTTAACCAGACAAAATATCAAAAATGTAGGTATGATCACTAATTTTTGTAAAAATGATAAAATATATAAATACTTCTAAGCATCTCATTTTCTATTGACAACAATGAAAGGAAAACTGTTTTATCTTGAGATAGAGTAGATCTTAAATAATTTCTAATACGTCTGAGCACTGAAAATGAGCGTCCACCACTCGCATTGGTGCAAGGCATGCAAGCAAATATTTTTAAAATAATAAGGACATTAGGGAAAGTAGCTTTTAATGGAGAATTTGATAAGTTTTGTATTAGTGCGTTCATTAATAAATCAATATCATTAAATGTTTTGGCGATTTTTTTTAAACTGTATAACTTCTTTAACAAACAAAGTATATAAATCTTCAGAATATATATTAACAATGTTTAATGTACTCTGATGAACACTTAAAGTATCTAAATGTTTTAAGTCAAACAGAAAACCAAAATTTTTATTTATGTTTATATATGCTTACTTTCTTTCATTTAAATTTGAATACAATGTATCAACTATCACATAAAAAATTTCCTTTTTCATTTTATTTTTTCCTGTATGAACAGTATTATTAATATTTGTGTCATCATAAAATTTTATTCTTTTTTTTTTTCTTGTTTCTTCCCAAGCTTATTCATTTTTTCCGCTAAGTTCTTGAGATTCTTTTAAAAATGTGTTGAATAGCAGAATCAAAGATCTTGTACATATTTTTCCAAAGATTCATACAATGAAACTACAATAGATAAATCAATATTGATAGACTGCAATGTTTTACTCGTAGCATCAAATCTGTTCAATATTGATGACCACATTTTCAACACAAAAACAAATTCTTCTTTTTCAATTTTTTTTTTTTTTATTGATAAAGCCTCGTGTCTTGTAGATGGTTAACAAGTATATAATTTTAATTATGTACAAAAAATTTTAATTATCATATTATTTAATATTGATTTTATCTTTTGATTTATCTTTTAGATCTCTTAAAGAAAAAACAAAAAGAGCTCTAATGGCGATTTATGAAAAGCATTTACATCAACAATTTTTTTTGACAATCGAGGGAGTTATTAACGATGCTGGCAGAAAAAACCATCATATAATAAAAGAGTAAGTGTTATCAGTTAATTATTTATTTGTACTAAACTCTATTGTTTTGTAATTTAATAATTTAATATATATATATTGTATAATGGTGTTAATGGTGTTAATGTTCAATATATAACCCCTCACTTATTTCATCTTATTCATGTTAAATTTAGGGTAACATTGTACTAGAGTGCAGGTAGGGGCGGTTTATGGGGGGGCCACGTGGCGATTGCCTCCCCTCTTGGCCTTTTTTTTTTTCTTTTAACGGTTAATCTGAAGAAGAAAAAAAGGTTAATCATTAACCTATTTAATATTTTTGATATAGATAGGACACATATTTCAACATTAATATTCCTATTCACTCTCTTCCCCTTTAAACAAGCTTCAAAAACGCACAAATATTACCCAAATTAATAATGAAAAGCATAGCCATAAAAAAAATAAGTGGGCATATTTATAATATGTTGAACATATTTTACGGCAGATATCACTCAATCCATTGTATATAATCCACGGTGTGGGCAACAACGAAATATTTACTTACCCAAAGAAGTGACCCACTCCAAAGTCTAGCCCCAAACTAGAATCTACTCTCTTAACTTTTTAAATTTAAATTTATAGTTGTCACTTTTTTGTTGTTTTAACTCACTGTTTCATTGTTATCAATCAGACAATTAGCGGTGACTTAATAGAAGTGGTAGGAAGCTTTAAGTATCTACGATTATTTGTACAAAAGAACAGAGTCTTTATAATAGTTATAAAATATATTATTAAGGCAATTGACGGGGACCTCGATCGCATTTTTCTTTGTCTTTCACACACAAATCATAGGAACTTAGACTTAACTCTTGCCAAATGCACCGCTTAATAAAATGATGCAATCAGGATTTTAAAAAATGATTTAATTTTTTTATGAAGTCTACTTAAAAACGATTTTTCCACATTTTTTATTTGCCTTAATTTATAAAAACCAAATTTGAAAAAACATTTAACGCAGGAACAAGAAAGCAATAAAATAAAAATGGTGGAAGGCTGTGTTCAAGTAGACTTCATGACAAATTCAAATGTGTTTTTAGAATCCTAATTGCGTTATTAGATAAATTTGTACGTTTAACAATTGAAACATCTAAACAACTATGATTTGTGTATAATAAACAAATAATAAAAATCTTGGTTCCCAATCCTCTTAAATGCAGTTGAATTAGATGAAGAGTAGCGTTGGGTGTTTTATGAATAAAAGAATTCCAAAGACTAAAAGGTAAGTGTCACAAGAGTGTGGTAAGACCAACCATGTTATATGGTATGAAAAGTTCATAAAATGAACATTGATAGAAAAAGAGGTAGAGACAAAACAATTAAAAATTATATAAGAGGAGTTAGTGTGTGAGTAAGGGATGTGAATGAATGTTACAAGTGGAGGTATATATAGGTATATATAATGGCTGGTTCCAAATACATAGTTAGAAGAAAAGCAAATAAGAAGATGATTGTCGTTGTGAACAAATTTATCATTAGATAAGTTTACTTATTTGATTTTATGTGCTTGCAGTAATAACTATTAAGCTGGTGCATTCATACATTAACTTTTTAGTACCTACGTTATTATTTACATACTTATATGTGTAGTTTGAAAATACATGTAAATGTGTTAGGTTAGGTTAGGTAATTTATTTATGCTTTTACATTTTTGTTGTATTTATTTTGCATTTTTGTTAATTTGCAGTCCAAATACTTCGTTGAAACTATGCAACATAAAGGAAAAGATTGAATCTGGACAAATTTCAGGTATACATGATCTTCAAGCAGAACTGTTAGTATTCAATATAAATGCTAATATGTTGAATGAAATGAAACTCTCTGCAGTTACTGCTGTAAGCAATATTCAGATATTTTATTAAAGTTGTCAATAAATTATAAAAATCTAGTCTTTATTAAAATTTGTATTAAATGTATACTATTTTTCATTATTTTTAGGTACATACAATTACAGCTGAAGAACATAAGAGACAAGCCTTTGAAAATACTTTTTCTGATATTACTACTGAAAACTCTATTGATAAAGATAAAAGTTATTTTTAAAGACAAGATTTATTTTTAAATCTATAAGCTATTTTAAATCCTATTAATTGTTTTTGTGTTTAGATTTAAGTGAATTTCATTAAAAAAATACAAACTGGTTTTTTTGTTTCACAAATGAATAACCCACAAATACCTATAAATATTGTGTCAAAAAATTAATATAATAACCCTATATGTTTTTTTTATTAATAAAGCTTTGAAAAATGAACAATTATACATAATAATCATATTTGTAACTAAGAATACTGTTAAGCAGCAATACCTAAGTTGCTATGCATGTCATAGACACAAAAAAATAAAATTTAAAAAACACACAAATTTGTAAAATCAATAGCTTCCTTTGCTTCGTTCAGAATCTAAAATAAAAACAAAATGGAAAGCGCATACTATGAAATTTTGCTGTATGGGCGGATTTTATTGCATACCAATTGGGGCAAATTTTCGCAGAGTGCAACAGGTTATCGTGTCTTGGGGAGTTGATGCGTAAGGGTAGTCTACGGAGGGTTTAGGACTGATTGAAATAAAAGCAAATTTTATTCAAACAATAACAAAAAATCACAAGCTCCGAGAGCGGGGAAGAGGGCAATTGCTTCTTCCTTTGCCCCCTTTATCCTACACCTGAGTTTCCCATGTATGCCTCTCAACTTTAAACCCTATTTGGGGTTCAGGTTAAAAGAATTATTTTTTTTTTTTTTTATAATCCAGAAAATTCATCATGCTACCAACCATGAAAATAATTTGTGTTCAGTAGTTATTGAGTAAAACTGATTTATTTTAATCATAACTACTTATAAAAATAACATACAATTCACTAAATACAGATTTATGCTCAGTTTAAGAGGAGATGGGTTATGTGTCATACCTAAGTACATGTCTTTGTTAAAATTTTACTTTATTCTTTAAAAATGGAATATGAGCTACGTATGGCAGGTACATATATAATAATTGTTAGTTATTTTCACATTCATTTTTATAGTTAATATTTTGTGAAAATTACTCAAGTTAAATAATAAGGTCACTATGAGTATAATGGAAGGTTGATTTATTTGAAACGAATACATGACCAAAATTTAAAAGCTTATGGTTGTGGGCACATCAGTGCATAGTGAAATGTAGGTACCCAATACAAACCTAATTATTTCAATAAACTAATTTTTATGTTTTATACTAAGAAATTGAAAACAGTACAATAAATACATTATATAAAAAAAATATCGAATCAGCTGAATAAATAAGTATAAAAAGCAATAAAAATAGTAAAAATAAGTTGGTAACATACATTTCAGTAAATAATTGTATTGAATGTACTAAGAAATTGAAACATATTGGGTCAGTATACCAATTCTGTCTACACAAAACAAGAACCATTTTTTTTATTATTTTGTTCTCTATAAGTAAAATTTAAAATGTTGAAACTTTATAAAATATATTGAACTAAACTATGTGTTTTTACTTTTTATCGATAATAATTGACATTTTCGGTTTAAATTATAATATTTTGCAACAGTTATAATTTAAGTACAGGAAATTAAATCTTAAGTTTACCAGCTTTAGCTGTTTTAAAATGATTTGTGGGTTATTATTTTGTACCACTTTACTGTTGCCAAATTACAATTTGTTAATAGGTACATCATACTAAATTATATAGGTATATAAATTTAGTAACATAATGTTGAAACTGTCATTAAATTAATTTGACGTGTATAATTTTTGATCAAAGCACTTTTATTCATACACGCAGGTATCATCATCAAATTTAATATTATGAACAAAATTTTTACTAAAATATCTAAATGGTACTAAACACTTACAGTGTTAAAGTAACAACCTAAGTTAAAATCTTTTTAAAAAGTCAGTCAATTCGATAAATTAATTGACCTAACCAAAAACATTAATTATTTTGTGCTAGGCTTAATATGACATAATTTTAGAATTAGGGTGTTCATAGTAAAAATCCTAAATGAAAGAGTCACTAGAGTAAGCAAATTTTGTAGTACGGTAATTGAGTATTAACTATTTGTGCTGGGCTAATATCCATTGTGCCAGTGGTTTGAACACTTCTAAAATATGCACAATATCCTCAACTTCAAAATGGTACAATTTTGGTAGAGGAAAATTAGAGTGTTCATAGTGAAAATATTAAATAAAAGTCACCAGAACTGGCAAATTTTGGTTTTACTAGTAAGTCTATAATTAAATTAAATTAGAAATTGTGAATTATTGACGCACAACACAATAATTTGTAATATTTATGCTTCTGTGTTAAGTATAATTTTTAATATTTGTGTTACAATTCATGATCCCAGATCTGAGACTGAATAGTTGGCAATTGCTATTAAATACCAATTTTTGAAATGGAAATCTATGCTAGTCAAACATTATTTACGTCCAAACACATTGTATGGGTTCCCTGGACCCTGTAGTAGGCACATTACCCAGACAATTTAATTTGGTTGCCTGCGTACTATGTTACCTCATTTGGTGGTTGAAAGAAATGTAGCTTAGGTAAAATATTTTTTTTATGATTTAGGGTGGCCCTCAGAGACACTCTGGCACAAAGCAGTACGGCATCTCATCAATATATACAATATACATAGTTATAGGTACAAGCAAACAAACCGTGTGATTGATTTAACAAGAAAAAATTGCACCGGGTTCTTTCAATTGAGGCGCATAGAACCAGAACGGCCTAACCCACAAAAGTGTAATTGAACAGGACGAGCATTTAAAGTTTTGACTATTTTGCAACACTTTTTTTTCCTCATTAAACCCACTCTAAAGAAAATATTAATAACTTTTTATTTATGTATAAATCCTTGCTTTTAAACATCTTTAAAGCACTAGTCAATATTTAAAGTTTATAAAGTTTTAATGTGGGTTAGGCCGCTCTAAATTTTGAACTTTTTTTATTAAATGCAATTTTTTGTGGTTTAGGCCAACTTATTGGAAATATGTTATTCACTTAAATTCACACAACATGAAAATACTATGTAAATATTTGTATTAGTTTATTTGTAACTCTTTTAGATAATATTGTAATTCATTTTTAGTACAGAGTTATTATTAACAATGACATTGTTACTTAACTTAACAAAAAAAATAAAAAAATAAAACAAAACAAAATCACTTTTAATAGTATAATAATAGTTCAAATTAAAATAATTAACTCTTAATAAACTTGATAAACTTGAAAATATGAACATTATAATCACATAATACAGCCTTCAGTTTAAATTAATATTATTAACAATATGATTGTTACTAAACTTAACAAAAGTTTGTTTGAGTAATTTCATTATTGTCAACTTCATTACTGCTACTAGAAGATCTGTGTGATTCCTACGGCAAGTATTCAGATCCAGAATCTTGAAAACTTTCATCAGTATCTAAGATATCAATATCAGTCTTAATAAAACAAAATAGTAAATTATTATCAAAATGTATAAAGTGACTTACCATCTTGTATTAATTCGTTTATATTTTCTTCAGTGTTCATTCTAAGTATAAATAAAACAACAACTGAAACGAACTTTTAATTTTTAATGTATCACATTTAGTAAATTGATATAATATTCAAATAAATTTTGTATCTTAAGAGGACGTCGAAGGTAAATTTTTCGAGTATCAAAACAACGCACCGCACTTCCAATAATACTCTGGAAGTAATGATTGTATAATAAATCTACAGATACCCAAAGAAAGCTTAGAAAATCTGCTATGTGCGTATAGAGGCATATTAAAAAAAATATAAATCTACCTATTGTTTTTACAATGAGAAGTTTTAAGTTTTTTAAAAGGTCATAAAAATATTGTCAATTAATTTTTGCAAAAAAA
>CM029361.1:2688226-2746262 GCA_017140985.1 Hormaphis cornu
TATGAGTAATGACGCGAAACGTCTTAGACGAACGTCCATTGAATAATTAACCGCGCTCTCGTAGCTCCCGAACGAGTTCCGTCTACGGACTACGAGTAGTGGGCGTGACTTAAACGTCGCGCGCTTGCGGATCGTGAAAACACCTAACAGCGCATTCTCTTAGCCGTTGTATACGTTTCACTTTGGGTATGACGTCCTCTTAATAACTGCATTATCATTATCATAATCTGCAAGTATTATCAATTATTTCAGGGAAGAAAAAATGGCATAGGGTTGGGCCACTCTGGTTCTAAAAATTAATTTCATAATCACAGTGCCAAAAACAATTATGTGCTGCCATCTACCAAATAATTTTTTTTGCGGGTTAGGCCATAGTGGAATTCAAATATCATATAAATTTGAAACGTTTTATCACATAAAACAGAATTTGATTTTTTGTGGGTTAGGCCGTTCTGGTTCTATGCGCCTCAATTGGTGTAGGATTTAGCACTGTTAAAATATACAAGATTTTTGTAAATATATACCCTCATTTAGGTTTTTTTTTTTTATAACAAGATAAGTGATGTGTATATGTATATGTTAACCATTTTAGCAGAAAAATAATGCACCAAGATCTTTAAACCATGCCATCAATGCAAAATATAAATAATCAAGTATATA
Source organism: Hormaphis cornu (assembly GCA_017140985.1). Classification (NCBI taxonomy): domain Eukaryota; kingdom Metazoa; phylum Arthropoda; class Insecta; order Hemiptera; family Hormaphididae; genus Hormaphis; species Hormaphis cornu. Next base: position 2,688,887 of record CM029361.1, read on the forward strand.
CTTCGTGCAGTAATGACGTCATTTTAGTACTACATAGCCACTACTCCATGTATTATATACTCTTTGAAAATTAATACACTTAGAATAATATAATTACAAAAAAAAAAACTTGGTATTATGTGGAAATGTTCGAAATAGGTAGGAAATGGTATAAGTCAAATAAAATTATGTCACACTTGTGCACTAATAATTATCGAGTGTAAATATTAAGTCATTGATACAATTTTAGAGGTAAAAAAAAAAAAAAAAACCAAACATGAGTTTTCTGTAGAATGTATCTTATATATTTACTTTTTAATTTTCTTGAAAATAAATAATAAATAAAAAAATAAACAATAAATATAAAATTAATAATAAATATTCAGAATGATTTCTAATTTATAAAGAAAAAAAAAATGTGATAAATAAATTAATGTTATTACAGATGTAACTTAAATATTCTGTATAATTAATTTTTGAAAATAGTTGTTAGAATTAGAACTAGACTAATAAAATTGATGAGCTTCAAATGCTCAATAAATAAAACAACTTAAATTTAAACTTAATATCAATTATAAGGATTTCCTAAATGAGGTGTTTTTTATTCAGAATTATATATAGTATTTCAACATACATAAGAAAATTATAAGACATGTTGTAATACTAATAAAAACTAATAAAAATTGACTAAAACTAATTGTGAATTGTTTGAAAAAATAATTATCAAATACATAAAAATACAAGATAATATTAAATATTTAAAATTGATAGATTAAGTTTAAAAAAAAATGAATTTAAATAAAATAATACACAAAATTAAATATGTTTTTCAAATAATAAAATATACCTAGCCGCGAATAATATTAATACATATTTTAGCAATTGTTCGTATAAATATTCCACTTCATCTCAGCTGAATGGTGACCATTCCAATAGACTTAAGAAGTTGACATTTTTGTTCTTAAGCTATAATGCATTCATTTGCTCCAGAATCCAAGTTATTGAATTTTTCAACTTCCATCACAATTGATTTAAAAACATTGGAAACTAACTGTAAAATCAAATCAAAGAAGTTTTAGTTTTAAACTTGGTTATACCACCACTGTGGCATAACTAGGGGATTATAGAGATAGTCTTTTTAAATTCTAGATTTTCTGGTTCTACTTATATATATTCTACCACTTAAATCAATATCTGTTGGTTTTAAACGTGATTATATTTTACTAAAAAGTTTTGTAAGAATATTATTGAACATACTTAAAAAGTTATTGTTTTGATTTTCACAAATAGATCAGAGTTTATATTTAACATTTTTGCTAAGTATGGGTTAAAATTATTGCATACAAAATGCAATATGTATTCTTAAGTCAAGCTTAAAAATAAAAAACCAACACTAATGAATATATTTTCTCCACAAGCATTAAAAGTAATAAACGTAATATTTAAAACCAAAGCAGAAATGTTAGCAAATATTTCAAGGAATATATTTTTTGAAACTGGTTCCAGAAGGGCTTGTCCATCTTTAGAATGTACATAATATTAAAAACTTGAAATCATAATAATGTGGTAATCAAGTATAAAGGAATGTCAATTTAAATAATTTTGTATTTGCCTCATTATTTTTGGCTGATATCTCAAGGAATGCACCATTCCAAGTTTTGGCTAACATAAGGCCTTCTTCCTCAGTGATTACACGTTGTTCTTCTAAGTCTTTTTTGTTGCCAACCAAAATTACAGGAACTCTACATAACCGGGCAAAAAAAAAAAAAAAATACATTTATATACTGGTGTGAGTGAATATTCATAAACCATGAAACAATTTGAAAAATAACTTGAAAGGCTTTACCGTATTTTTCCCACATTATCATAAATTTTTTCATACACTATTTGCGCAACTTCAAAAGAACTCCTCTTTGTTATGTCATACATTATAATGTACCCATGGCTGCCTAATGTATGGTATGCTTCAAGTAAGCTATACTCGTCTTGTCCAGCCGTGTCAAGCAAGTTTAAATCGTACTCTTTTTGGTTTACGTTGATAGTTTGTTGAAAGGCTAAATTATAAACGCATTAATTAATTATAAATTATGTAATAAATTTATTTTTTTAAATAAAATAAAATACTTGTCATTAATACTTACTATTTATAATTGTTGGGCAGTACCGATCTTCAAAATGGCCGTCAATGTACCTTGAGCACAATGCCGTTTTACCTGGAATGTTATGATTGTGAAAATTAAAATTTAAATAAAACTAGTTATTTAGTATAACTATCAGTAAAGCTCGTATAAGTACAAGGGAAGATTGATAATATTTTTGAGGCCGGTAAATAAGTATAAATAAAATCAGCACACTATCATTTGAAGGTTTTGAGGTGGATCCGCTCCAAAACTATAAAGCTACACAACCTTTAAAATAAATAATTATTTGAATTATTTACTTCAGAGAAAGATAAAAAGAATTACAATTAAAACTCCACCCAAAAGTTAAAATTTTCAATTTCAACTTTCTAAATTGTGGCTATTTATTTTTACTGTACTCTAACCGTGTTCTCACCAAAAAATACTGGCAGTAGAACTAAACTTCAACTCAACTATAGTTGCAATAATTGAGTTGCATGAGTCTTCTCGCAAAAAAAAAAACTGAAATTTAACTAGATTGCAATTGTATGTTTCAGTCGTCAAAATGTCTTCATCTGACAAGAACATGCTTGTAGAGTTCAGATATTTTAAACATAAAAAAGCAACAAAAAAAGTTATGGTTTCATCTGTATTCACTTCACGTTAACCATAGATCATTAATATTATCAAGTGAGTTGGATAAGGATTTAGTCAAATTTCATAAATTTTAAAGAATCGGCATTAAACATTTTCAAAAATATTATTTTAGATTCTAAGCGTTAGCAATGAATGTATTGGTTTTACAATGATTTTTTTTTTCTGTGATCAAAAGTTCTAGTAGAAAAACTGCACCAATTTTAACGTATGATACCTTAAAAGATTCTAAGATTCTATTCCATATTATGTAACTTGAGTCCTCAAATTTTAACCACAAGTGATTAATACACCGTCCATTTATTCTTAATTAAATTGATCAATTATAACATGTTTTATATGTATATACAGCACACAGAATAGCCCAGTAATGAAAGACACTACATACATACATAGCAAAAAATACACAGGAATAGTCGTGTCGGTTAACTGTCAATATGTCAAACTATGAAATGTGATAAATTTTATTAAACGAATGTGATTTATTGAATAACTAGCTCTCTTCATCTGGTTTGCCATTAGTGGAGTTAATAAAGCCATCCATTCAAAAACATACTAACTACGTAAAGCTGTGTTTGTTGAGGAAAATCTTTTCATAACACTAAGGTAATAATTAATTTTAAACAAATCTTAGTTTGATTATATCTTACCTATATTATGAGAATAATAGAAATGAAAATAATACTCTTTGTAATCAAATAACAACATTTTTTTATGAATAAAAAACCAGTGAGGTCTCTCAAAGACTAATTATTAGAAAAACATTATTTTAAGCAGAAACATATGTATTATAAAATTAAAATCAAATTAATAATTCTTAAACATAAATCATTTGTAGAAAAAAATTTTAAAAAGTTTTAAACTATAAAATAAAATAATTATTACTAAAATTAACCACTATGTGATAAAATAATTCCAAAAAGGTTAAAAAGAAAGTTTTACAGGAGTGTGGTGAGACCAACCATGTTGTATAATTTGGAGTGTTTGGTGGTTGACAGGAAAATTGAACAGAATATGAGTGTGGCAGAAATTACAATGCTTAGATGGATGTGTATTACTGAGGAGTAACGCAAAAGAAGATAGAATAAGGAACAAATACGTAAGAGGCAGTATTGGTGTTGCATAGTGAATAAAATGAGAGAAAATAGACTGAGATTGTTTGGGCATGTGATGAGAAGAGAAACTGAAGCAGTTAAAGTGGTTATGAAAATGAACGTTGTTGGAAATAGAGGTAGAGGGAGACCTAAGAAAATAGGGATAGAAACAATTGAAAGTAATATGAGGGTTGTTAATGTGCGTGTAGGGGATGTTAATGATAGTGACAAGTGGAGGTATAAGATAAAGGTGGCCAACCTTAAATAGTGGGAAGCAGGGCGAAGATGATAAAGAAGAAGACTAAAAATAACTACTATTCATAGTACTTAAAAAGTATTCGATATGAAAAAATTGTGTACTTCTGTATAAAGTATACTTCTGAAATACTCAGACAGTAAGTATTTAAAAAAGTATTGAATTCTTATAAAGTATTTAAATATATCTACTAAAATACTTTTGTTCAAATATTTAACAAAAACTGCATATCATTTAAGTAAATACTTAAGGCACTTATCTCACTATTTTAATTTAAATACTGATTGGAGCCTTATGTGTGCTGGAAGTTTATTTAGTGAAAAAATAAAAAACAATTTAACTATATCTTTTAAATACACGACCACAGAAGAAAGTTTTTAAGCTATGACATATCATTTTATGAGAGGACCTACAACGATAAATGTGTAATATCATTTCAAACACTACTAAATATGTTGACAGAGCTTCAAACAGAATATTAAAGAAAACCCACAATAAAATATGGATACAAATTTCTGATAAATTTTTTGAGTTATAGAACCTACTAAACTGTTTGAATGCCATTGACAATAAACATTTTTGAATTAAATGTTTATCAAGTACAGGTTCAACTTATGATGAAAGTTTAAGTTAACTTATTTTACCTACCTAATCATCAAAAATTATGACCTAAATAAAACTTTCAAATTTTTCTATACGCCTGTCCCCCTTTGTACATAGTTAAATAGACTATTTTTTTACTTACCTACAGCACGAAAGCCCATTACAGTAAATGTTCTTGTCAGAGTACTCATTGTGCTGGCCATTTTACTGTTATAAAACCAAACACAAATTAAACATACATAATATACACAAGGCATTATTTTAAATACATGTTAATAGTTAAAGCCGAGTGCATCTGGGCTGGATTGGTGAAAACTGAGTTAATGTGCAACAATTTTGAGGCACTTTTTAATGACTAAATCATAACGCCTAATAGGAGTTGTGTTCTCCTAACTCTGTAAATTAAGAGGCGTTGTCTTAAAAATTCATTTAAACCTACTCCAACGAGAAAAAAAGTTAGTATTCTAAACAGTTATTAGTAAACAGGTAGGTTAATGACATATAAATTATAAATTTTAGAATTTCAATAAATAATCAACTTTTTAACATTAAAATTAAACAATAATTTTTAACAACATTAAAATTTGAATGTTTTTAACAATTGACGAAAAACCAAACTGGACAGTTTCTTGTGTAAATGTTGCATCACAAAAACTAATAAATCATCTGGTAATTATTAATAAATAAAAACAGTAACGTTTGAGTTGGATTTCCAAGAAACTATTAAAATATTTTGTTCAAGATAATGGTCAGTTTTCTTTTAAATACCACCGTTTCCCAAAAAACTAGCTCCCCGAGTTTAGTATTAGGCACTTCAAAATATAAAAACCATGAAACGTATTTCTTTCCCGAATGTGCGCATAGGTGTATTTTATTGCGCGGGGTAGGTACCTACTAATTTTAACTGAACCAAACGAGGACAGTTATTGTTTTTAAAAGAATTAGTTAAATAATTTTCTTGACATCTAAAAACAAAGGATACGTCACAATTTCACATCGTATACATTGACACAATGTTATCTGAAAACTCAACAGACTATGAACGCACCTAGTAACAAAGGGGATTTTATGAAAAATAACTGTACATACCTACAACACGAAAAATTGGCAACGATTGATTTCCAAGTACCGTGTGATTTCAATCAAGGCATTAACGACATTTTTAATTAGCCAAGTTAATTTAGTTGAAAAATCCGGGACGTATGGCAACCAGAATACGCGCCAGCCGCCCGGTCGTCACGATGGCCGTCTACTTACCGTGAAAGGACGAGGAGCTACGTCTAGGCGGTCGGGGAGCGGACGGTGCGACAAAATCTTATTCGCTTCGACGGAGAGCCGAAACAAGAGCTTCACAAATTTCAAAGCTTCACAAAGCCACAATATATTTAATCGTCTGGATGACGGCTCGTCGGTGTTTGAAGAAGACTTTCGTCGTCGTTAGTTTACTGCGCGGTTGTGGACCTGTGAGAGTAGAGCAGAGAGACGCGCCTTTTACCAAACGACCACCATTTTTTTTTTACCAATATTCCCAGTTCCTCCACTCCGGCCGTAAACAATAATGTGAAGTGCAACGTTGCCACTATAGACGTTTTATTTTTTCATTAACAACACATAAAATGAATTGATAGACAGCGCTAAACTCACCAGCTGTTTTTACCCAAAGCGTAATATTATACTACTATATACACCACGATTTAAGATAATATCTGTGCTGTACACACTGGCAGCTCGCGTGTAACAAAAAAAAAAATGGTTCCGTCTACAGCCGCGGCTCTCGGAGTGAAACGTAGAGAAGTGCCGCCACGTATACCATAATACTCGATTTACAATATTTTAGATTGTAATTTATTGGTTTTACGTTTTTTTGTTTTTCTATGATCAATGATGTCTTTGTAGAAAACCTGCACCAATATTATTAACGCATAATACCTTAAAAGATGGATCCCCGAGATGGTACTCTTCATTTGAAGCGTTTTTTTTTTTTTGAAATTTTGATTATTTTCGAAGTTCTGAGGAAAACAAAAAAAACGGGCCAATTTTTCGAGTCGCTCCGATCGACTTGATATACTTATATATGTCATTTATGAGAGTCTTATAAGTGTTCCGCTGAAATGTCAGTCAATTTCGATCATTTTTGAGGGATTTGTGGAATTTTGAAACTGTCGTTTTTTTTGGGGCGGACGTGTATTTCTTATGGGAGGGACAAATAATTACGGGAAACGTGTTTTTTACACGTCGATTTAGATTTTTTTTTTTTTTCGATTTTTGTGAATTCTAGTAGAAAAAATGCTCCGATTTTAACGTACGATACCTCGAAAAATAGATTGACGCTTTATTTGAAGCGTTTTTGAAATTTTTTAAGTTCTGAAGAAAAAATGAAAACGGTCAAACTCCCGAAAGAGCTCCATTGTTCGACTTGAAATTTATATGTGTCATTAAAAAGGGTTTAATGAGTTTACTGCTTAGTTTCCAATCGATCATTTTTGACTAAGTTATGGTATTTTGAAATTTTGAAATTATTGAATTTTACACAGTTCCATAAAACCTCAAGTTTTTACGTTTAAGTCTCGAAACTTTAATGCAATCTAAACAAGATAGTTTTAGACACATGTGGTTAAAAAATTTAGAAAATTGGTTAACACAATTTTAATTTATAAGCTGTTGAAGCAATCATAAATCTGGTAAGACTGAAACAACAAAGTGTATAACAAATTATACTTAACCGTTGTCTTTAATAAGAGTTCTAAGTTTTGTATTTAAAATTGTTCTAATTATTTAAAATGTTGGTGGTACTTATACATTAAAATAAATTAAAACGTTTAAAACTTTATTGTTATTTTTTTTTGTAACTTGTTTTTTCTTATATACAAGACTGACTAATCCTTAACTGTTGTCTTTATAAAAAATTCGAAGCTCTTTAAGGATTCACTGTTTTCTTCACAAGAAAAATCGTTTCCAATTGAAATTATCTTTATATATACACCAAAAACTCAATTTGGCTTCAATCGCTTCATGGTTTAGCAAGGCAACATTAACAACCTTCATATCTTTTTTAATTTTTCCATCCATTTTATCCTCAGTTTTCTTCTACCTCTTATTCTTTCACCGTTCATTTTTATAACAGCTCTTACGCTTCAGTTTCTTCTCTCTTCATAACACGTCCAAACCATCTCAGTTTATTTTCCCTCATTTTATCCACCATTGTCCATTGATGACTACTTCTTACACATTTGTGTCTTATTCCATCTTCTCACGTTACTATCCAACTTATCCATTCTCATTTCCGCTACACTCGTACTCTGTTCTGTTTTCTTGTCAACGCTACATGTGCAACATGGTTGGTCTCAGTTGCATGCAGATGCCACTATATAATATGGTAGGTATGCTAGAAACTAAGGTAATAGGTTACAGTAGAAGGTACCTAAGATACACATATTATACTTTTAACCCTAGTATTTAGAGGTCCGCCCAAAGAACAGTATCAGTAATTTGATACAATGGTACAACGTAAAGTTAGATATAACTATTATAGAGGTGAGCAGCATTAACTAGTTAAAAAGTTTGAAATATTTTAACTTAACTAGTTAATTATTTTTGTTTGAAACTAATTAATGTACTGAGTAAAAAATGTTATTGCATTAACACAACTTTTTACTGTTAACTATCATTGTCACAAAGTTGTTATTTTTTTATTTTTTTTTTTCACTCTTCTGTTTAAAATTTTATGTAATCTATGAAATATTATAAAATATCATGTAATCTTAAGTATTTATGTAAGAATAACTTGAAAATAACACACTATGTTCTATAACACAAACTATTTAGTACCTTGTAATAGAAAATGAGTATTAAATAAAAATTTTCAAACATACCAGTATTATAAATTATATTTATAAGATCATAATATCAGTACACAATATTGAACTGTAAATCATTTTAATAGCATACATTAAAAAGTTGATAATGTTAAATTTTTTGAAATGATATTAATTAAAATTAAAAAAAAGTACAGTGTAGCATAGTACAATGACTTGAAGACAAATAATGTAAGTTAGTTGTTAGGATTTCTTATCAAAACGTTTTTTATTTTTTAAACAAAATAGAAATATTAAATGTAAATACTATAAAAAGTTATCTCTAGTATAAAGTATACTCATTGTTTTAAACTAAATTTTAGCACTCAACTTGGACGGATCAAAATCATTTGTAAAGAAAGACAAATCGGCCAATGTTTGTTCGCAAATGGTTTCAGTAGCTCGTTCCCAAACCTGGAAATAACAAAAACCACTAATCATGACTGTCATCATAACAAAAAAGATCAATCGAGAATAAAAATAATGAACACACCCCTAGGTATTTAAAATCATCAGTTTGTGGTGGTGGATATTTGAAATCTGGCCCAAAGTTAACGGACACCTCACAGTTTCTAAACAAAGATACTGAGGGAAAATAATTTCCCTCGTATACATCCACAGCACCTTCATTTAAACACTCTCCGTTTTTATAAAAAATTATTTTGCTACCGATCAGGGGCTTCAAATCCTTTAAAGCATTGGCAGAACTTATAGGCACTCGAAAGTATAAATGACTTTTGAATTTTATCACATCCTAAACAACAAAAGATGATAAATATCACATTTGCCTTATGTAATATAAATTGGGGTTTAAATAAAATGGTAAATTGTATTTACATTTTCTTTATAAGTTGGTGGTAGAGACACATTGTTTCTAGGTAAACATATCATCATGCCTAAAGTGTCGCCTTCATCATAACCATCGCTGTAATGTTTTCCTCGGCTTTTGTGGAACACTGTACCTTTTCTATAAAAACAAATAATATGTTCTCCATACATATTGTATTTAATAACTTGATAATGTATTTAATGTGTTTGTACCTTGATCGCCAACTGTAACCAAATTCATCAGAACCCAATGGTGTTTGAAGGTTTGCAAATTCCTGGCCCCAGCCAATACGACAAGCTGTATTTTCTGGCTTTTTTTCAACTGTTAATTCCCAATACCAATTTCCATGACTAACACCTTGAAAATACAATCCACATTGTCAACAAGTTAATAAACGGTTTTATTGATTACCTGAGTAGATAATAATATTATAACAAATAATTATAAAGCTTACTGTGAGTAGCTCGGATCAAACAGTATCCTTTTTCTCCAGTTACTGATAGTCTGCTATCAGAAATATGCAGCTGCGGGGCGCGGTCATGCAACGCCAACAGCACTTTGTTTGGCCATACAACTCTGTAGTTCCAACTACGCAACACTTGTACGGCAGACTGATTTAACTGTTCTTTACATGGAACATGAGGATCAGTTTCAACAAGTATATATTTGAAAGCACCAGTGTTAAATGGATGTTCAAGTGGATATCCGTGACGTAATACATAAGGTTGATTTTCAGTAATTCTATCTTTTTTTTTGCTATTTACGCTACTTTTGCCAGTGTCAGGTTGTGCTCTTTTTTTAGACAAATGTTTTTTACTAACCGCTGTAATTCATATCAAAAATAACTTAATTACTTTTATACACATGATAAAATTATTATCTTAGCTTTATAACTAAATTAAAATTTATAAAATAAGATGTGTTTAGTAATTTAAAAACTAATTTCAAAATTTTGTTCATTAGTGTTTATACAGTGTCAAAACTATTATTTAATAATGGCAGAATTACCAAATTAGTTATTAAATAACAAATTGAAATTAACACAAAACAAAAATTTTAACTAGATGAAATTTTTTGAAGGGTGCGCGCTGCTGCACACACCCCATGTGCACGCCTATGCATAGAATACAATTGACACTGTAAATAACAATATTGTTTACCCCATAAAATTTCATTTTTCACCTTGAAAATGTGTGTAACTCACATTACCACTATTTTCACAACATAAAACCTACTACTATGGCTTGTAATTTCATGTTTTTCCCCAAAGAACACAACATCAATCTTTCCGCCACCAAATGTAAAAAATTTAGTGGTGAGGGAGTATGCTAAATTATGCTATGACGTTACTAATGCGTGAAAATTATTAATATGCAACATTTTATCAACCCATTTATGATCAGGTAATACTAAGAGTTAACAATTTGTAATAGTTTTTACAACGAACTTATCATTCCAGCCACACATTGATAATATCTGTGCAAAATCCCTAAGAACTCTAGGGTTCTTAATTAGAAATACCAAAGAATTCAGGAACGAACAATGTCTAAAAACATTGTATACTTCTTTAGTTAGACCTACGTTAGAATATTGTTCAATTATTTGGAATCCCTCACAAATCGGACTGATAGAATCACTTGAGCGTGTTCAAAGAAGATTTTTACGTTTGATTGCATATAAGAGACGTTTGAATTCCACTAATAACCCATCCGAGTCAATATCCCTTAGTTCTATACAGGCATCGCTTAACTTAGATTCCCTTGTTAATAGACGAAAATATACAGACATCTGCTTTTTATTTAAATTAGTAAATGGTGTTATATCCTGTCCAGATCTATTACAATCCTTAAACTTTCATGTTCCTAAATTTCATACACGTTCCTGTCCCACATTTGAAATCCCTTTTCATCGAACATCTTACGGCTTTAATAACCCTATTGATCGAATAACCAGAGAGTGCAATACATTAAAAATTGATTTGTTTACTATGAATGATTTGTATTTCTTAAAACATAGTTTTTAGTAGTCTAATACATATAATTATAATTCATCTTATTTTCTTTTGTAAATTTAATTTAATATTATGTACTTAATTAACATTGTATCCTTAATTTAACAATATTTATTACATACATTTTGTCACTGTACTTGAGCCCATCCGGGCGTTTACACAAATAAATAAATAAATAAATAAATAAATAAATATAAACGTACGCAGTTGAAGTCCATGATCTGTAATTTTGAGTTCACCATTTCTGACCATTCTTTCATAGTTTGGTTTAATGTTAGACAAGTCAAGTAGTAATTTAAAATATTTGCGATCATCTGTATCCTTCACCATATGATACAGAGAATTAATTGTCCCATCCAACAGAGATTTTAAAAACTACAAAACAAATAAATACATTTAAAGAACTAAAAACATTCAAACTATAAATAACAATCATGTTAATACTTTGTTCTTACAATTATTTAAAAATAATCTTAAAACATAAACTTAAAATTTGTGGCAGGTAAGTCCTACTACTGTTTTTTTTTTTTTATTACTTTTGTAAAATATAGTCAAATTTTAAATCAATAATCAATAATTCCTACATCAAAATTCATCACACTACTTAAGAACTAATAATTATGTTTACTTAAACCCACTCGCAAGTAGCATGTAGTTTGCAGTAGGTACTGAAAATTTTGAACATATTTTAGTATAATCAGTCGTACGCAGAACGACAATATTATTTAGGTAAAAGAAATGGAACTAACTAAAATTAGTTTCAATAATCGTTAGCATCTTAGAAGTTATAAAATGCTAAATTAATTGGTTTCTGAATATTTTATTTTTATAAGAAAATTTTATTAAATATTCTAACAGTAAAACTACCTACATAGGTAACATTAATTTTGTATCAAACAGTGTTATTAAACAACAAAAGAATTTTCAATATCATTTCTCTCTGCTACTGCATAGTAGACTATTAGTAAAATAGTTTATCCAGAATAATATTTTTATGTTATTTACAATTTCACTTGCTAAGTATTAAATAATTCATTATTTAAATCCATTTCTTCATTAAATGTTTCAAAATTGTCAGTAGAATCATAGAAAATACCAACATATGTAATCAACACTATTTGTTTTGTGCAAATGAAAGAAAATTCAATACTTGATTTATTAATCATAACATTTTTAAATCAACTCATTTATAGTATCAGCAATCAGCTAATTAACTTAAGTAAAATACCTAATAGATACCACTATCCTTTTAAAGGCAAAGGATTTAAGATAAGTAGAAGTAAAGTAAATCAAGTGCGTAGAGTATGAGTTTGGAGGAAGAGACCCAAAGATGGATGGTACAAGGACAGTAATGACTATAAGCAGAGGCATAAAAGGTGAGGTTTAGAATTTTTTAAGTGTTCTTTGTACAAAGAGGCAGGGGCTTTAAATCATAGGATTAAATGCATGATTCTTTCTATTTAACATGAATTATGTTATACACATTATGTATGATTCCCAGCGTTAAGTACATGACTAAAAAACAGAACAGAGTGTGAGTGTTGTTGAAATAAGAATGGATAAATTAGAATGCACACAGCTTGAGCCGGTGTGAAATTGAGCGTTAGAGAAATCAACACTCCATTAGTCACCAAAAATCTTTCAGATACAAGGCTCATTATTATTGTAAACAGTACTTAAAGTTAATTAGAAGTTATTATAAAAAGTTTGTGTATCCCACAGATACTAAGCAACTACACTACTAATGTTGTTCTGAGCAAAGCAACTAATGGAATATTAAAAAGGAAGAGGAAGACCAAAAAAAAATAGATGAAAATTATATTATTAGGGCTGCTGGTATGGGCAGAGCAGGCGTGACCAACCAAATGGAGTGACAAACAAAATAGCTGCAAGGTTAACCCTTTCAATATGTATCAAAAAAAAATATCCAACATTAAAATTTTTATTAGTGAAAATGTGTATGATGTTTTTCTTCACATACATCTGTGAATCTGTTTTTTAAAAAGTGAACTAAATAAAAAATAAATTCAGATTCAGACTCACCAACAAACACCTGAATATAATAATGAAGATAACGTGCCACTAAAATTTGTGAAATGTTTTGAAATTTGCCTCACACCTGTACATTACCAAAACATTGTGTGAAAATATCAAGTCTTTTCAATCATTATTTTGGCAGTTATGACCAATTAACAAAATTGATTTTGTCAAAAACACGTTTTCCATTTTTTTCTTAAATTTGTTTTTTGTTTTTTCTGACGGACTATTTAGGAATTGAAAATTTCGAAAAAACACATAATGCACCAAGGAATAAGAATCTCTACCGGAAAATAGTGGTATTGTTGAAAATTGGAGCAATTCCCTAGGTCCTAGGAGCTACACGTGACACAGACACAAAAATAAAAAATAAAAAAATACACATCTTTGTAAAATCATTAGCTTTCTTGCTTCGCTCAGAATCTAAAATTAAAAATATATTTTTTGAGGGATTTTTATATACCTACTAGCTATTTTTAAAAATAAAATATTTTAATACAACAAAATTTATTTGGAGAACTTGTTAGATACATACTGATGAATTCCGTGATTTAGTAGCTCTTTTAGCAGTTGTTAAATTATCCCAATGCTTTTCAATAAACGGTAATATGTCTTTATCCAGTGAGAAATATACTTGAGAACTGCCATTATTTACTTTTTCTTGTGTCAGGTTTGCCAATGTAGTAATGCACATTTGTGAAATCACTAAAGTATTAATTATAATTAATTTATGTTTCCACTATGGAAAAAATATTAATAGATAGCAATAAAAACTTACATGCTTGTTTTTTTTTAAAATCTTCTAAGCCCGAGGAAGAACAATTTTTACAGACAAATGTATAGTTCAGCATAAATGGCATCAATTTTTCAAGTTTATAACCAATACAAGATTCATGATACCATTGATTACAATTGGCACATAACAGTTCAACAATATTAAAATTTCTCTCATCATTGCTGTAATAATTAATCTCTATTAATATTTACCATAGAGAAGGCACCTTATTGCACTATAATCGCTTAATAGTTATTGAATTTATACTTGAATTTAATAAGAAATAGACTCTAGTGTTAAAGAAGAGATATGCTATAAGAATTGGTTTTTATTTTCTAAAACAACTGATTGGCTGCATCTTGTTTAAGACAATATCACTGACAATTTTAATACATTCCTAACTGATTATATAAAGAGGAACTTGGTCAAAAATATATAAAGAATGCTTGTCAAACATTTTTTTGGTCTGCTTGAACTTGACAGAAATAGACTTTGTATTTACAATAAGGTAAAATTGTGGTAGGTAGTGCAAGTAAGTTACTGTTTGATAAAGTAAAACTGTATAGACATTTACAGTAGGTAAAATTTTGTGAGATTAAATTAGAAACAAATTTATTTTAGAACATTGCTGTTAAGAACTATTCTTTAAAAAAAAATAAAATATTACTAATTTATACAAATATTAATTTTTATGAAACAACTAAAAATTAATCAGTAACTTACAAATTTGAAAACAAAAAGTTTGATTTGTTTGAACCTCTCAAAAACACATTTTAAAAGGGACAGCTTTCAGAATACAAATGCACTACACTTGTGGGTCTAAACCAGCGATACTCAACGTCCGGCCCACCAATGGTTTTTATGTGGCCCAAACAGAACTCATTTTTGATAAAAAAAATATAAATTTCAAAACTAATATTCTAAATATTAAATAGTGTTGTACACGATTACGATAAGGATGATTATGTTTTTGGTATTTTCATTTTATAAACTATTTATATACATAAAAAATATTTTATGTGGCCCAAATAAAAAAAAGATTGAGTATGGCTGGTCTAAACACTCAAAAGTTATTAGTGATAAAATGTTCTTATCATCTCTGGACAATCACCAAAAGTTCAATGCCTAAGGTTCACTTGCAACCTAGGTGGTTGATACAGACAACATTGCTATATTAAGAGATTTTATGTAAACTTGGGGGCGTACGGAGTTGGGACACAATAAGGCTTGACACAATTCTAATTCCGCACTTGTTTTTCCAACCAAGCAGGTGCACATACGTTACACACTTTAACAGGGTAGTATCAATTTGCGGTGGTCCAGTGGAATAGGCATTGATCTTTGTTGCGTGGGGCCAAGGGTTTGTGTACAATATTCGCAAGCAAAACTTTTTAACTAGGTAATTTCTTGATACTTTCGTGACTAGCCCATGTCCCTTGTGGAAAGCAATATGTGAAAACTTTAAGTAGTGTTTTCACCACTCTGAGCATTTTTATTCTAAAAGCAGTATGGCTTGTTCTGGAAAGATATCATTTAAAAAATATAAATATGTTTGAACAAATATTATTTACCAATAACAGTTTTTTGTTTTAATTGATGTTCCGTTCATAAGTTCACACTCTTCTAATGTTGGTTGGGTCAAATCTATAACTGTCACTTCATTACTTAAATTGTTTGAAGACTCTACAGCATTATTTAAATTTGGATCAATTTCTGTAGCAGTGGTGTCTTCCATCATATCAATTTTCATAGCAGAGATATCATTCATCATATCAAATTCCTAACAATAATAAGTATATACAACATCAACAATAGGTACAAACAATCTTATTTAATTATTTCATTTGTTTGATTATTATTTATAATTCCTAGGTTTTTCATAGCGGTTTTCAAAGTGTCTTTAATGTTTAGGCGTGAATTGAACTTGTGATGGGCAGATGACAGGTGGAGTAAAATAACGTTTTGTTAGGCTGGGAAGGGAACATTTATACAATTATTTTGGGGGACTTTAGTCCACCAGCCAAAAAAAAAAAAAAAATTTTATTTTAATATTAACTAACAACTTGCAAGTTGGACAAATTACATAATTTTTAGTAATTTACAGTTTTACTTTTTATTTACAGTACTACTTTCTTAAATTACATAAGTAATTTAGTAAGTTATACATTGGCTGAGAAAAAAAGGTCAAAAATGGTAAAAATTTGTTACTTAGTTAAGAATTACGAGTTAACTTTTAAAATTTTATATTTTTTCAATAAAACTTATGTATTTTCTTTACTGCTACCTTCCACAACCCTTCCGCTCATTAGATAGATATATTATAGGCAGCGGATTGGCAGTATCCTCACGCATGCGCTTTGCGATAAAAATGTGTCTGGGACTGCTTAGATTGATATCAAAATCCAGTATTTGCAAAGACCCTTTCCACTGCCTATATTATATTATATTATATTACATAGGATATAGTCAATATTTGTATTAAAAATGTAATGAGTGATTAGGCAAAAACAATAAGTGCTTTTTTTTTTTTTTACTTGACCACTAAAAAATATGAATTAAAAACTTCTTAAAAAGAAAACAAATAACTTCAAATCACAAGAACTAGTAAAAACAAAAAAAGTATAATATAATATCACTATTTTTAAAAGTTTATTATTCAGTAACATAATTACTAAATATTTTTAACTTTTTGATGTCTGTGCCAAATGTTGTCAGTGACAGTAGTGGAACTATGAAGTGATAGCTTGGCTTGACAATTACATCAAAATAATAATAAATTCTGTTCAGGTTAATTTAAAATAGTCAACTGTTTAACTTAATATTATAACTTTTGGAAATAATTTTTTTTTTTTTCTCTTTAGTGGTTCTTGTGTGTACCTAGGTACCGTTTTGATGAGTTTTTATTTTTAAAGTTTTTTTTTTTTTATTATTCAATAATTCATTTTTCACAAAATATTTCGTGTACTCGGCATATTATACCTCCTATTACACGAAATTAACGAACGCAGTGACAAAAATTGAATAATTGTTTAACGTGACCACACGTAGTATATAAGTTGGTTGGATAACCAGAACAAAAACACTTTTACCTATCGATCTCACGCAATAAGTTAGAAAAGTCGCCCCACTTTACTGTAAGTTAGCGAGTAACCTAATCTACGTGGCCACTGCCCGGCTGTTGGGAGCCTACGAGTTGGACGTAATTATTATTAACTACATATTTATACACTTAGACGAGCCCATTTACAATTATAGTTAATAGTATGTACAAATAATAATATTACGTGGGGTTCATTAACGGTAGGTAAGAAAGTAAGTCGTTAAATACGTATTAAATAATACGTAACACGTGGGAAAAATTATGACCTATTCAACTTACTTGGTCAGAGTAGTCCGACCTAGTTCCGAAATATCCTCGTTAATAAACCGTAATTTTAGCTGTTCAGCAAACACTTAATAAAACCTTTTAAGTAGGCACTTATTTGTCGACTCCTTTTCGGGGATGTGAACGGATGCAAATCAACCTCGCGGCAACAGGCGAAAGACGACAAAACGCAAAATGCGGTCGGCAGAGATGTGACTGTGCGAGATGTCATGATGCACGCACGCGCACAAACTCTTGACAACGATTCGCGCGGCGAATTTATAACACATCTATGGTGCTACCACTGAACTATATTTATTACTTTATTATTTCATTTATTCTGCGATATTATTATATAGTATGTTGATAATAGATCACAGATATCGATAACGATTTTTTTTTTATATCTTTATCTTTAACCGTAGTTATCATCCATATCCGTGTAATAGATATTTTAATTTGTATTCGTATATCAAATGTGGTTTGTATTGAATATTATTTGATTAAATACACCGTTACAACAACAACACTATATAATCACCAAAAAGCCGTATCGGAGGACTCCGACAAACGATAAAATATTATAATAAAATAACATTTTATTTTATTTCAATACCGTTCGTTGGACGTGTTCGGGTTTCGCACCCTACGATTTGTTTCTGAATATTTCTATACATCAGAAAACGATTTTTGAAAAATGCACCGGTTATTGCCTTCAATTGATACTAAAAACGTAACAACATAAAATAATTTGTTTTTACATTTTCACACGTCGTTTGAACCTAACTAAACTTCGTGACCAATTTCTTTATTTGTCTATTCTCTCTATTTTGCTATTTGATCAGCTCACTCAAAATCGTCATCTTCGTAAGAAATTTTTAATTGCTCACAGATTTAATGTACAACTGCTATACAATTATAAACTTTCCATAACACAGTGACGATTAGCGTCAAACTACACGCACGTCCTAGAGTAATACTGTCAGATTTTTTTTTTTTTTTATCCATACAAAATTATAATAATAATAAAATCGATGACACGCAATATTAATCGTCGTACACAGTTTTTTGGTTATTCACTTTTCTTACTACAACAAAGATAAAACACAACTGTCTACGGTTTAAAACGATCGGCGCCACGAACTGTTGGATTCCTAATTCGTTTCATACGATTTTCTTGGCTGGCGCTGGCGCTGCCGGTTTTTTGGTTCCATCTGCCGCCGGGGTGGCCGAATTCAGCCCCTTGAGCAGTCTAAAAATGACCGTAAATAAAAATCGATTAAAAATGTCCAATACCCAGAAAATTAACAAACAAAACGTACTCTTCCACTTCCGACTTGGTACCCGCTTCAGCCGTTTTCTTCAGAATTTTCTGTAGCGCGTCGATTACGTAATCTTCACGGGTAAAACACATGAAAAGTTTAAACGATTTTGATTTATTTTCAGTTGTACATATGCTAATAGCTCGAGCACATTGCTCCGTGTTTTTTTAAAAAAACGTTATTTCTCAGGTACTTTTAAATTAATATCGATCTAATAGCTAGAACGTACCTGCCTAATAAAAAAAACTGTAAAAAAAATATAAACAGTTATGGCGAATCGTAAAAAAATAATTATGTGCCTACAAATACAATGTTTGATGTATATATAATAAGTTATTTGTAGTACTAAAACTCACAAATTTTACCGAAATCTAATCTGTGTGTAAAATGTAACAAAAATTATTCTATTCAACGTATTTAAGTACAATATTAATGATAATTAATTGTTGCTTTTACTAAATTATTTAGGTACTTAATAATCCATTATTTATTATCCTATCTATTATTTAAAATGGTGGCCTCCAATATCCAGTCATCTATACGAAATTAACATCTTGTTTTGCTTATTTAGTTTTTCAACTAGTATTTTATTGCATATTTGAGGTATCTATCAAACTTCAAACTAAATTTTAGTCTGGTTAAAAACATTACATAGGTTTCTTATTAATTTTTTATAGACAATATAATAGGCCAGTGTCCCGAAAAAAAAAATTGTTTAAATATTAGCTTATGAATTAAATTAAGGCCGATGCATTATTGTGATTTGTGATACCCAGTAAAAACACAAGGAACATAAATTGCTCAACGCTGATACCTAGACGGTATATATTATATAGGATCTTACTATTTGAAGCCTTATTTTCTTCTTTGCATTCTTCGTCGGCAGTCTTTTTCTTACCTAGGGCCTTTAGCTCTTTTAAATATTTTGGTTGACCAGTCTTTTCATCGATCGGAAGCGTGACGGCCTTTAATTTGTCCATGACATCTTGTTCGTTGAATGAGACACATTCCTTAAGCCTTTCTTTTTCGGGGTCTTAAATAAAAAAAAAAACAAATATCTTACACACCAACTATACATTTTGATATAAGCGGCTGAAATATTGTTTTACATTTTCGGTTTAAGAACTCAACATTTTTTAACTTTGGTTTTAAAAATCTTTTGTCATAAATTATTATAGCTATAAATAATATGGATATATTCGTATATTCGTATAATACTTTTCTACACCAATGCGAGTACGTGTGGACATTTGGTCCTTAGGTACATGTACCTAAGTAGGGCCTGAAACCAGCATTAATTTGATTCTTTTTTTCTAATGGTTACTTATGTCACGCAAAGTTTAGTAACACAAATATCATTTTACATTTTTTTGGTATTTCTTGGTTGAAAGGTAGGTAATTTTTTATGAATATTGATGCATTTTATTAATTTTTCTACTTTTTGTCGGTACATTTGTATTATTTGTTTCGAGTCTTAGATATAATTGTATATAATTCCCATACACATGTGGCAGTACACATAGGTCGAGACGAGTCGAGGAAACGCAAGTACACACAGTACATTTTCGGCCCACAAAACAAACAATAAAGGAAAATAAGAAAAATAGAAATATTATATTTTATAATTATAATCTCAATAAATAAATAATATTTACATAAAATAAATAAGTATAAAAAAAAGATTGATACCAAGGTAAAGTTGCAGTAACGACTACGATTAGGGTGGGTTCAAAAGTTGCGGTTCATCGTTTATCCGTATAATTTAATATCTGAAAGCAAAGATAAATCATTGCATTCGAAAAAAAACGATTCTTAGCGAGTTATCTAATCTAATAAGTCCTGGGTAAAAATTTAAAAGATCGCGAATTACTCTTATTATACATAGGCAAGCAAAAAAAAAAAAAATAATTATACTTTATAAATTAAATATTATACCTAGCAAAAATTTTTTTAAATTTTTTGTAACGTATCCAATCAGTTTAGTACATAAAAGTTTAAAAATGACTGTAAACAATTTTTATAACATTAGTTTAATAGGTATAGCAGTTCTAACGCCGGATTTGACAACTTCGGCATTTTCATTGTTGTCGGGAGATAACTCAGAAAATAATCAAAATATCAAAAATGCTTCAAATAAAATAAAATTTAAAGTCGAAATTTTTTAAGTGGTATTTAACGTATGTAACAATTGGAGCACTTCTTCTACCCGAAAACATCGTTACAAACCTGAAAATTTTAAAATTGTTGCTGTAAAACTAGATTTTGTTTTTGTTTTTGGGGTAAAACTCAAAAAGTAAGCAGAATTTCAAAAAAAGCTTCAACTAAAGTATCACCGGAGTCCATAAGCCTTCTAGAAAATTACTGACTTTAAAAATCGGAGCATTTCTTCCATACAAAAAAATGCAGACATAAAAAAAACCAAATTTGTAAAAACACATTCTTTGCTCATCACTCAGAATCCAAAAACCAACAGAAAAAAATTCAAAAAATATTTATTTTAAGTAAAATATTAGTATTATAATTTATAAAAATCATTTTTTAAAGTATCAAATATAAATATTTTTAACGTTATTTTATACTATTTTACGTATTTTATTTTTTTTTCGTGCATTATTTTAAGATTTGTTGATCAAATTCCGAGCCCTATTTATAAAGTACTTGATTAATGGTGGTAATGACAATTATTTTTAATTTAATTTATCATCTAAAATATTTTTTGACATTTAGATAATTTGTAACTGAAGGCGTTTTTGTTGAACGAGTTTGCCAATGTTTCTTTTTTATAATTTTTATTTATTAACCAAAACCTTAATTATTAGCTAATTTAACATCAACATTAGTTTGTAACTGCAGACTAACCTGGTTTGTCGTTGTCTATACCGTCTTTTTTATCAGCTTCCTTTT
Source organism: Hormaphis cornu (assembly GCA_017140985.1). Classification (NCBI taxonomy): domain Eukaryota; kingdom Metazoa; phylum Arthropoda; class Insecta; order Hemiptera; family Hormaphididae; genus Hormaphis; species Hormaphis cornu. Next base: position 2,710,689 of record CM029361.1, read on the forward strand.
TTGCTTTATTCTCGGTCAACTTATCGCTGACCTTAGCGTAGAGTAGGATTAATTGTAATTCGAGTGCATTTACGATTTTACCAATACATTCTGGGTAATTGTGTTCCAGTTTTAGGCATTTCAGAAATTCCAAAGCCCATTGCATTTGATTGATACCTTATAACATGTATTTACAATAATAATAATACACAGTTGAACAATAGATTTTTGATTACTTTGGACCAGTGGCGTATCAAGGATTTTTTTTTTTTTTTTTCGGGTGTGGGGGGTAATATTACAATATTACAATATTACAATATTGAACAACTGCAAAATAAGCGATTAAAAAACTATTATAGTTTGGTTTTGGAATACAGTATGATGCCTATGTATATTATATTATTTAATTAATTAAATATTAATTGAAGACTTCCTGAAATTTTGGAGGGGGTTGCAGCCCCCACAACCCTCCCCCTGAATACGCCACTGATTTGGACTTATTTCAGGCTGCAATTTTTAGTATTCAATTACATTACAGGCATTTCCATTCATATTCATAGTTGTGAATAAAAAAGAAAATTAATGTGCTTTTTTTTTTTAATTAGTAGCAATACTGGTCCTTATTGACAATGTGAACGTATGTTTATTGTTAGATTTATCCACGTACATATTCAAAAAGTTACGTGTCACGGTTTTGTGTAAAACAATTAATAACAGGCAAGCTGTCGTCAGCAATTGGACCACATTTTACCTATACCTGCTTTGTATATAATACATATTTTATTACCGATAAACATTTATCACAGTAAAGAGGAGGACTTTTGTGAACTTAAAACTGATTAGACGTTGTCACTTCTAGATTAGGTATGATCTAAAGAACTAACAATATGTTAGCAGCTGCTGCTTAGTAATAGAGTAGTTAGAAAAAGCTTTCACAATAACAACATGGAAAAATTTTTAATTATATTAAATGAATAATATGTAAACATTTATTTTACTTATCAATGTAACTTTAAATGTAATTTAGTAACACGACTGTAACTTGTAACTCGTTACATGTTTTTACAGGAGCTTGTAATCGGTTACCGTAAATTGAGTAACTTGCCAACCCCGATTGTAAGCAGTGATTCTGTGCTGAAGTTTGTATATTTATTATAAATTAAAGCCGCTAGTGAGTTACCGATCTGAGTTTTCGACTGTTTACTGTACACGGACCACAGTACCGTGATGGCGTTGTCGAAGAGTAAGGCAAACGGCTGTTGGACCGCGAAATTATCGTCGGTTCGCGGAGACACTCGGAAGTTGTACAGGACCGGTTCAAAGGAAATACCGGTGTTCTTGCCCGAATCGTTCTTTTCGGCTCTGCGAAAGAAAGCACGGGTAATAATAAAAAATAGCGCTAAATCGCCACAGTAGGGTGGTCAAAAGTTTGTCAAGGTGTTGATAAAAGTATTGTTAAAATTTTAATAACTATCCTAACATACGTAAATCACACACACACACCTGTATGAATAGCATAATTATGGGTACCTATAATACCAATACGTATGTATAATTCAAAATTTATCACAACATTATAGTTGGATTTGAATTGTATTTTTACATTTTTGAGCGTACCTAGAGGGAGAATGAAATGATTTTTCAAAAATTATTTGGTGTTCAACCGTGTAATACGTACCTAGTAGTAATAGCGTGCTTGAATCCTATTGTATCGTAAAATATGAGTACTCTGAACCTTACGGGGTTATTTTGTTTCAAAATTTTTTTCGTTTTTTTAACTTATTTTTAACTTATGCGCTTTTGAATGAAAAAATATCAACAAAATGTACAAGTCCTCGAGAACTCTACATCAGATTATTTCAACTTATCCTAATTCGCAAAACTTTTACTGCTTGTCAAATTTTTAAACAATTTTTTTCCTGACAACTATTGGTATTTACCTAAAGTTATATTTATATCTTATATTAGTACCACGAATATATTTCTGAAAGCCCTTTTCGATCCCCTTCTTTACGTAAAATTTGCAAAGTTTAAATCTGAATTTATTCATAAACACAGTTAAGACTAACAAAAGAAAGTGATCTAGGTATCTAGCGTAGATTTTTTAAAACTAAAAAATTGTTCAAAATAGTAACTATTTTTCGTCACGCTTACGGCGTTACGGGCGGCTCCGGTTCTGCAGGTTTCTGGTCTGTTGTTGGGTCCGGTTGCGCGTTCGGTTGCGTGTCCATGTTTGCGGAGAAATTTCGACGAGTTTTGTTTAGGGTATTTTAATTTTTTTACCACTCCGTCGCTCGTTCGATGAAAACGTTATATTATTTTACAAACAGTTTGGGATCGCGTCGCTACAGATACGCACAATTTGTAAACATTTGTAAACACAATAGGTAGTTCAAATCGCTTTGCGTTCAGTGGAGTTCGGCCAGAACTGCGACAGTGACGAGAGAAAGAGAGAGGGCTGACAAAAAATAGCGCGACGCGTGTTTTCAGAAAAAGTTCAAATTGAGTTAAAAAATCACCTGTCATAATTATTTATCCAGCACAGAATAAATTGACGTCCGAGAGAACAATATTATTATTATGATTATTCTAACTACAAAAAAAATAATAAACTTGTTGTTCCATTTAGTAAAAACGTAGGTACCTAACCCTCGGGCTGTACGCTTCAATAGAGTCAAAGACGAAAATACCTAATTGATTTGAAAAAATTAATTTGGTTTACAAATGCCAAAATTCACCAGTTGACCGATTTATTATATTAAATTTTCTTTAGGCATTTGTTTTCTATAAAAAGCCAACATTTTTGGCCAGTATAACAATCATCGTTTTGATCTTAACACGAGATTTCTATCCAAAGATAAAAGTAATTTAACGGAGGCGATAATTTTATTGAATCATTTTATAAGTTTGAGTTCTTGTCTATTTTTTTTTTTTTATATAAAATCAAAAATATTAAAACATGAGCGCAATTCGAAGAGCTGAAATTTAAATTTAAAAAAAATGTCATAAGTATTACTAAAAAGTTTGGAAAGTGAATTTAAATGTTACTTTATTAAAAGCGTTTTATGAAATTTTGATTATTTTTTGAGTTCAAAAACAAAAAATTTTTGAATTATTTTGGTAAATTGCTTGAAATTTCCACATTTGTAACAACTAGAAAATCCGATTTCTACGTTTTTTTTTCACATTTAAAACTTGGATTTTGGTTTTAAAATGTATTTTATTTTTATTTTTTTTTGATGTTTTGTTTGTTTTCTGAGTTATGTGCCAAATACGACGAAAATGGCAACATTGCCTAATAAGATTATTTGGCTTTTTGGGCAGAAAGAGCGATTTGATCTATTCAAATTTTTTCGGGGAGTTTGATCTATACTGGTTCTATTTTTTAAGTTGGAAAATTTCTTTAATTGGTCATCATATAACTCATATTTGTTAAATAATTTATTTATCCAAAAAATTTTCATAATTAATAAATACATTAGGAGTGGCCTGATAATTTTATGCATTACCTTTATATAATAGATTGTTAAATCTAGATTATTTTTACTTATTAGGACGTATTGTACACTTTAACAGTGGAAATGTAAAAATAGCAAAGCCTAGTAAGTAGTATTAGTTGTCCAATGTCCCCATTGGGGTAAGAAGAACATAGGAGGCTTTGCCTTTCAAATTTTGAAAAGCCATCTACACAAAATATGTAAAATAATTATGTGATTAACATGTCACATTAAAATAGTCTCTTTTTATAGAATTTACTGATCATCAAAAACTGATGTGTATAATGAGTAAAACTGCTGTGCTGAGCAGCTGCTGTGTTGTAATAATTGTATTGCTTACTTTGTAATTGTTTGACTGTACGTTTTCTAAAATCTATGATTTAATTCATAACTCAAAAAGTTTTTAGCCAGTACTTCTATTTTAGTTTAACTCTTTCAAAGAGAAAATAAGGAATGAAAGTATATACAAATGGAAAAAAAGTAATGAAATAAAATGAGAAAATAAGGCAGGAAAGTGTGTAAATTTTAAGAAATCCGTAAATTTCTAAGACACATATTATGTAATTACACAATAAAGGTGACGTCCTGTCTCTTTCAGCAAGCATCTTCATGCTTAGCAGTTTTTATTTTTATTTAAGAAGGACTTGGAATAATTTTGTTCTTGATTTTTCAAAAATATATCTAGACTTCAACAAACTTTTTCATATAAATGTCTAATCCATTATACTTACTTCTTATTTCGAGTATTTAAAATAAAATAATTATCATTATTAAGCTTAATTTTAAATAAATATTTGTTTTACAGAAAAAATACGAGTTGAGTATTTCTCCTTTTGAGTGTTCCTTGAGGGATCAATAAACTATTTGGTTGTGGCCACAAATATTTTGAGTTGCAGTACCGTAGCTATTGCCAATCCGTTGTGACTTACAAGTCACAAGTTACAAGTACCTACGGGTTATAACAAAATTAATATATGCCATTGTTAACTGTACATTTTTTATTGCACGGCTAAAATACTATTAATTAGTAATTCGTTTATTGTTTTTTTTTCAAGTTTTAAAAATAGAACTGGTAAAGATATTGGATGTTGAAACAATAACAAATAAAAATACAATGTTTCACAGTACATTAGCAAATTATAAAAACAAAACAAAGAGTTCAAACCCAAATTAAATAAGACATGGGATTAATGATATAAAAGATTACTTTTATCATCGTTTAACAAAATATATGTATTATGGAACATACAAATATTACTTATAAAGTAAAAATGTAAATACCCTTTAAAAACTATAAGAATATAATTTGATAAGTAATATATATTATTAACAAGATGAAATAATACCCTACAAATACTAGTATTTGCATACTATTTTGTACCAATCAGTTTTGATGTTTGATCATCATCAGATTACAATAAATACAGTACATAAAAATATAAATTAACATAATAAATAAATACATAGATTTATTGTAATATTACTTAAGAAACATTTAATAAAGTATGAACATCACATATATGTATTACTATCTGTCTTTATCCAGCGTTTCCCGTATGTGATTTGCATATTTTTGTTCAACTGGTAGACACAATTTTAAATCATAGGCAAATAACACAAATTTACAATTCGGAAGGCATTGGGTAACATTATTAATAAAAGCAATAAATAATCAAGAAAAACACCTGTTGTACTCGTACATTTGTACAACTTTATAGCACAAATTAAAGTATTGTATGATATGAATCAAGATAATAGAGAATCAGATACACTGATATTTTTTATTTTAATTAATAAAATCTTATGGTCAAATGAAAACAGATGATAAGTGGGACCCAGATAGCAAGATCCAAGGGTCTACATGGAATGAAACTTTGTTGATAAAATTATTTTTAAATAACAAATTAATTTAGGTGCTAATAAATTTTGAAAAATTTTAGGTACAGCAGAAAGGATAGATAATATAATAGACTGTAAAATTTAATTTTATTCATAACAGACCATGATGGTCTTAAAATCAAAACCAGTCATAATATTAATTATTTATAATTAATATATAATATTAATCTACATGCTGCTAAAATAATTGCAAAATCTATAGTCACAATTTCTTTGTTAATTGTTTAAAGTTGGAAAACTGTTAATAAATTAGTCATACATGTAACTTATGTTTAAAGAAATATTTGTTACTTACACAAATTTGTTATTTAACATTTGAAAATTAAATATATAATGTAAAACAACAATCCCCCCGTAGAATCTGAAAGCTTATAGATAAAGTGATGAAAAAACTGTGTTATTTTGACTATAATAAAGTTACAATTTTAATTCAACTTTTTGTCACACATTTATTATTCTTTTTTTTATTTATAAATTACATTAATCATATTCAAATCAAAACCGGTCGTGATACAAAAGAAAAAATAAAACACCAGAGTTCACCCCATGGTGGGAAATCATATTGAGTATTACAATATAAAGTATTATAATCAAATAAGTATTCGAACATGATTTGAATCTAAATTTTCATTTGAAAATATTACATTGAAATATTTTATTTCCAGTTGAAAGATACATATCATTCTCCTTAGTTATCAAATTGGATAATTCAATTATATTATTGTTGATCTTAGGTCCATCTTTAAAATCACTTTCTTGCTTAATAATTTTCCTGTAACATGTAAAAAAAATGGAATGCAAGTAATTAAGCTTGGTCAATAAATTTAAAAACAATAACAAAACTAAATGCTAATACTGAAATCACATTCTTGTTTAGTTTTCCTGTAACATGTAAAAATAAATTAAATTATAAGTAATTCAACTTGGTAAATAAATTTAAAAATTAAAACAAAACAAAATGCCAATTCTGACTTGACTATTTAAAAAAATTATTTAAATAATAATTTTTATCTTATAATTATATTTCAGCTTACAAAAATACTCATTGCATACAACTTAGATGTATACATAGTCTAATTAATAATGGTTAGTAGCTCATGCTAACTTTATTAATTTATGTTCAAAACTCAGCAAATACAACTGACAGAATGCTTGAAATAAACCATTTTAATTTGTCAAGAAAAAGTAACATGAATAATTTGTACCTAGGTATTTTTATTGCTGTTATACAATCAACTAAAATTTACTAGATGTATCTATCATCTTTCAAAAAATAAATTTACTCTATTAAATAAAATTATATTTGTGTTAACTACTTACTTTAAATCTGGTGATTCTAACAAGAGTTTTATATTCATTGAATTGTCTTCATCCAAATCATTGTTGATCATAGGTGCATCTTTAAAATCAAATTCTTGCTTAATTTTCTTGTAATATGTAAAAATAAATAAAATGTAAGTAATAATTAAACTTGGTAAATAAATTTATAAACAAAACAAAATGCCAATTCTGAATTGACTTATTAAAAAAAAAACAAAAAACACTAAAATAATAATTTTTATCTAACAATATATATTTCAGCCTACCAAAATACTTATTACTTACAACTTAGATGTATATTCTAATTAATAATGATTAATGAGCTTGTGCTAATTTTATTAACGAAATTGATTAATTTATGTTCAAAACCAACTGACAAGTTAAGTCAAATGTCTTGATTTTCTGTTTTGTCGAAGCTGCACATGTCGTCCACAAAACAGTGGCATCACGGTCGTAGTTGAATGAAAATCATGAATTAAGATTTAACTTTTAATTAACTTCTTCCTAATTGACTTAAACCCGTGTTAAAAATTGTATCTTTAAGTGGCACTTGGCTAAATATTTTTTACTATCTACTATCTATGGTAAAAATTTGTTTTGTACCTAATCTAAAACAAAAGGTTATCTTGAATCGTTCAGGAGACCTGAATACAACACAGATGTGAAAACTATAGAGATATCTTAAGTCTTCATGGTGAAAACAATTTTGCTTACAGTCGAAACTCGTTATCACAGTCTACGAAGTATTTATTCTGTGGTACAACACCGACATTCGTCACACTGTCACAGTAACTATAAAACTATAAAACTTGGCTTGCAGTCGTTCAAACAAAATAATTTTGTCAGCATTGTTTGTTAGCCACAAGATTGTGAAGCTCTCGTCTCGTGCGAGTCGCGTCTGATCTCGGTCGAAGAAGAAGAAACGATTTTGCCGTCAGTCACATCGTCGCTTCGAGACCGTTTTGTTTCACATTTTCACGGTAAGTAAGCTGTAATAACGTCACTAACGATCATATACTACGGAAAACTACCAATTGTCTTCCTAGTCTACCGGGAGGTGTCCAGAACGAGTGTTTCGAGACACGCGATATGTCCCCCGGATTTTAAATTTTACTCGATAAAATACCGAATTTCATTAGGACTAATAATGACGTCGTTTACAAGAGCGTGTAGCGTGACCAACCATGTTGTATGTTTGTGTGGGTGTTGGACGGTTAACAGGAAAATAGAACAGAGTGAGAAATGAGAATGCTTAGATCATAGATGGATGAGTGGAGTAACAAGAGAAGATTGAGTAAGAAAAGAATAAGTTAGAGCCAGCATTGATGTTGCATTCAAAGTGGATAAGATAAGGAAAAATAGACTAAGACGGTTTGACATGTGATGAGAAGAGAAGAAACTGAAGCGTAAGAGCGGTTATTAAAATGAATGTTAAGGGAAAACGAAGTAGAAGAAGAAGAAGAATGACGTCTAATGACTTACTCAAAATAAATATGTAGTAGGTACCCCATGTATCATAAAATATTACTGCGCACATTTTGAACAACCATAACTTGTAAACTAGAAGAAAAATTATTTTTATGGTTTTTAAATTTGAAGTGACTAAATACTTGGGAGCTAGTTTTTATGAAAATAATGATATTGGAAAGGAAACAGTCAATGACCTCTAGGATCATATAAAAAAATTTGAATAGTTTTTCATGAATCCAATTTCAGCATTTTTATTCATATTTATTATTTATATTATCTGATGATTAATTAGTATTTCTGATGCAACGTAAATGCAAGAAAAAAACTTAATCTTTATGCTTTTAATTTTTTTAGAAACTATTGTTTAATTTTAATGATTTAGCTACAAAGTTGATAATTTATTAAAATTCCACAAAAAAGTGTGTTATTTGCTAATAACTGTTTGGAACACTACCTTTTTTTTTTTTTGGGAATGTTTAAATTAATTTATATAAGCCATTTAATTCTCTGAAGTTGTATTCTCCTATTAAACTTTACAAATTAGCCATTGATAAGGCCCTCAAAATTGCTTGCACACAACTTCAATTTGCACCTATCCGAACCAGACTTGTACGATTATAATAACTTTATTATAATTTTATTATTATTAATTTTAAAAAATCAATTTAAATAAAACAAAAAAGGATAAATTAAACTCATAACTTACTCAAATAAGATTTTAAAGATTAACCAATGAATTAAAAAAGGAATAAAGAATTTATTTCTATTAGGCCTAACATCTTTATTGTATAATTTTATCTATTTAAATAGTTTTTAGCCCTAGAAATTCAAATTAAAGATAAATAAGGGTTGTTTATTTCACACAAGGCTGAAATAAAATTACCCAAAAAATTTACTTTTGGACCTACCAATTTTGACTTTCTCTTAGTAAAAATTAAACAATGAAAGTAAATTTGAAATTGGTCAGCTTGCAAAAACAAAAAAGTGAGATGAAAAAATTAATAAATTTATATTCCTGGATAAATCACTGTTGTATTTAAAAAATAAGTTAGTTTCTGATATAATACCAAGAGTACTTATTGAACTCAAACTTATAATATCCTTTTTTTTTTTTAACACAATCATGTCCCAGTTTTGTTTTTGATTATTAAAAACCTAACTTTTAAATCATATTTCACATACCTACCAAGTTTTGTCTGGTCATTTGATAATTTTTTCTGCGTAATTTGTGGCTGAAATTATAAATATGTACATTGTAGCTATTTTTTAAACTTTCACTAATTGCTTTAAGGTTAATAATTTAACATAACAATGCAACCAACTATTATTATGATACAACTATTATGTACACCTAATTTTTTACTGCAAACAACTTGTATAACTGGTAACACTGACAAACAATAACTTATAAATATTTAGATAGTACCTGAGAAAATTTAAGGTAAAAAAAAAAAAAAGTAATAATACTTGAATGGCATAAAAAAATTGATCCAAAGTAACCTCTTACTTTATTTGTGTTTGATTTTATAACAGAAAAATGGCCAGCAAGATAAGAAAACTGAAAAGAACAATTACTGTAATGGGCTTCCGAGCCGTAGGTAAGTAAAGAAATAATTGATTTATTTACACATATAAAGGCAGATTAGATAAGAAAATTTGGAAAGTTTTATGTAGGCTGCGTTTTTTGTATTAACAACAAAATAATAATTTTTTTTGATAATTAGTTAGGTAGACTTAGATAAATTAAAACATTTTATTAAAGGCAATTGTATCATGTTATTAGTAGGTACCAGAGAGTAAGTAATTTAAGAAAAAAAATTTAAATAATTATTTATTTTTAAGGTTGTGTAGCTTCATAATTTTGAAGAGGATACGCCTCAAAGCTGTTCTTCAAATAACGCTTCTATTTGGCATTTTTTAGCACCGGTGAGAATTAGTTAGCTGTGGGAATACAGCATTAACAGGGGCACCACGTGAAGGTTTCTGCCACGCCCCCTTCAAATTACGCTAATGATAGTGGACTGCTTTTAATTACCGGCCTGAAAAAATATTATCAATCTTGACCTAACCTTGAATATGAGATTTAATGATGCTAATGCCAAATAACTAGTTAATTTAATTTTACATTTTAATGACTAATTTTAACAATCATAACATTGTATTTCAGGTAAAACGGCATTATGCTCAAGGTATATTGATGGTGATTTTGAAAATCGGTACTACCCAACAATAATAAATAGTAAGTATTAATGACAAGTGTTTTAATAATAAAACTTATATTTATATAATTTATAACTAATTAATGCGTTAATAATTTAGCCTTTCAACAAACTCTCAAAATAAACCAACAAGAATACGATTTAAACTTGATTGACACGGCAGGACAAGACGAATATGGCTTACTTGAAGGTTACCATACATTAGGCAGCCATGGGTATATTATAGTGTATGACATAACAAAAAGGGGTTCTTTTGAGGTTGCACAAGTAGTGTACGAAAAAATTTATGATATTGTGGGAAAAATACGGTAAGGCCTTTCAAGTTATTTTTCCAAATGTTCATGGTTTTTACAGTATATAAATATATTTTTTTTTTTTTGCCCGGTTATGTAGAGTTCCTGTAGTTTTGGTTGGCAACAAAAAAGATCTAGAAGAACAACGTGTAGTCACTGAGCAAGAAGGCCTCATGTTAGCCAAAACTTGGAATGGTGCATTCCTGGAGATATCAGCCAAAAATAATGAGGTAAATACAAAATCATTTAAATTGATATTCCTTTATACTTTATTACCACACTATTATGTTTTCAAGTTTTTAATATTATGTATTGTGATATTATTTAACTATTAATATTATGCATCAACAATATTCATTATACATTCTAAAGAGGGATAAGTCTGGAACCAGTTTCAAAAAATGTATTCCTTGATAAATTTGATAACATTTCTGCTTTGGTTTAAAAGATTACATTTACTATTTTTAACACCTGTGGAGAAAATATATTCACTAGCAAAGGTTCTTTGTTTTTAAGCTTGACTCAATGATACATTTTGCTTTGTGTATGCAATAATTTTAACCTTTATCAAAAATGTTTAATGTAAACTATAAAATATAAAATAATCTTGTTGTGAAAATTAGAATAATAACTTTTTAAGTATGTTCATCAATTCTTCTTCTTCTTCGGTAAATTTGGCCACTAGGACCATCCCGACATACATCCCTGTATCCTCCAATTTATCTCTCCAAACGCTTTCACATAATTTCTTACTACATCTTCCCATCTCAGACGTGGTCTTGTGATTCCTCCACGATCACCAGATCATCTGCATAAGCCAGCAGTCTTATGAAAGATTCCTGGAATTTAACTCCTTCTTGCGGTTAGATATTCATCTCCCTTAATACTTTTTCTACCACTATATTAAATAAGATTGGTGACATAACGTCTCCCTGTCTTAAACCCGATTTAACTAATATCAGGTCTGTAATTGTGTTTCCAACCCTAACTTTGACAAATATCTCCAAAATATTTATCTCAATCAGTTTTATAAGCTTGTCCCCAAAATGGAATTCTCTCAATATATTGATAAGGCTTTCTCTGTGTATGCTATCATACGCATTCTTAAAATCTGTGAAAAGAACATGTATTTTTCTATCAAATTCCCAGGTTTTTTGATATATTTGTCTTAAGATAAATATTTGGTCTGTGGTCGACCTTCCTGGCCTGAAGCCATATTGGTGATTGCCGATAACTTGTTCCGATTTTTCTTTTACCCTTGATAATATTCAATTTGAAAAAATTTTATAAGCCACATTTAAGAGGGCTATCCCATGATAATTATTGCAGTCTTGTTAACTACCTTTTTTATGTATTGGAAAAATCACCGCTGTCTTCCATTCTTCAGGCATTTTTTCTGTTGTCCAGTCCTCATGAATTACCTTCCATAACCAAAATACCTATTGTGTTCATCAATATCCTTAAAAAACTTATTAGCAAATATAATCACGTTCAAACTTAACAGTTATTGATTTTAGTGGTATAAGTAGAACCAGAAAATCTAGAATTTTAAAAAACCATCCCTAGTTCTCTAGTTTAAGTCACAGTGGTGGTAAACCAAGTTTAAAACCAAAACTTCTTTGATTTGATTTTACAGTTAGTTTCCGATGTTTTTAAAACAATTGTTATGGAAGTGGAAAAGTTCAATAACTCGGAGTCTGCAGCAAATGGATGCATTATAGCTTAAGAACAAAAATATCAACATCTAAAGTCCATTGGAATTGGTCATCATTCAGCCAAAATGAAGTGGATTATTTACAAATTAGTTGTGGATATTTATATGATTAAATAATAAAATATATATTTATATTATTTACCGTTAGGTATATTTTATCGTTATAAAAACTTTTTAATATTATTATAATCTTGTATTTTTAAGAATTTGATGATTATTTTTTTAAAAAATATACGAGTAGTTTTAGTTAATGAACATTTCTTGTAATTTTTGAATGCATGTTAAAATACTAAAAATAATTATGAATTGGAAACAACTCATTAAGAAATATTGCTTATAAGTTTAATTTTAAATTGTTTTTATTAATTTTTTTAATGTTAATTCATACAACTATTTTCAATATCAATCATACAGAATATTTTAGTTACATCTCCTCCTTTTAAATTAGAACTTATTCTGAAAATCTTCAAAAAAATTTAAAAAAAATACATACAGAATACAATTTACAGAAAACTTTGGTTTGGTTATTTTTTTTTGTACTTCTAAAAATTGATCAATAGACGTTACATTATATTTTCACTCAATAATTATTAGTGCACAAGGGTGACATAATTTTAATTGACTTAAACTATTTCCTGGCTTATGTTGGATATTTTCACAAATCAAGTTTTTCTACTTCGTGAAATTATTATACGTACATGAGTTTTCAAAGGATGTAAGCATTTATGAAATGTTTAAATTTTTTTTTTGTACATTTTTTTTTCTTTATAAATGTAGTTTTTATAAAGTAAAATTGTTTTAATCTTCAACTTAAAAATAAAGGCTACGATAGGCTCACAAATATTACAAATTGTTATAATGGCAATAGTTAACATGATTCACATTAAAATTATAAAAGACCAAATGAAGTACAACAACTAAAGTGTACATTTGTAAAACTGTTATGTACCCTCATTCTATATTAGTACATTTAATTTGGTTTCTTTAATGAAGTTGGTCAGATTGTCAATTAATTCATAATATTGATTAAGTGATTTTTATAGGTGTTCTGCTAGATGTGGTTTTCTCTTTTGTTAATTTCAGGAAGGTTCACTGTTGCAATGGTTGTTTAGAAAGAAAAACAACCACACCATTGAATCACAAAAGAAACCATATAAAAATATATTACTCTTGAATCTTTAAGTCTTTAAGTCATTAACAGCAAAACAAATAGTATGTGGGACTTGCTAAGGTTTACCGGAATCATGAATTATCTGTACGACAAACAAAAATAATAAAATATAAACTTGTTACCTAGTCAGTACGCCGCAATGGCAGCATGTACAACTTGACACTGAAACCACTGCTGTACGTTGCCATGACTCCGCACTGTGTGTCTATGCAAATCCCACTACGTAATAGTTGTTATAACTTTCTTTTTAGAATTATAACTTAGTATACTTTCAATTAATAAGTGTTAACTGACAATGACCTATTTCAAGAAATTTAACTGTAAAAATATTAACAAACACATGTAACTAGTATCTATTTATTATTAAGTTTGAAATACAATTTTTTACTTTATGAGTGATCGAAGCTCATCTATTTTACTGTTTTAGTTCTTTTTAAAACAATTATCAAAAAAAAATAATGTACAGTATATTAGTTACATCTGTAATATTTTTAATTTATTTTATTAATTTTTCCCTTTTTCTTTAATTATAACTTATTACCAAAATTTAAAAAAAAAATTTGAGGAATGGCATCTGATTATAGTTCATTTGAAAACTCTTGTTTTATTTTTTTTTTCACTTATAAAAGTTGATCAAAATACATTCATATTTTTACAAAACATAAAAATAAAAATAATGCTAGTGTGGTATCAGTCAGTTAGTGATGTTATGTAAGAATTACATGTCCATCTTTTACCTACTCTAGGAACTTAATACTATTTCAAATAGTAATAAATTAACTCCGTTAATTTGATTTATTAGAGACATTATTCAAGTTTGCTTGTTATAAGTATCAATTAGTTGTAAAGTAGATTAATTTTGAACTAGAATTTTTTTTTTTATGTATTAGGTTAATAAATAAATAGTAGTATGCCAGAAAACAAAGAATATCTATCATATTATGTTACAAACAACTTTGTATTTTCATACATATTTATCGTAAAAGTCTGATTAAAAATTTTATGTCCAATCTGCATTCAACTGGTGTTCTGAATCTGACATAATACAGTGTCAAATGCTGATCAGAAATTTTTCTTTTCCAATCATTCCAACAATATCTCCATTATCTTGTATTTCTAGTTCGGTTAACTGTTTATCTCATTCTACAAATATAACATTAAGTGTACCTTAATACTTTAATGTACACAAATACTCCAATTCTAAATTGTAACCATGAATACAAGAAATATATATATTTATGTATATAATTAAATATTACATTTTAACGTTGTTTAGAAAGTAAACACCATAGAAAAAATGTTTTTCTATACCATCTTACTTGGTTATTTTTTAAAATATTGTCAAACAGAAAATATAAACAGTTATAATAAACTATTATCAAACACTCCGATCACAAGGTTTTGTCCAAATGAAACACAAAATATATATAAAATTTATGAAAAGCACCCAGATTTGACTGAGATAACAACATGTTGTGCAACAAGAATTAGCCATAGATTTATGCTGACCGAAAAAGTTTGCTTGAAGAAATTTAATCCGAAGTACATCACAGTAAAATAAATTAAATATTTATTGTTATTACTTTCAAACCCCACTTATTTTAAATTATAATTTATTATTTAATAACATTTGAAGGCTCATAGTTGTAATAAAATAAATGTTTACCAAGCACAACAATTGTTTACACCACAGTTTGAAGATCAAATTAACGGAGTATTGTTAATTCAAGTTGAAGTAAGTAACTGATCAAAAAATCGAAAACGCTATAGGTCCTACTTAACTGTCATAAATATTAAACCGAAATCATTATAGATTAGTAGAATTATCAAACAACAGCTCAACGACAAACCAGTTGTTTACAATGGGTTTTATGCCGAACACAATGAATTAGATTGGGAAAAAAATCAATGTACCATCTACGGTACTAGTACTCAATCAGATAAACACGATTTCAAATATTATAAAATATGGACAACAGTATCAAACAATAGTGTAACTGTTCATAAAAACTGTCGACAAAGTTCCAAGTAAGTAGGTAGTTTAGTGAGTACCTACGGTTAAAATCATTTTAGAATTTAAATCAAATGTTAATTATCATTAATTTGTTATATTTAATATTAATTGAACAGAGATATTAATAAATGGTTATGTCCTGAAAGAAGTCATGTGCAATTTTGTGAGGACGATATTGGTTGTCCAATGATGTATGGCGATAAACTGATAGCGATCGCCAGCCAAAAGTACAATTGGAAAACTTGGGCTTTAAACATTGATTGTGGAAACTTAGATGTGGAGTTAAGATATTTATATTTAAATTTGACGCATGTTAAATGGATAAAAAACATTATTTATTAATATTATTAAAATATCAGCTACACAAGTTAGTCAAGTAATGACAACTGAAGCAATTTTTTGTTTTTTACTAAATAGTCATCTTTAAAGCTAATATTAAAAAAAACATAGAATAATATTTTTTAAAACATTCTCTATTTCTACAGTATGAAATTTTTTAAACATTTTAATCCGTCATTGGTCGTGATGTGAGCGCCACGATCACATTTAAACTCGTTTAGACACTCGTTTATTGGCTTATTTTTTGTGTATTTCATGTGAAACTGTTAATATCTCTAATTCATATACGTACAAATGTAAACAAAATAAACTGTTAAGATTTTTATCTATTTTTTGTCTTTTTATTAAAGTCATTAGTCTCAAATATAATCTAGGAAATAACAAATTACAAATTTACTAGTTACTTAAAAACTACTAACTTCTTACTTAACAAGTTACAATGTTCATGCGTTCAAAAGTTACTAGTTACATTTAATTATAAAATATATTATACATGGTGTTACACGACCCACGTACTATCCAATTAAATACTAATGCAATATAATATTTTCATTTAAAATTTTTTATGATAGAAAATTGTTGATACTGTGGTCATTTATTTTAGCACAAAATAAGATCAATAAGTGACATAAATTTCAAAGCAGCATTGTTATTAAAATTTAATCAGTAAATGTCTTAAAGAAGTGTAATTTGTATAATATTACTTATTAGAATTAGTTAGTTTATCTCATGAATTTTGATTAAATTTATTTTTATTAATGCATGATTCAAAAATTTTCTGAAAATATTATTATTATATAACTTTTATAAAACTATTCAAACATTGATAGTACCTATTTATAAAAGTTAGATAACATACAGTCAATACCCAATGATTATTTATAATTATTTTGAAAATTAAAATATTAAATAAAGATTATTGATTAATAACTAGTAACTAATAACTTAATAATAATAATAATAATAATAATTTATTCAGCTCATATACATATATGTGAAGATACATAAAGATATATGAGAATAACAAATAATATAAATAGTTGTATAAACTGAGCAGATTACCCCTCTCTTTAAGAATGCTTGTGATGAGAGGGTGAACTCAACTAAGTTAATTTTTTTGATGAGTAACAATAGTAACTTAAGGAGTTACTTATTTCTCAGAATAACTTGTAGCTTATCTAAGTTTTTTTTCATACATCTAAATGTAACATGACTAAGTTACCTAAATTGAGTAACTTACCTAGCTTTGAGCATAATGCATATAACCGTATGCGCGCCTATTATTTTTTAGGTCAAAATTATTTCACTTTAACAGCAGCCTGACGATGAAGGTCGCAATATATATTACAATAGATGGATAAATCCTAAAAATTAGGTGTAATATGTATACAAAATTAATAAATTTCAATAAAAATTATTTGTGTAATTGCCTAAACAGCTCTTATGAGCACCACGCTTACGGTGTTAATACAAATCTTAGCGACTTATGACAGGTTAAATCATAATGAAAATAAAAATCATACAACCAAAGAAAATAAATTATATTATACACTAGACAAATTGTCTGCTGACGGAAGAGTGATAGGTCATCTGTTACAATAGGCAAATTCTCCAAGTCTGGTAGATTTTGCAGGTGTCTGTTAACTTCTTGTTGTACTTGACACAATTTCTCCAGGTAATCCTGATTTTCCTATAAAACAACAGTATAAATTATTTATAACTTAGTCCATAGTCTATTTACTGTTGGACATTGGTGCAGATTATGCAGATTTCAAATCCTAGGTTATTTTATGATATAAGCAGTTTATTTGTTGAGAAAAAAGTTTATTAAATTGAATTTTTGACTCGAAACTACTATTTTCAAATTTAACCTGATACATGAATGCAGTCTGTCTTAAAACAGTAATTTAACAAAAGTCAAACTTGCTATAATTTATTACTTATATAATTACTTATATAATTTATTACTTGATTTGAATGTGTGACATAAAACATTATGAAAAAATTTAATCAATTTGGATGAGATATAGAATATTATTATTATTTATAGATCTGAAGACAAACATTTAAATAAAATTTTAAAAAACTATGGTTATTTTGTAAATTTGGGATTTTTATAAAATCGTTATCATTGCTACATTTTGTTGTTAGATATTTCTTTTCAGTTCTCAAACTAAACCTAAAATATAATGAGAAAAATGTATATTAACAAGAATTTGATTAGATTCTGTTTGGTGACTCAGATTATCTTGATAGGTATCTTAATTTGATATTTATAATGACATAATTAAATAAAGATACATATATTGTATGTAATTTATATTGCAGCATAAAAGTATCAATTTGGAAAATTAATGATATTCAATGTAATTTTACTCTAAAAAAATCTACTTGCATTTCCTATTCAGTTTGATTAATAGATTCTCTTTGAGGTTGAATAAAAATATTCAACAAGAACCCAATCTTATGACGATTTCAAGGGCGCCCGCAGGATGAATTCCCACCGGGGGCAAGATACAAAAGATGTTTAAATGACCTTCAACATTGGAAAGCTACAGAATTTAGAGAGGTTTTATTGTATACTGGTGTTATTGTTCTTAAGGAATTTATTAAAAAAACATTTCTTTCTTCTTTGTATTTTCTTTCAATTCATATTCTTTTGTCTGACCAATGTATATCTCTGAATTCAGTTGCAAATAGTTTATTAATAAAATTTGTTCATAAATTTTCTATTTTATATGGACCTCAGTATTCAAACTATAATGTTCATATTGTAATACACTTACTTTAGTGCTTTTAAGTTTTAAGTACAAAAACTATCGTCAACAATTTAAAAAATGTATGAAACGTGGTAGATTTCCATTGTCTGAAGCTCATAATTGCATAATAGAAACAGAAATAGTTTCTTTAGAGAAGCTAATTAATGTTGGAACGAATGAACTACTTAAAACATTTATCATTGATAAAAAAACATTCAAATTTCAATGTTATTAATTATACACAAATTGTTTTAAACAACTCCAACCATATTTGAAGCACTGTTCAACAAAAATTTCAATATATAACTTTAGAAAATGATGATAATGTTTACATTGAATATATAAAAATTATTCTGACAATATATGGTAATTAAACTCATAGTAACTAAACTATTAAATATTCAAAATTTATTTTCTGAACCGCTATAATCTGAAACTGTTGGAATTTTGTTTACAAATTATTTTATAAAATCAGAACCATTTGATATTCTGCTTAATGATTTCAAATCAAAATGTCTTTTTGTTAAATTTCAAAATAATCAAGGGATTATTGTAAAATTGTGACATGAAATCTAAAATACTTAGTTTGAATTTCAAATGTAACAAATAATATCTATGTATTGAAATTATTTAAATGTTTTAAAATTACTATTTTTAATGAATGAACAGAAATTGTACACGTCTTTGTACCATGCAAAATTTTTATAACTTCTTCAATTATCCTTTCCTATGTTCTGTATATACAGAAGTGCCAATCTATTTAATCTTTCTTCAGATATTGAATTACGAATCCATTTTTTTAACCTCTTCAATGAACTGTAAACAATAATAATAATAATAATAATATAATTATATTATAAAATAAATATATGTCTACTGGTAAAGAGTACAATTGATTATTAAATTATACGATAATGTTCTTTCAACGCTACAAGTTGTTACTGGAAGTGAAATTGCTATCATCACACACATTTTTATAGAAGGAAATAATTCAGTTTCATTTAGAACCTCGAAAAAATCCATTTTATGTGGTACATTTTTTGTACCATAACAACCTTAACCATAACATAAACCTTCTTCAGCAATATTATCAACAAATTCACCATAAAATTGTTTGATTCGTTTGAGATGTATAATAAATTCTTTTATTGAAATTCTTTTGAAATTTTTTGGATGGAGAGAAAATATAGAATTCATTTTCTTCATTAAAACAAATTTTAAGGATGATATGAATGAGTCTAAATATGGAAGAAAAACTGAAACTCTGTAATAATCAATTGGATTATTTGTATGTTAATTTGACCTAAAAGTCTGCCTAGAAGACATTCTAGGTACCACAAAGTCAATGCCTACATCATCAGCATATTGTTTTACATCGTCCATAAAATCATTGAAAACCTGTTCGCTATTGGTTTGGTCGGCTGAAATAATTGCAGTTAATATGATGAAAGATGAAAGATGACATTTTGGTAATCATAAAAATTATGTAGGAATTTTTTTGAGAGTTTTGTGTTTTTTTGGAAATATAGCCACTCAAAAAAAACGTCAGACTGTCAACAATGGAGCACTTAAATTTTTGAAAGCAATGGTTGCTATCAGATATTAAATTATCCACCCAAAGCTTAGTCCCTACTTCATTAAACTATCCACCCGACCTAGACTGATCCCGGCTTTTTTACAAATATATTTCTTATAAACTATATTAAAAGTATCATAAATTTCTACAATCTTACTTCTGTTAGCTGAGTAATTGAATTGAATTTAAAGTGAGATGATGAGCTCAGATCCTACAATTCACAAAAAAATATTTTATTAAATATGTTATATTTTCTTGTATAAAGTTATAAATATGTACTTTTGTTTGTGACTGTGGTTGTGACAAAGAATTAGTTTCTGCATTATCAACTCCATCATTCTTTAAAAATATTAAAATAAAGTTTATTTAAGTTAATATACAACTGCAGTTTTTAGTAACATAATTTTCATATAGTTGGGGTACTATAATATAATGTACTACTATTTCTTACTTGTGACAACAGACCAATATTTTCATTTAAACCATGACCAAAAAACTTTGAAGTATTCAACGCCTGCAATCAGTATAAAAGTTATAAACATTAAATTTTGGTTTTGAATCTTAAAAAGTAATAATTATTTACTTTGATCTGTGATGAGTCACTTGCTTCGACATTAGGCTTCTCTTTTTTTGAAAAGTATGAATACAAAGTTCCTTTTCGTTTATTAATATTTAATATCTTATTCGTACCTTATTTAATATTTACAAATAATAAAATATTAATGGATTAATAATGTTAATATTTAAATAAATATAATTTTATGTTAAAGCGCTATCATACAGCACACTCCTTATCAACTATCGTGTCGTTCAACCATCGACTTTTATCTATCTACAACCGTAACCACGGTCTGAGAAGACCGTGCATTATGTAATTGAATAATAAAAAGTTACCACCACAAGTACCGATAAGAAGCACATTATATATCCACCTTGGTTCATGCCACGCATGGAGTCTATAAACTTATATTATAGACTCCATGATGCCACGATTATAATCGTTTCATGCATATTATAATGAAACCAAGGTGGATCTACCTTATATATAAACATATAGATCCACATTGAATGAAACATTCAAATAATGATAACGTTTATTTAAGAAAATTAGGTAGTGGGTAAAATTTTTTTGAAAAAAAAAATCTTGAAAAAGTTCAAATTTTTGAAATATTTTATAAAATGCATGTAATTGTATTGTAACATGACATAAAGCGTAATATATTTAAAAATCCCAGAGGGGCAATGGGCAAAAAAAAAACCATTGATTATTATAATACCATATAATATTATAATACTATACTATATACCAAATAATACTACACTATACTATTTTTTTATAGTACTTATAATCCAATGATGGAACATTTTATTATAGACAGCGTTTGGAACCCACTGCATGTTTTTTATAATATATATTTTCACGGTAGTGGTAACGTCGCGGCGATGACAATAATAATATTATTACGCTGCGTGGTTAAATATATGTCCACCAGGTAGCGATACATATTTCGATATTATTATTTTCTATTTATTATATTTTGAACTCTTAATGCATCGTCGTCCACTTTCGAGCTACGCTTAAAGCCTGAGAAGTCTCATCGGGAAGTTTGGTGAAAATCAATATCGCAAAGCGAGTCGACATAAACGTGGTAAAAAATGAAACAAACGAGACGGCGCAGAGTATATGGGGGTACCCGAGGGCCGAGAACGCTCGCACAGCCCACGTCACGGGTACGTAGTGCAAAAGACGCCCTAAAAAATTACTGACAATGAATTGGCAACGGCGCGGCTGACCAGATTGGGACGGCGGCGAGCGGGGGCGTGCGCGCGACCGGCAACAGCAGGGTGCAGCTGCCCGCTGTCGGCGCCGTTACCTGCAGCTGCTGCAAATACACGCCGTATCGTTTGACAAGAGTTATTCCTCGCTCCGCCGCAGAGTATATTCTGGCGAAAGCCGCGGCCGAACAGCTAAAAAAAAGAGCCCGTGTTATCAGTGTCCGTTGGGATTTTATCAGCATATATTCTGTGGCCGAATCACCACCACCACCACCACCACCACCACCACACACTTTTCCCGTTCCACAACACAACTCGCCTGGCCGTCGGAATTTCGAACGACGCGTTAGCGGGTGGTTTGGGGAGGGACAAGTGGTCAGGAAGACGCGAACGCCGCCGCCGCTGTTATTGGCTATCGTATTTCGTTCCAGCCAGCGGAGCCGTTTTTGTCACTCTGTCCGACGTTGTTTAAAAACTCTGGAAAAACAAAGGCGTTCTGCTAAAAGGTAACGTACGCGGGGATTCGTTCGTTCGTATGGTAAGGTTTTTCTTGTTGCGTGGAAAACCGATTGTACAGGTGTAACAAAATTATTGAGAGAATTGCGAATAGTCCGCCGGGTCGATCCAGCAGCCCCAAACAGAACCCGTAGTGTCGCCGACGTGTATCGTACCGACGTACATCTAACTGTTGCTTTTAATAATATTATTTCGAAATATTCTCGTTGCGATTTGTAATAAATTCTCCGGTGATTTGTCCGATGAGACGACTAAGTATGTCGTATTTTAAACCTTTTTCTGGGTTGAAAGTGGGGTGGGGTGGGGTGGGGGAGGGTAGAGTTAAAAACTGAAAATCTTTGGATTTGCAAATTTATTGACTACAATTCTAACTGGGTAGCTATGGAAAATGTTTTAATTTTATGCTGCCAAGTTGATCAAAACTGGGAAAAATTTTTTACTTGGTGAGATGTTACAGTTAGGGAACCGAATTTTTCGGTCTCTTTGTTAAATGCGTGATATTTTTTTATTTATCAATAAACCGTATGCGTGCGTAATATAAAACAATGTAGATATTATGCATTATATAATTATCCATTCTATGACTGTACAGGTACAATTCTTACAGTTCTACTCTTCAATAATTTTCTAAATATTTTGAAATTCGTAAAAGACCTGTGTCTTACCGATTTCAATATTATGTATAAGTTTCAGCTAATTCCAATCATTATTTTGAAAGTGATGCCAAAAATCTAAATCGAACAAGTTTGGACATAACTTACAACTTTTGAATTTTATTACGCTTAAACCTATGACCCCTGAAAGTACCATCTGTGTCCATTTACTTATCGTCACAGGTACTGACACATACATCATGTGAAAATCTATACATTCTTTGTTACACTTAGAATCTAAAATAAGTGAATTAGTTATTAAATTGATATAGCAAAACAGTGACATTTATTTGATAATATTATAGTACTTACGTCTCTAAGAAATAGTGTAATTTAATTTATATTTTACTTATACTGTAAAACTTACTAGTTTTAATATATTTGTTATATATTTTATTTGATCAACTTAGCATACTTTAGGTTTAACCATGAGAGCAATTGTGATCATAACGATTGCTGCGATTGCACTAACTGCAAATGGTGCACCATTGCCAGACAATACAGCATCTAACGAATATGATGAAGAGATTTTGTTTATGATTAAATTAATTTGTCCAAGTACAAATATAGTTTATCAAAACGAAGATGGTACAGGTAATAACTAATTACATTTTACCTTCAACTTGTTTTTTACAAGTATACAAATTGCTAAGAGAATCTTATTTTGGTGTTATCCAAATAATCCTAAAGAAAGTTCTTACATTAAATAGCTGGAGCGTTAGTTTGGAATGTAATTGTATAATTATTGTTTTTCAGAAGTTACTTGGCCAGAAGCAGATGTAAACGATCTGAAAATTGCTATTGATGAAAAGATAAGACAAGAAATTCAAGATACGTACTGTCCAGATTCTGGGTAATTGTTTAATCCAGATATATTTTGTTGAAAATTTGTAATGCTATAATTTATTTAAAAAACATTTTTGTGTACAATTTTAGTAGCTGTGGTTTAAATTTCAACATTTTCGGGGTTTGTGTTTTATCCCATGAAAAAACAAATATAAATTTAAAAATTAAAGACCTTTGTCAATAGAATCAGTACTTTGTGAAATAAAAATGAAAACCCTAGTGTTGCAAATTCCATATCATTCTTTGATATTTATACATACATATTATGTATATAAGCTATTGAAATTCAAATATTTGACGTACAAAATATTTTAACTAAAACATCTTTAACTGTTTAAATTAAAAACAAATGTAAACACTTTTTCCCAACTAGTAGTATTTGTATGATTATACGAAAAAAAAAAAAAAAATACTGTAAAACTTGAAAACCTGTTATTGAGTATAATTAATTAATAATAATTGTACAAGATAATTTGTTCAGTGTATAGCAGATTTGTTGTCATTATTTTCAGTAGTGGCAAAAACCATGAGTTAACGGAGTACGCCATGATGGGTGCACCTGGAGTTACAAATCTAATCAGTTCAACAACTATTGCTTCTACTACTACTAGTGAAACTGTTCCTCCTTCATCTACAGTTTCTAACCATGCAAATGATTTCTTATCAGTTATTAAATTTTATTGTCCCAATACACAGATAATACTTTTAAACTACAATGTTTCAGGTAAGCAAATTAAACAATTTGACCTATCACGAATAACGAATCAAAAATAACTAAATACCCCAAAAAATAATGCTTCTTCATTTTGTTGCCAAAAATAGAGCGTTTGATCATTGTTCCAGCAAATTTCAATAATTTTCTCTAGGTGATTCAAATAAAATGTTATAAACTATATTATACTTCCTTTCAGAAAGTATAATACCAATGTCAATCAATCAAACTGGACTTAACTTTGAGCAATTGGAAATGTTGAATAAAACAATCCGAGAGATACATTGCCCACAGTTATTAAGGTATACATATTTGTTTTATGTTGCTGACCGTGTGAAATAAATGATTTTATCATACTTTGTGTTTAATAAAATTTATAGGTAAAATATATATTGTTGGATTAAATAATGAGTTACTAGCCATTTAAAAGTTTAATTTTAAAATCGACCTATATTTTGATGCATTTCTATCTTCTTTTTCTCTATTAAAGGCCTTGCCTTGTTGCAAATCTGGTTCGACATTCTTCTCTGTTAAAAGCCAGATATTTCATGACTATATATTATCAACTACAGTCAGCTTGTTTTATCATTTCTTCTATAAATGCCTTTCCTGGTCTGCCTCTGCCTTTGTATCCATTTATTTATTTGTCCTTCAAATAGCATATTGTCATAACTACAACACTTTTTTAAAGTATTTGCAAAAACAATGATTTCAAAATCATTGTAATTTGTTAAACAAATAGTTTTTCATGTTAAGTATAGATTTTTTTATTTTTTATTTTAGAACTATTATAATATTTTATATCAAAGGCATTTATTATGTTACTCACTTGTATAATTAATTTCTTAAGTTGATTGTATTTAACTTGCATTCATTTTAATTTTCATACTTATTTAACATTTTTATAATGATTTTCAGTAATAACAATAATAATGGGATTATGGCTGGAGAATATTCGACAATCCCATCACAGGAAAGTACTACACCTATTAGCACAACAACAGATGCCAATTACGAAGATGCACTTTTTTTCATTACTCAACTCTTCTGTCCCAGTACAAAGTTAATATATTTGAATGAAGATGGTACAGGTGTGAAAAATTAATTAATGTCAGATTATATTATATAGATTAATTGTCAGATATTTAATGAAGGGCTAAATTTGGCAAAGTATACACCTGCTTTAAAACCAAAAAGCTAAAATCAAAGATAACAACGTCACACACAAAGAATATTTTCAATAACTGTGTGTTATTAAAAATATTTTAATGAAATGTAGTACCTTAACATAAATTTTTTTAACACATAAATTTACAAAAATATCACGCATGCAAATATATTATGAATAATTCACTTTTTGATTTATCCAATAAACTTATTTTGATAATTGTATTTGTTAGATGGAGAAAAACATTGTGAACGCGTTAATTTTTCCTAACTTAAATTTAATGCTTTAGAAATTAAATATTTTTATTAAAATTTTTTTTAAATTTCTAATTCAATTTTTATGATTCATGGTGTTTTATCACTTAATTTTAAGCCAGTACCATTCAGTTTCATGTTATTCGTTTATTCTGTACCACCCAAAACAAAAATATAAGGCTGTATTCTACATTTTGCTCTTCAAACAAAAATATAGTGCTTAATGTATTTGCTTCATATCAGTTCACTATTTTTATATTTTTTTATGTGGTCATCATCAATTTTATGTATACTCTATATTGTTTTTTTTTCAGAAGGTGAAGTTCCACCCAATTATGATTTTAAGTTAGATGACAAATTGAAACAAAAAATACGAGAAACCAATTGCCCAGAGTATTTAAGGTAATTCTTTCATGTAATTGTGTAATTAATTACATTATTAATATTAATAATACATTAATTTTAACTTTTTATAAAATATTTCATTATTGACCTTTATTAAAAAATTTTGCCCAAATTACTCTTGTATTTTTTAAAACTGTTAACAGTGAAAATTACTTAAAAAAATAACAAATTATGTAACAAACAGTTCATATAATTCAGATGTACTAAATGTGATAAATAAGTGTTAGGTTAGGTATTTGTATTTCATTTTTTGACTTTACAATTCATTTAGGTTCTCTACCATCGAAACAGTCACTTCCCATTCTTCTTTATCATACCCCATTAGCCTGTACTCTATCTGTTTAATATTCTTGCGTTACTGTCTTCAATAACTCATTAACATTATTTTTGTACCTATTTTCTTTAAGATTTACGCTTAGTCTCCTCCCATCTTAAGTGTAGGTCATTATTTCTATTAGTAGTTACTCACCTACTTGCAACACATTATATACTCATTCAAATTGTACAATATTTCTTCATTTTTATACATTTTCAAATTGTTTTGATATTAAAAACTTCACCATATAAGCATTTTTTTTATACCACTTGCATAAATAAATTTTGATTTTACATAGTTTGCATAAAGTTTTTCTATTACTTTGTTATTTAAAGAGGTTTTCCATTGCAAAATAACAGGTTTGATGCATTCATTTTATTTATTATTATTTAAATTGTTTTATTCGATAGTTTGAATAATTTGTTTTTTACTTAATAATTTGAGCTATTTTCTGGTCCCCATGTCAATCACTCGTTTTGTCTTCACAGTTCTCGCATTTACTATTAAGCCCATTTTATTATAAGTATGTATATATCATATTCTTATTTGCTCTCATTAGTTTCTTAGAGTTCACTTGAATTACTGCCTAAGTATGAACTTGATAATAAGTGAAGCAATGCTTATGATGTCATTTGCAATGTAAGTAGTTATCCCCAATACAGTGACCAAGTTTCTCCGTTGGCCTAGATTAAGCCTACAGTAAATACATTTCTTTAATGTATAGTAGAGAAATATGTACCTACAATAAAAACTAACAACTTTTTTTTACTTTTAATACATTTTTTAATCTTCTTGATTTATCTTTGTTAGTAATTTTATCAATTATTCAAATTAATAATGAAAAGTTTTTATGTATACTATTAAGTGTAAACAAAGAAAATGTGTCAAAATCTGAACAATACTCATCAACCGCACCATTTGAAAGTACTACAACTACAACTACAACAACAATTGTTCCTATTGTTGTTTCAACAACAGATGCTTCTATTAATACAAGTTTGACAACGGTCACTGACTACGAAAATGATCTCTTGTACATTATTAATAAACTGTGTCCCAATACACAGATAATGTATTTAAACATTAACGGTTCTGGTAAGAAAATGTATTAGTCTTTTAGATTTTAAATTTAAACCTTTAAAATACTTTATAATTAACATACATTTTAGTTCTGTGCAAACCGTTTCTTTTTTTTTTATTAAATGTATCTAAATGTTTTACTCTAATGTTGACAATGCCCAATTTTTGCTCTTTTGCTAATAAATTAAAAGCATGTAAAAATAATATTATGTGAATATTTTTTCTTAGTTATTACAGAAGATATCTTGCCAATCAACTATACAGAACCTATTCTTGAATTAGATAGCAAGTTAAAACAAAAAATTCAACATTTCCATTGTCCAGAGTTAAGGTAGATATTTTTAATTTTTTTTTTTTATTTAAAATATATTTATATATTATAACATGTGTAAAAAGTTTTTCCAACATAATAATTACTCAAATTTCAAATTTCAAATTTTTTAAAATCAAAATTAAATTCTCAATGACTAAAATTCAAGAATTTCTGAATTATTTTCACCAATAAAAATTTTAATATAGATCTTTTCTAACGCACTATTTAGGTATGTTCATGGACAAGCTTAAAATGAAAAAAATTTTCTTAAGCTAACTTTGTATTGTTACATTTTTGTTTCAAATAAACTTTATAAATATTTTAAAGGTTTTTTTTATTCTAAAGAGTGCACTTCAAAATAACTTAAAAAATTATTTATTCAAAACATTTTTTTGTTTTTAAAAAATATCAAAAAGGACAAACTGTAAATATTTTCATAGAATTAATTAAAAGTATACTGCTCTTTTTATATACTTACATTTAAAATAGGAGTTTATATTTGGCTTTTTCAAATTTATAATGGCAATTTATATCTAACAAGTTTTTTTCATGTTATTTCAGTAATTTCCAAGAAAATGGATCAAAGACTGAAGAGTACTCAACAGTCGTACTTACTGAAAGTATTGCTATTGCCAATACAACTAGTACTACAACAATTGCTCCTTCTACAACCAGTAGTTCAACAATTGCTCCTTCTACAACCAGTACTACAACAATTGCTCCTTCTACAACCAGTAGTTCAACAATTGCTCTTTCTACAACCAGTACCACAACAATTGCTCCTTCTACAACTAACACTGTAGTTGCTAACTATGATAAAGATATTTTGTTTATTTTGCAAATTCTTTGTTCCAGTCTTGAAGCATTGTATCCAAACAATAATGGTTCTAGTAAGAAATAAAAGATATTTTAGTGTACTGATTGATTCTTGGGTAATCAAGAGTACAATCAAACAAAGTTGATTTTCATTTAATTTTATTGTGTTAAATCCAGTTTTAATTTTTTTTTTTCTTTAAGATGTTACCATGCTAATCAATCAACTCGGGCTAGACGAAAAATTAAAGCAAGAAATTGAAAAATTAAATTGCTCAGAATTCAGGTATTTATATTTTGAACATTAGAATAAGTATTGCATTTTGAATTTTCAATTACAAATATTGTTTACCTTACCTACTAATTATTATATTTTTAATATTATTAATTAATAGTAATACTTTATTTACTAGTAGGTACCTAAGTAGACGTTTATTTTCTATTCTACAAATTTCTAATTTAAATTTTTTACTCATTTAGTTGCTATATGTGTAAGTTAGCTTATTTTATACTTACTTTTTAAAATTATTTACAAAATAAAAAAAAGATATTAAGAGCTGAGATGATATTATGAGTACACAAGTGTTTTTAATGAAAACTAAAAATAATCAATATTCACCACACCTTATTAAATTTGTTTTAAAGTTTTATTTGCTGATTTGAGTTGATAGAATAAACACAAAACATAACAATTTGTTTTTAACAAACTTTTGTTATTTATTAATATAAATTATCTGTTAGGATTGAAGATTTTTATATGTATTCAAATGCGACCAAATGAGACTAATAAAAACTATAAAATTACATTGTAAATTATTTTTTAAATAGGTACCTTAAAACCTTTAAGGTTTGAGGAAGTAAATTCTTAGTCTGAAAGTAGTTGTTTGCGTAGCGACTATGTTTTAAAGTGGGTCACTTCTTAGTGTAGGTCAGGTTTTGGAAATAAATGTTCAAACTTATTATTTAGTATCTGATAATAATGATATATTATTTCTAAAATAAAAATCAGCTATATTAAAATTTTGAGCTTATAACTCGAATCATGCAATAACTATCAATCATTTGTGATTAAGAGTTAATTTTTTTTGGCAGGGTAATTTGTTTATTTTAAGATGAATATTTTTAAAACTTTAATAGTAAGAAAAATACTGTATAGCATTTCCAATTTGTAATTAGTTAGGTCTTTTAAAGTTCAAAATGTTAAATGGATAAAGGTTAATAAGGTAATATTCAGTTTTTTATTATAAGGAAATAAGTGTCTGTTAAACCCATGTATTACTTACCCATTTAAACGTTAAACTTTAAAAATTAATGTACAACATTTGGAAAACAATAATTAGTTAAGGTTCTATTTAAAAATACCAAAATATTTTTGGACAATTTTGAGAGAAATATGTTTCATAAATGTCATCGTAAAATTGTTAAGTGAAAGAATTAATGATTGTTTGTAATTAATTTAAATTCGTATGATAAGGATGTACAACGGTTGATTCAGTTATTAGTGATGTTAACATTTAAGTAACGTCTTTATTTCTTTTGAATTTACATTATCGTCTCACAGACTAGTCTAAGAACTTTTAAAATGTATGTATGTATTAAAGTCATCATAGATTGTTGTTCTTATATTTTTCAGTTCCAACAACGAAAATAAAACAACGTATGAAAGTCCCTCTAAATCCTGTTCAACGGCCAACTGTACAACAGTCATTCCAGCTATTACCACCACAACAGATACTCCAACTACTACCAGTACAGAAGTTACTTCAATTACTGCCACTGAAACAGTCACTCCAGCTTCTACCACTACTTCTACTACTACCGGCGCAACAACAGTATCCTATTACAGAGATCTACTATTAATGATAAAACAATTTTGTCCCAACACAAAGATAGTGTATTTAAACAACGATGATTTAAGTGAGGCTATAATGTCACTATAATTAATATATATTTTATATATATATCACTGTATATAAATAATAAATAAATAAATTGTAATATTTAACATTTTTTTTTTAGTATTTGCCAAAGAAATCAATGAAATGAAACCAAGCTCTAAAACAAATGATGAATTCAAGGAAAAAATCAAAAAATCACATTGTCCAAAATTTAAGTATGTGTTCTTTCTAATAATCGTCACTACCTAAATAAAATATAGTAGTGATTCTATTATGCCAAAGAATTTTTCTTCTTTCTATGATCGATAATTCATAGTATGTGTAACTAATTTGCAAGTTTCATTTCGTATGCTTATTGTTCCAAGTATTATAAATTAATTTAGCCAATGCATTTTTGCTTAAATATATTCTGTTTAGATGTGTTGAGTTTTGGCGATAAACATTTTTAAAACTTACCAAACAATGTACATATGTAATAGAGAATATCTATTTGTTAAGTATATGTAACAACCAGTTTATAATAGTAAATTTCTTTTTATACTTTCCAGTAATGACGAAGAAAATGATATTCAGGCTAAAGATTCCTCAATGGCTACAACACCTGGAAGCACTACCACTACTGTTACTAGCACAACATCATCTGCTCCTACTGCTGCTACTGCTGCTGCTACCACTACTATTATTGAAACTACTACCGTTCCTACTCCTACTAATCCTATTCCTACTACTGATAGTCCCATTACTACTACTACCATGAAAATAGTTTCTACAACCAGTGATCCGGCTACTCAAGCTAAACCGTGTCATCTAAAAAGTGTCGATTGTTTATTGACAAATATTGTAGGCAAGTATATCTAGTTTACGCTAGTAAAATGTGCAACCCTTCTTTACTTGTATCTTTTAATTGGTCATTTTCAACTTAAGTTTATTAGTGAAAAGTAGCCAAAAATAATGGACCCGAGCAAAGTAATTGTTTTTACAAAATTGATAAACTTTATTATAAGCTATAATCCTAAATCATAATTATATTGATGATACGACTGAATTTTTATTAGAACTTGCATTATAATTCTTAGTAATCAAAATTGATTGAATCTTTTTTTTTTGCTGATACATTGAATGTTATCAAAATCAAAATCAATAAATACACTGTAGAGTCAAATAAAATAGAATCAAAATAATTATGAAACATTTATTGATGAATAGTAAAAGGTTTTGACATTAAATAGTGCCAAATAAACTGTGCAAGAATAGCAAACACAATAGATTAAATTTAAAACTTGGTGAAAAAATATCCTTAACTACACATTTTTAACATTACAAATGATTATTAATTGTTGAAATTAAATAGGACCCGGTTTCCCTGAACCAAACTTAGAATTTTCCATCGTTTAAAAATGAATTTGCCAATGAATAGAAACAAATACCCCTATCATTCATATGTATTTTGCATTACATCATTTTTAATATTTAGAATTTTAGTTTAATTTAACATTGTGTCCTATTATATCAATCTTTTGTGCTGTTTAGGTGGAATTCCACATAACTGCAATTTTATCAAAGAAATAATGTAAAAAACTTATTTGAACTGTATTGAAATAAAACAGTAAGACGTAGTTAAGATTATTTTTGACATAAATTACTATAGGCAGGACTAAATAATTTGATATCTTAAAAATATTTTATTCTACTCATTGCTAACTTAATTGTTAGTTGACAGGAATATTTTTGGGTAAAACAAAAAACTTATATTTGTTAAAAACTGACAATACTACTAGTATTGACACCACAAGACTATATCTGCAACTGATTGTTTAACATTTTAATTTTTAACTTGTCTGAAAAATTACTCGCTCAATTATTGTGTAACATAAAAATTACAAAAAAACATTTTCCAATACAATCAATGTCCATTTACTAGACTACTATTTTTGTGTGGCCAATTGTTTTTCTGGAACACGTAAAAGCTTATTATGTTTTTTGGAATTTTTCAGTTAAATTTTTGGATTTCATCAAAGACGCAATTCAATCTGTAAAGGAATGCCTCAAACAATGATGTCAACTACATGTTTACTTATGTATTATCATTTATGTATCATTAACTATAAGAAATATTATTTTTAGTTTTAACTCACGACTTTAAATTAAATTTTAACTGTAAATTATCATTATCATTTATGTATTATCTTTTTTTTAACATTACCTTCTAATCAGTTTTAACTCATGACTTCTGAGTTTTGTTTACTATGTATTTATAATTTTAAACTAATGCTCTATTTTACTAATTGAAAGCCTAAAATAAAATAAAACATTTATGCAGCTATATATGTGGAGTGATTGTTATTTTTTTAAACACAATTAGGTACATTATTATGTTCTTTGAATGGTTTTTTTTTTCATAAAAATAAATAAAAACACAAATGTTATGTAGCAAAAATTAGTCCATAATGTTTCAAAAACAATTTTTCTGAACAAACAATTATTATAATAATGTACCAGTAGTTTTGAAATCACTAAGCAAGCCTAAAAATAATTTTTAGTTATTTTGAAGTATATAATAAAGGCATAAACCAGTTCTGGTTCATAAAAAATAATTATGGAATAGTAATTACAAAATTATTTTCAACTAACTGATTAACTACATCAAACTAGAATCATCAAGACGAACCAGCATAGGAAAAACTATTTCTCCAGAAAGCAGTGCTCAACAAACATTTCAAATGAGTGAATACAAACAATAACAAATTTTTTAGATTTTTCAGTTGTTTCATTGCTAATAATTTACTGACCAAATAGTTAGTGAATCTGTTTGAAAAAAAAAAAAATATATTTTATAAATATTAGTTTTTTTTATCACATTTAATTTTCATAAAATAATGATTTGACTTGTGTGCGTAACATTTATTATGCATGGTAAGTAAACGCTATAAAAAATTGTGTGACAGGTTGAAGGCAAAAAAAATGATACACACATGTTTATTATTTAATAGTATTTATTTATATCAACATCATCACTCAATTCAATATAATACAAATAAAGATTATATACATCCCAATAGCTTCTTTGAAAGTATAAAAAGTTGTAAGTAAACAAGGTCTATTATCTATAGACATTGATAAGTAGATACCACGATGTAGATAGATTAGATAGATACCTAAATCGTAGTAGATACATTGTGGTACAATCAAGCGATTTTTGAGTTTGTGAGGAAGTATAAATTTTAGAAAATATTAAATATATTTATATTCATGCCTATTTATGTATATTATGGCCTATTTATATTTTGGTCGACAATTTACCGAACCAAATGCAGCATATTTACGACTCATTTTCAAACACACCGTTTTACCTACATCGTGCCATAGACACATTTATAATATGATACTAAATTTAAAAAAAAAAAAAAAAAAAGCATCTATATTGTTGTAGCTTGAACACGATAAGAAGAAATATGATACTATAGTCCGCGCACCGAGAGAACGCTACTCGTTGGCGCATCTAAATGAACGAGCTCCGCGTTTCCGTGATCGCTCGCCGCCGTAAATTCCCCCACTTACTACTCGATGATCCACGATAACACGACGGCAGCGCGGCGACGGTGGTGGCGACGGTGGCGGCGACGTGCCTGCGGCGCGCGTTGACGGCGGCCAGCATTCGACAAGGTTTAGTGGTGGGAATGCGCGAAAACGGACGTATTTTGGTCGATTAAACCATAATCCCTGGTCCAGTTGTCTTTTATCATTTTTTATCATTTGTTGGAAGACTGTCGTCATGTCATGTCAATACGGGTTGTCACGGGCAGTGAACGTATTGAAAAGTCGAAATCCATCTTTTTGAATTGCGTTTAGTCGTCACGTTGAAATGTACAGTGTTGTATTTTTCTTTCTCGAGATCAATCCATGAAACAATATTAATACCTACTACAAGTTCACGGCTATTTTTATGTGAAAATGTCGTTCTCTCAAGGGACAACGCGCGTGCCCAAGGACAAACAAGTAATCGCGTCGATTATGAAAGAATTAGAAATTACCGATTGCGATCAACGAGTTATGGATCAACTTTTGGATTTCAATTATAGTAAATACCTAACTGCCTACTTACTTAAGTAACGACTGAATCCGTTTGCGTTTTACGACTCGTTCGTAACGGTAGCTATTGTGTATTTCTGGAACAAATGCATTTTACCAACCCGTGTTTATTTTTCAAATTTCTTTAAAAAAGCTATTTTTTTTTATATGAAAGAATATTAACTTTAAAAAAAATTTCGGACACCCCCCCTTTTTTTTGTCATTTTCAAAAAAATGAAAAAAATCTTAATTTCTTTTAAAAATATTAAATCTGAATCAAAAATTTTCAAGATTTCTAGTTTTTTGTAAGCCGCTAACACGATTATATCCTAGCTTTAAAGTAAGAATCGAACGATGTATCATTCACAAAACGCGGTACAATTTAAACTTACGACAATAATTTAAAAAAGAATATGATTTACAATATTTTGGCACTCGCACGGTCGTCGCCGTCGAACAATGTTCATCTAAAAAACACTGTATAATTTAAACTTAAAAAAAAATTT
>CM029361.1:2756262-2766448 GCA_017140985.1 Hormaphis cornu
AATAATCTACACTAATATATTTACTATTTTATGTTCCTTTTTCATTTTCTAATTGTGTTTATATATTGTTTCTTATTGTTAAGCTAGTATTTTATCATTATAATATGTTAATACATTAGCTATAAATAATTATGTCAATTATATGTATACAATAATTATGTATTATAAAACATATTATTTTTTGTTAAGTTTAATTGTAAAATTGTTCTACATACTTATTGCCTACTGTAAGTATTTTAGAGTATAATATTTTTATTGAATTAAAAAAAAACTGAGCATTTGTTTTTAAAAATTTACTGTTTGTTATTTTTCCTACAACACAAGTATTATATAAAACCTGAAAAAAATACCACTTTGGTAGATATGAATTGTTTTGTAAAACCACTTAATAGGTAGTTATTAAATTATAAAATGATTGAGAAAATAACTAAAGTTTATATTCCTGCACGTATGATGGTCCTTACGTATGAAACGAATCAATACTTATTTCAGAATCAGTATGAACATGGTTTGTTCAATCGGTACTAAAATTAATTTATAGTTACTAGTAAAAGTACTAGAATTTGTAGTTATTTGATTTTAATTTTAGTGCAAAATCAGGATTGACAAAACAATCCATTCACTGATCATTAAAATTTAAAGTTGACAATATAATTTTTAAACTTTAAGAGAAAAACAATAAAATAATAAATAATATTATATGCAAATAATATAATAAATAGTAATTTAATTCAAATTTAATAATTATCACAGTATCAATGTGTTGTCATTAAAAATTATGTAAACATTGCCAGTGTGGCATATGGCGGCCATGCTTCATGCCCTTCGGTATTGTTGTATAGGAAGACGGCTATCTAGTTGTTGTACATATCTGTGGGAATACTATGCAATGCGCGTTCCATATACTAGAATACAGTTCAGTGGGTTTAAAGTATATTTTAAACCTTGATAATTCGTGTTATTGTAAATAACAATATAATTTATTTACATTTCTTAAGTGTGAATCCGTTATTCAAGACTAAAGAGCAAGCTTTGCAATGTCTAATGGTAATAAAATAAAATATTATTGAATATAGATATTCTAAATGTAGTACTTGTGACTATTTATATTATAAATAAAATACCCAAATCTGTAAGAGAATGCTCACAAATCACAAAATAATACACTTTTTTCATTGCGTATATGTATTTCAATAACCATGTTGTCATCTTCATCGAAAATCTACAACCATATAATATAGCATGATACATTTGCTTCCGCTGAAGATGACAACATGGTTGTCAAAATACGTACACGTAATTCAAAAGTGTATTATTTTGTGATTCGGGTATTTTATTTTTTAATATTGAATGTATTGTTTATACAAATAATACAATAATGTTAATTATTTAATTTTAACAAATCTAAATATTCAATAAACGGATTCCAAAGATGAATATTTGTCAACATCATATGTGCCATCGGAATCAAATGACACAAGTTCTGTAAGTGAGATTTAAGCTGATGATTTTCAAAGTGAACATAGTGATGACGAAAACAAAATACGAAAAAGACTTAAAAACAAAACCAAATGGAAAAGAGATACAAGAAAATCGTTAAAAATTTTGGTAAACAATATATTAGTAGTAGAAGTAAAATAATGTTACATTTCATAAAATACTATATACATACAAAACAACTTATTATGTATAGTGATCAATGCGGAGGGCAAAATTGCAATATAAAAATAGCCTTAGTTTGCAATTTTGTAGTTGGCTCAAATGACTATTTACCCACTGAAATACATCATAAGTTTCTAGTTTCAGGACATTCTTACTTGGCCTGTGATAGGGATTTTGGAGTGATTGAAAAAGAAAAAATATGTCAGCCTGAAATTTATGTATTAAATAATTGGATAAAAGTTATTGAAAGTGCTCGAAAAAAAAAACATGTTTAAGGTTATTCAGATGAGACAAGAAGATTTCAAATGAACTGTATGCAATGAGAATAATATTGTTGAATCACTACCACACATTAGAGGCTCCTGTCCGAAGACTGAGTTACTGCGAAACGCGGCTCATCATCGTGTTCGTTCAGCAATAGCTGACCTATTCCGGAGTAAAAATTTCGAAGTATATGAGGAAGTTCACTGCGAAACAACAAATGACGATATCACCCAAAACCGTCGCGCTGACATTATAGTGCTGGACAGGATAAAAAACCATGGACTCATTCTAGACCCAACAATTCGTTAGGAAACAAATAACCCTTTGCAAGATACAGCAGTGGATGAAGAAAAGAGGGCGATATACCAACCATGCGTCCCCTTACTTAAGAACCAATACAACATCAACAACTGGGACGTCGTGGGTTTATGGTTTGGGGCCCGAGGAACCGCATCTTGCTTTCTGAGAAATTTTTTCAGAACCCATGGACTAAACATCTCTGATCTAGTAAAAATATGTTTGTGTATTCTAAGGGATACACTAAATATTATAAACTACCACTTATATTCGTAAACCGTCATTAATTTTATTTAACTTATTATTCAATACTTAATTTGTATTCTTTCTTTTTTTACTATAACTTTATAATTTTTAGCAAGCCTATGTATTCTAATATTGAAATTGTATACTGTGTCGTTTGGCAACCTGCATGGTGGGCAGTCCGCTTAATAAAGTTGTTATATATATATATACTTGAAAAAGATATTTGCAATAGAAAAGTTAATGCTGATGGAGAAAAAGTAGAATGGACGAAAATCCAATAGATATACTTTGTAAAAGATAAACCTTACAAAATGTTTTTTAAATATTCTAATAATGACTGTTGCATTTTTTTTTTCTGTTAATTTTTCAAAACGTGTAATGGCTAAACCAAAGGAATTGGAATAACTTTATCCTAATAAACTGGCAATTAGAAATGAGAAATATAATGACCTCATGCAATCATTACAGTTTATTCCTTCAATGAATTCTATATAAATCTAAAGAAAAAAATAAGATTATTACTTTTTTAAAAATGTATCTTTTTGACTATTATTAATTTGAAATTTTTCTTACGTACTTAGTAATATTTTAATATTTTAACATTGTGATTTTATTATGTTATAACAAAACTATTGAATATTAATAATTATAATATATGAATATTTTTTTTCATATTATATTAACAGAAGTTTATTTTTATTTGTTAAGTCATATTTTTTTTTAGTGTTTGTTAACTATTAATAACTTATTTTTAAGAATGTTGTGATTTTACTGTTGTAATACAAATATTAAAAGGCTGAATTGTTTTTTTTTTGTTTAAAATAATAACATAATAATTTTTTGTTTAATAATAATAAGTTATTTTTTTTTTTGTTCTAAGTCATATATTTTAAATTGATACTAATATTAACTTACTATTATTTTAAATTAAAAAAAAATATTGTGATTTTATGTTATTACAACAAAATAAAAAGGCGCATTATTTATTTGTAAGATACCTTTGTAATAATGTATATTACTTTGAATAAAGGTTTAAATTGGATTATATTGTCATAAATAATAATTTTTTTTTATTACAATATCTGGCCTAAAAACATGTTTTATGGTATACAATAACTATGCATGAGCCAGAAATGGCCTATCCAACAAAAATTTGGGGAATTTTGTATGTTTGGTTCCCAAATAACTCTTAGAACTATGTCTTCGATGTATCAATATTTATTATGAAACAATAGTAAAATTTATTTCGTTTTTAAATATTGATTTTTTTTATCAAATTTTCAGAGAAATTGAAAACCTATTTATTACTCCCTTTAACCATTTGATGGGTTATTCCACAATTGCGCTCAACTCCTCACATAACCTTTATTGTACTTTTCTTTTTTATCAACAAATCTATATGTTTTAGAACTGATTTGTTTTGTCATTTGATATATGGTAAAAAATATTTACTATGGGTCTTAGACCCCCACACAAGTAATTTCAGTGGAGCCCAGTATTCTATCTTTAGATAAAATAAACAAATAAATGATTTACTTGAAAATATCATTCGTCCAATACTTAATTTTATATTTTTAGTTAATATTCATAAATTTACTAATTGTACATTCTAAGATACTATGACAATTAGTGATATATTAATAATTGTTCAGCGAAACTATAAAATAACTGTTAAGCAAAAATTTACTTTCATATTTAACTGAAGATAGGTAAGTACTTGGATTAACAATGTTTTAATATTATTAATTATCAAGTAATATTATTAAGAGTTATTATAAATTAATGATTATCAATAGTAAAAGGAGATAATTTAAAACAGCTACCAAGGTTTTTTGACTTAATAAGTATGGACTCAACCAACAAAGTTTGATACCATTTCATGAATTTCTCTTTGATACTAAACTACTAATGTAAAACTAAATATATCTTAATTTAAAACTAAAAATATAGATAATGCTATAAATGATACAAAAGCATTATTTTGGTTTAACTAGAAAAGGTAATATTTTATTTAAGTCCATTCTCATTATTGCAACAACTCCTTGTCCACGTTATGAACTGGAATTCCGTCAATCTTGAGTAGTGGCATCAGAAACTACTGAATTGCTGAATGTAATAATTGTTGACGGAACAGTAGTTTGAACAGGAGCATTAGTGAAGTGCATAGCCTTAGAATTTATTCGAGTCATTCCTTGATTCACAGTTGCATACCTAAAAATAAAAATAACAATTACTTATTGAATATCACAACTCAATAATATAAATAACATATTGATGCCAGGTTGCGTAAGCATATAGAGGTAAATTTATTGATTCTATTAACCTAACTGACCAATACATACAGACCTGAAATTCAATTAGTAAACTGTTTATCTCATTAAACAAAATATTTTTTTATATAACCTAGCCTAAGCAAGTACATAGCTTCAAATTTAAAAGTAGAAGCATTCGTTCTTCATAATAATGTTAAAAATATAAATTATTCATAAATTAGAACAGCAGTTAAAAGTAATTGAAGAGGTCAAACAAAGTAATACAACTTTAAGCCATAAATGTATAGTAAATTTACAACATTTACAACAAAGGTAGGAAGGTAATAGGTAATTACAGTTTTTTTAATAAAAAGATTTTTTACTACCTTTTTTCAGAAAATGAACTGATTTTTTATTTATTAGGTATATGTATATAGAAAAAACGTTTATAATCGCATCCATTTGTATTGTTATATAATTGTATTAAATAAGTTTTAATTTTTACTTCATATAAAAGAAAAACCATGCATTTTGAAGGATTATTTTTTGTAAAGTGTATTATATATGCTGTACTTACTGATATTACTTATTACGTATTTATGATGCGTGTATTTAACTTTAAAATTAAAAAAAAACATTTCCAGCAAGTATTCTTCGGGAGAATTTGCCTTGATACAAAAAATGGCTACAATGCTTTGTTATGTAGATTTTCTTTAGTCTATTTTTTCTATTGTTAAGCCATCAAATTGGCTCAGTTGTGTTATAAAAAAGGTATTTTATGCTCAAATGTACTTAACTGATTCAAATAGATAGTAATAATTAAAACAATAATAATAATATTTGAAATTTTAATAATTTTAAAATAATATTTGAAATCATTAGGATTTATTCTAAATTGTAAATATATTATTTTCAATACAACTTTTTTAAAATATAAAATGTTTCAATATTTTTTTCCAAACATCTCATTTTCTACATAATTTGGTACCTTAATATTTCCTAAATTAGTGAAATAAAAACAAAAAGTGTATTTTTTCTATTTTCATTAACTAAGAAAAATTATTGAGCACCAACTATTTAAGGAGTAATGGGCACTAAATAATTCTTAAAATATTTTAAATTGA
This sequence comes from Hormaphis cornu, assembly GCA_017140985.1. Taxonomy (NCBI): domain Eukaryota; kingdom Metazoa; phylum Arthropoda; class Insecta; order Hemiptera; family Hormaphididae; genus Hormaphis; species Hormaphis cornu. Next base: position 2,762,108 of record CM029361.1, read on the forward strand.
TAAGAAGGAAGAGGTTAGTAAATTTAAATTTATATAAGATTAAACAATTCCTGAACCAATGACTCGCATACAGAAGTTGTTTTACAAATACGATAATTTTGATAGTTATAGAAAAAATTTAATACTTTTAATAAGTGGGTTGTTATAATACTTTTCATTGATATCAATTAAAATGAATAGTTTTGTCAACTATGCTTTTTGCATAATTTGTGATAGTTATACAACAAATTTTTTAAGACAAACATTTCTATTTTTATTTAAACTAAAAATACAAAATAATATTAAAAACCAATTTCTACATTTATTCATGTTATATAGTAGGTATAATTCTGTGTGCAAAAAGCTACAATCGAGAAAGTTGTGGAAATTATCAAGAGATAATTAAAAAGTGAAAAGATAAAACCCACAAATTCAAAATAAAGTTGAAAATCATGGGTACTTTCTAGTTCTATATCATTTATCACAAACACACATCCCATGAAGTTTATGTAAAAACATAGACCCACAAATTTAATGAGCTCCACAAAGTACGCACTATTATAAATGAAATTAATTAATTACCTATTATAATAATTATTTTGTAGATATTCATTACCTAGGTTTTGGGCAAATCAAGATTTGGATCTGCATGATTGATCTGGCCGAGTTTTTGGGTACATTTTTTTCGTACAAAATTGGGTCTTTTAAAATTTCATCAAGCCGTTTATCTGGAAATAATAAAACATGTATCCAACACACATCCATTTCACACCGATTATTTAATATGCACAAGTACAATAATGTTTATATATACCAATTATTTTCTCTCCACAGATTAGATGTACGAGTTGTACAAAGCGGTCAACATGTTCATACTGTTTAATTGATGTGGGCGCACACTCAATTGCTGCAATAGACGCTATTACAAAAATTATGCAAGCGTAATACCTCATGGTTGATTCTGAAACATAATAGTGTTGAATTGGTACATTATACTTTCAGTAAGAACTTATCAAACAAAATAAAATGACCAACGAATTGTAACTGAATGCCACTATAAGTATACAAAATAATTTGTTTTAAACATAATAATATAGTTCATTGCATTGATCGTTACACTAGTTAGGTATCATTAAACGTACAAACAACAAATTATATTTTCAATAAATCACCACTGCGATCACATACAGCAAACGGCTATTGAAAGAAAAATAGCGTAATCTATAATCTACAGTTTCGCCTATGTTTATAATGTTTGGTATACCTACTAACTTAATGCCATAATAAGAATAAAGATATATGTAAATAGTGCAAATAAATAGGTCCCAATATACTGTTAATATGAATAATAAGTCTTCAAAAATAAGTCAAATAGCTACAAAAATATATGACCTGTATCGTTTGTCGTAGTGTTGAACCTAGTGTGTGGTTGTGAGCGAAGTGCAGGGAGTTCGGAATGGTGGCTCGACGCTTTTGTTTTGACGCGAAGTTTTTGATTCGTTTCACGAAACAATGATGACCGTCAGTCCGTGAGTTAGTTGTGTGATACTAGTGTGCACTCCAGCAGGTGAATACAGCTATCTATCGCGAAACTTGTACTGCCACGAATGAATAGTACTCCGAATACATTATTGCTAACTAAAAATTGACACGAATTAACAAATGCATCTGCTCCAATATATTACTACTCCGAAATTCAAAATATTAAAAGTGATAATAACAACGTGGAATGTGTTGGTACACCGTGTGTTTGGCATTCGATCGCTCGACGAGGTGGCTTTGCAGTTTGCTCCGCTTACACGATAATATCCTATAGTAGTTCTTAAACGCAAATCGAACGACGTAAGACCAATGACGTGCTTTGTGATATCGCATTAATAAAAATTCAAACGACCAAAAAAATTATGGAAAAAAGGAAGGTGGATCCATTATCTTTCGGAATAGTATAACGTCGTACCTGTTTATTTTCGTGGTAGTTGCTATTACATTTCTTAAAATAATGTGTGTTTGCTCGTGATAATGTAATATCGGAGCAGTAAGCAGTGTACTATTCGTGGCAGTGGTGATATCTCCACTCCAGCGACCGGCATTCGATCGGCTGTTTCACCCAGAAACAGACACGATAAGATGATAAAAAAATAATGAAAAAAAATATCTATAATACTATAAAGAGTAATAAAACTATAGAGGCGGCATTGTACCACAGACTTCTATACTAACTGTACTATACTTAGTATAGTAGAAGTCTGTGCATTATACATGTAGCACCAATATTGTATCATTGATTAAAAATTTAAATCGTATTCAAACAAATTTTGACGCCATTGTACCCTTATTGCTAGATGCCGTTGTTATCAGTGAACTAAAACGATGACAAATGATTGATAAGCACAAAATAGTAGCCCGAGTAGTCGGCATGCACCTAATTATTTGCTAATATTTTCTAATTTATCACTCTATGACCGTAAATATTCGTAATTTTGTAATTATTATTTTCAATTTCTAACTTTAAATTTGTCAACACGGTAAGCTGTATTCTGTGTGCCAGGACTCTGAAACCAAACAAAGAAAACGACAACATTACATTACATTGGTTAGTATTTTGATTTTGGTTTGATATTGTTTATTATTTTATCATTGTAAATAACCTTTTTTTTTTAGAATTCCACTAGGTCAAAGAAAAGAGAATACATTTTATTGAACTAAAGTGCAATATAAATTTGAGTTTGATAATACCGAAGTCTGTTGTTTGCTTTTCACATTTTGATGATAACTACTTTGCATTAGATGTGTAAGTATTTACAAGCATAAAACTTCAAATTTTCAAATTAGTTTATTTTGCAGGTATAAACTATATTTATTGTACATCTACCTATGTGCAATATATATTTTTTTTTTGTATAGACTACTTATAATACGTAAAACAACTATTGGTTTTATAGCAGCTAATAGTTGTTCAATTATTGATTTTATAATTTATTTTTTGAATTTTAAGCTAAAATCTGTATTCAGAAGTTAGTGTTACTTATGGAAATAAATCACTTGTATGTATTGATCAAATAAACCTATAGGTAAATTTTAATATTATTATAATCATAAATTTTGATTTCAGCATTTTACTAGAGTATTATGTTTAAAACTTGATGAAAGCTCAGACAAGTATGTTTCTTAAACTAATATGACGCATTAGTGTGAAATACATTCACATCAAAAATGATAATATCTATATTTATTTATATGTTTTTAATATCTTTGGATAACTAATATTTCATCTTTATTTTAGCATACTTTTAATAGCCCATGTCTGACACTTGGTGAATATACGGATGAAGATGTGCCCAAAATTACTGTACCTAATGAGAATAAAACAGACTTACCGTAAAATATTATTACACCTGTATGTATGAGTAAACTTATAATATTTTTTTGATATCTTCCATTACAATTTACATTTTTATTTTAGGATACTTCTGAGATCATATTTGGATATGACCAAAGTTGCAGATGATGATACGTTTAAAAAAATGTATTTAAAAACTGAAAATGAATTAAAATCAAAAGAAATTAAAATTATTTGACAAAAAATTGGTCAAAAAAAAAAACTAAAATTATTTCACTGAAACAAACTAACTCCCGAAATACTGAGTGAGGATACTCCACCAACAATGAAGAAGGTGAAAGACGTGACAAATACGTGACAATCAGCCACGCTGTGATACTGCAGGTACTAGAACGGTAGAGAACAATTTCAAGATAGCTCAGATTAACGTGGAAGGCTTGACTCGAGCCAAGGCTGACATTTTGGGGAAAAGATTTGTCGACATGGACGTATTGGTGTTACAAGAGACCCACATACCTGATGGTGAAACAAACCGCCTAAATATAAATGGTTTCAATCTGGTGCATCACATTGACCATAATAAACACGGTTTAGCAACATACGTAAGCCAAAACAAATCGTTCCTAGACATTGAACAAGTGACCGGTAACGAACATACGGTTGGTATCCGCATTGGTAACCTAACCATCTTCAATGTCTACAAACCCCCTCCCAGCAAGTGAGCTGCTGCCGTTTTGCCAGTCAGTGAACATCCTGTAATATACATTGGAGATTTTAACTCCCAAAATACTGAGTGGGGATACTCCACCAACAATGAAGAAGGTGAAAGACTTTCGGACTGGGCAGAAATTAACCACCTTAAACTGATCTACGATGCCAAACAAGGAGATACTTTTAAATCTGGTAGATGGGGCACGACGTCGTCGCTGGATCTCTGTTTCGTGTCCGAGGACTCTAATGGTCTACCTCTAACTGTAAACAGAGAAATCAAAAACTCTTTCCCAAGAAGCCAACACTTGCCA
>CM029361.1:2777641-2801252 GCA_017140985.1 Hormaphis cornu
CGGAAACTATATTTCCATCCTCAGTGTTAACAAACTAATTAGTAATAATATTAAAATATTAATAATATAATAATATTAAACTAATTAGTTTGTTTCAAATAAAAACAAAAATTTTTTGTAGAAAAAGGGTTGTTATTTATATGTATAATATTAATTTCTACAAGTAACTCACTACCAATATATATTATTTAGTCGGTAGTGTTGGAGTGATGCTGTCGATTTGAATTAAATCAAAAACATGATTTTTATTTCGAGTAATTTTTCCAGTGATTCTCTCGATACCCATGGCCACTACGTCATGAATGAACGTGTGCGGCGCGTGTACCTGTAGGAATCCGTCTTGTTGTACCCCGCCGTGTTTCATTCATGGCCAGAGAATTTTTTACGCTCTATAGAAATGCCGAGAAAGGCAGAAAAAGAGAAAGCCGTCGATTTCTCCAGACCGACACAAAGGAGATTTACCGTTAGAGTAAAACGTTTACCCTCCGACAACACAACGAACACAATATTTATTCACCGAAGCAAATGTTTTTTTTTTTCTCCCTTTTAGATGAGCGCGGAGAGTAACGTGAACATAAAAAAAAAAAAGTAAGCGCCGTGATCGATCTATATTGTTATATATATATCTATATATTATAGTTTGCGTGGGCAGTTTGACGGGGTAGCGACTACGCTTTGGGTGGGTCACTAGTTTAGAAGTTGTGGTCCAAAACGCATTATTTAACATCCGAAAGCAACGATAAATCATCGCCTTCGAAAGTTTATACATTTCTGAGCGTGCTCATTTGTTTAGTACACCTACGTCCTGGTAAAACCGAATTTTACAACGAGAATGGTCCAAAAATTCTGATAAACGTACCCATGAATAAAGAACATTAAAGTGTGAAAATGAGACCGTTTAAAGAACAATTAAAGACCTTTCATTAGAGGTATACTGTACGTAAAAATCGGAGTATTCCTTATACCCTTAAAAGTGTTCACGGAAAAACAAAACAAAAAAAAAAAAAATTCATTGTAAAAACAAATACATTCTTCGCTGACGTTCAAAATCTAAAAACACTGGGCTAAACCGGTAAAATATTTGAAAGGTACATAAAAATCATTCACTTTTGTAATTTTTTAATTTGTAAGCTTTTCGGTCGCGGATTTGTTATTGTTCATAAAATTCATATCGGAGCTGGCAGACGTGGTTCACAATCCACAAGACGGCCAACCCGAGAGGCCTTGATCCGTAATTCAAATATAAAGGTAAAAAAACTACACTTATAAACGTCTATTCAGCAAGACTCGCCAATGTATACATTTTATTATACTATAATGTCGTATAGACAGATATTATATTTTACTGCGATATTTTTCATATTTTACCGGGTGTTCGATCAAACGTAGTGCGTTTTATTTGTGTACAATCGTCATGCAAATATTAGGTATGAACATTTAGTTGAGTTTTTTTTTTTTTGAACAGCACATACTATATGTACGCATGTTATTATATTATCTGCAGCTGTGGTTGACTTGGGAGCGACCAAAATCTTGTAACGATTAGGAGGAGCACCAAACTAGTAGGAGTGGTGTACATTTTCAAAAAAGAACTCCCTCCCCCCAAGAGCTCTGCACACAGTTTTCATTTTTACACCATTTTTTGTCGTTTTCGTGAAGTCTAGTTAATATTGTACGAACATAGAAACCAGAATTCGCGTACAAGTTATTGATTTCAGCGACTCTGCGCAGCCTTGGTCTTCGTTTTATTTGACAATAGTTTACCGTCGTCGCGCGAATAAAACAATAATATTACGTTGACGGAATCGAAATCGCGCGGGCAAAAAAAAAGCACCAACACAATTGACCAATGCCGGACTACCCGCGGTATATATAACTGTTGCCTACGCGGCGCGCCCTACGATTACGCATATTTACGCGAAGACGCGCGCGGTTCGCGGACGAAAAATTCATTTTGGTTCTACTCACAAGACGGAAAAAAACGGATTCAACTCGCGCGCAGCAAAATCGGGAATAAATGAAAATAAAAACCCGGTATCACTTTAGGTCGCGTGGGTGGTTTATTGACGGAGTTTATAGCGATTAGGTAAGCTATTTGTGGGCGGGTTTGGAAGTTGTTACGGTTTTAACCGAATTTATTTCATATCTGACAGCAATGACATAAGTCGGAACCGAGCTCAAACCGGACTGGGCTATAAACAAATTCGGAAATTAAAAACTTTAATGAAAAGTAACTTTTTACCAGTGACCTATAAAGAGTTAAAACAATTCGGACCGGTCCGGACTTTTTCTTAAATAAAAATAAATCGTGTCTAAAGTACTAAAATTTATCTACGAGTATATATAAGCATATGGCTTCGGCATAAGTAAATAACTAAATAAATAAACAAAACAGAATAAATAAGTAGATAAATCATAATAGCAATAATAAATAAATAGGTAAATAAACGAAAAAAAAAAAAAAAAAAAAAAAACTAAAAACTAAGAACTAAGAATTTGGTAACTATTGAGTTGAGTTGTCTCATAGGCGAATATTCATATTCATATCTACGAGTAATGATTTACAAAAGAACATTTGAAAATTTACAAAGAAAAGAGTGATTTGTTTATTTACAAATTACAATATCGTATTTGTCAAAATGTAATACCGTTTCTAATAAAACAGCAGTATGTAGTATCCGCTATAAACACAACAGCCCCCTACACGCCTAACGTAACCTGTCCTTGACACACGAAACGGACTACCCGAAAAAAGCGAAAAACCTTGACCTAAAGAGTATACTAACCCCGTTTAAAGTGCCAAGGTTTGGATGCAGCAATAATAGGTTTTAGGCTGTTATATTTATGGCGGAGCAAAGCGACGGCGTCGAGTGAGTGCCAAGCACACGAACGCCCCGAGGTATATCATGGCAACAGTTTTCACCCTTTTGTTTTGTTTTTTTATCCGTATTGCACAATTAAAAGTTAATAATAATTATATAAAACAAGTAATGAACGGGTAGAAGGCGGTCGTCCGAAAAATGATAAGAGCGTCAGTGATAACGGAGAATTGATAATAATGTGCACGGATCAGGGTCGTTTTGATACGACGAGCGCTTCGTCGCAGTAAAGCATTTGGCTGCCTTATCATATTTTTTGATAAAATCCACGAAGTCTATAAACATTTTTATGCTGATAATAGGCGTGTTTTCGCGATTAACCTGGTTATATTTATTATCAGTCGTGTTTATAAAATTTTGGTTATTGGTTAAAGACCCGCGAAAACGATGTGGTTATGGTTATTACAAGATTATAGAAAATAGATAACCGAAAAACTATAGTTCATGAAATAATATTAAATACTAAGTAGTTTTATTATTTTATGTACCTATTAATCATCAATTATGGAAATCGCGGCGTTAAATATTGTAATTAATCAAATAACTCAGTTAAATTATGAACATGTACAAATGTGTACCAATTTAATTGTACATCAAAATGTAATGAAAAAAAATATTAAAAGAAGAAAAAAGTTAATGTTAACATTATTAAAGAGACAAAGACATTACAGGGTAAATACTACTGTAGATAAATGGATAGATGCATACCTTGACCAGGATTTTCATGGGTAAGTAATTAATTTACTATAATATTTATTTTAAAATTTACTTTTCAATTATATGTTTTTGTAAATATACATAGGCATTTTCGAATGACAAGAAATACATTTACAATATTGGTATCAATGTTTAGGCAAGATGCACGTATGGATATATGTTATACTGGAGGTCACGAACCTATGTCAATTGAAAAAAAAGTAAACTATATTTCATATTAATAAGTAGTTAGAAAGTCTAATACAGTTTTAAATTGATTTATAAAAATGTTCAGTTGTTGGTAGCTCTTTGGTACTTGGCCAAAGAAGGTGCTATGTTCACTACTGGTGAATTTTTCAACATTGCAAAATCTACGGTAAAAAAAATTGTAGACCTGGTAGTGGATATATTATGCAGACTTTCTACGAAAATAATTGTGTGGCCTAAACAACAATCAGACTGTAGGGAAATTTCAAAAGTTTTTAAAGAAAAATCTAACTTTCCAGGTAATATTACAAAACTTAGATTTAAACATTTTACATTAATTAATGTTGTATTTTAGGTGTTATTGGTGCCATTGATGGATGCCATTTTACTGTAAAACCACCTGCATGTCAACAGGACAGCTATACAGATAGAAAATTGAATAAATCGATAATAATGCAAGGAATTTGTACGTCCAATAAAATATTTACAAATGTAAATGTGGGGTATCCTGGTAGACTTCATGATGCTAGAGTTTTTGTTAATAGCCAACTATATCAAAAAATCGACGAAGAAGGGCAAGAAGCATTATTTTACAGTAATAAATACCACTTGTTGGGAGATTCAGCGTATCCTAATCTTAGCTGGTTGATTGCTCCCTTTAAAGATTTCGGAAATTTAAATGGTAGAAAAAGACAATTTAATTACAGGCTAAGCAAAGCAAGAGTTTGTATTGAACATGCATTTGGCTTACTTAAAGGAAGGTGGAGACGACTGTTATACATTAATACAACGGATATGAAAAAAGCTTGCTGTGTTCTTCATAATTTTTGTCTTTTGAATGATGATCATCTTGAGGTTGTTGTTGAAAATATTCTTAAAGTGAATGAAAATCAAGAACTTACAGGAAATAGGGTTGAAATTATAACTGGAGATGTAAAACGAAATGATATTTTAAGGCAGTTAAATATATGATTGATTATAATCAATTAGACAATTAGTATTGTATTAAGAAAGATTTTGTAAATAATGTTTTAATTAAAACAACAATAAATATAATATAATAAAATAGTAATTTTAATTTCTAGAATTTACTTCTTTTTTAAATTTTCCATAATAGTTAACAAAACATTATTCAATATTAGACGCTGTTCTTTTTGCTCTTCAACCGATTTTTGAAAAACTTCAATCAGTTTTTTTTGCATTTCCATGTCTTCTTTGTGTTGTAATCTTATTTCATCAATTAGTTCTTTTTTTAAATCTTTGGGTTTGGTTGATGTTTTAATTTTTTTAAAATGTGAACAACCTGCTTCATTGATATCTTCATCATCAGATTCCTCTTTCCTCTTCTTTTCATTATTTTCTTGGTTTACAACAGTAGTTTTGTTGAATTCTGTGATATCTAATTGTAAAGTATCCAGTAAGATGGGTGGTTTTACCTTATGTTTTTTACCCAATATGGAATGAAGCAATTCAAAGTGTGCAGGACTCTTGGCCTTTCCTGTTCTGGTTTTCTTACTATTTTGAATAAAAATCATATACCCTTTTTCCAAATTCCTCCACTTTTGGTGACATTTCATTCCACTATCTTTTAAAGATTTACCTACCACATAGCCATGATCTTCTTTAAGCTTTAATGCTATATTTTCCCATACTTTCTGTTTTGGTGTCCGTTTATCCAGTAGCAGTTTTTGAATATTTTCAAGGTTGATTATGTTTAAAAGGTCTTCTGTAGCTTTCAAATCTTGTGGTCTTGGTTTCTTTGAACACCATATTTCTTCCTCAGTTATAACTGTTTCTAAAACATAAAAATTGTACATAAACATAGGTGTGATAATACATAGATGTATAATGTGTGGTAATTACATTAAATTTTCAACTTGTATATATTATAAAAATTCAAAAATTAAAAACTGACGTGATAAATTTACCATTATCTGATACTTTTTCATCACTAAAATTAAAATCTGCATTTTCCACAGAATCTTCAATTTGTTCAATAACTTCATTTTGCATAGTAATTCTATTTCGTGCAGAACCTTTATCTATCATATTTATCTCCACCAAATTCGATGCTGGTACCCACATTTCACATTCTTTGTCTATAGCATATAGAAATAAATTAAATATATTTAATACATTAAAGTAATTTCATTACATGAACAATTTGGGTAACAAAAATGTAATGAGTAATTGTAATTTCATTACTTTTAAAAATTAATTTGCCCACGGCATTAATTGTTTACAGTACACATTCAACTTTTACCGCAGGTACATTGAGTTTTTTAATAAATCCAAGTACATTTAAATATTAAATTTTTATATTTACCTCCAATTTTCACATTACAAAGTATTGTATTACTTTCAGAGTATATTTTTTTTCCATCAGATAGGATGAAATTTAAAAACATTCCAGTTTCAGACATATTTAAGCTGTAGAAAAATTGACTAGAAAAAAACAATAACACAATATTTTCGACTTGCAACTACACAAAACAATTTTGTTTAATAACAAATGATCTGTGATTTGAATTTCATATTATCACGTTTCCTTATTATCAATAACCAAACGCTATAACCATTACATTTGATCGGTTATAAAATATCAGTAACCTATAACCAAAAGTTATTACCAAAGAAGTAACCAAAATCGGGAAAACGACTTGTTTATAAAATACAGTAACCAGGTTACATTTGGTTATTCGCGAAAACACGCCTAATATATATCTGTGATCATGATATGATTTTATCACGAAGTCTATAAAGTTTATAGATGATATAGTTTATATAGTCTATATAGTTTATACATGATCACAGATATATATTATCAGCATAAAAACATTACCTAAAACCAAATGCCCAAAGCCGTGGTCCAACCCATATTTGTTATCTAACTGATATGTGTGTTAATATCACGCAATAAGGTTACTACTATTTGCATAGAATATTATGTTCTATTTGTTGTGTCACTTGCCAACGTGTCCTACAAGTCTTATATAGTTTTGTATATATACTAACAGTAATATTCCATAACAATATTGTCGCAATTTTCACGGTCCACCGGCAGAACACCATGAGTGACGCTCTCGCCGCCTACTTAAAGGCATGCGACGTGGTTTTAGGGTCCATGGACCCGGCCAGGCCAGATGGGTGGAGCAGACTGTACCCACTGTTGCTTACCGTCCGCAAACGGCTGCTATGTCGTGAGTGCCAGCAAGTGACTGTGGACACGAACAACGCGTGCAACGCCTCCTGCGCTCGACGTAGGCCGGAGTCCGCCTTGGACATGCGAGGCCCCGTAATCCAGTGCTTCTGGCAGTTGTGCCGTTTGATCCACGTGTTGCCCGCTTATCGCGTCATGCTCACCAGACGCGAAGACGCCCAGCTGGTCGCCCTGGTCGAGAGATCGATCGAAGAGTCCCGTCGGTCGAGCCCCGTCATAATCCGCAATCGTCAGATCGAAGACGATAACGTCAGCGATGAGACCGAAGACGATAACGTCAGTGACGAGACCGAAGGCGACAGCGACGAGATCGAAGACGATAACGTCGGCGACGAGCCTCTGAGACAAGGTGACGGAGCAGATCGCAGTTTGGACGACAAAATGAGAGCCGTCTACGCGAGCTCAGAAGCCGGTGGCGTGGGTAATCACGATCCCAGTATAACACTGGCCACTGCGCTAGAGCCTCCACGAGCGTCGGCCAAGACGGTGAGTACCTAACCTACTGGCTGCGTACTATCCGACCGATTTGTGATCGCCAAGCGCGAGAAAATATTTGAACGTTATAAAATGTAGGTTCCTACCTAGGGTAGGCGACTATAAGACTCGTGTTACACGTTTTAGCGCAACATTACTACTGACCGTAACCGCTATGGATTAAGCGGACCCCAAAAGGTTGGCGATCGCTCTACGAGACTATAATGTATATATTTTGTTATTAACTTACGTGTATAGTACCCCTACGGTCAATTTGTATGAACTCTATTATTTTGTAATATTTTACAGGCCGACAAAGAGACCGAAGATCAAATGAAAAAGAAAGAGTTCTGCTCCTGCGGTCGGCAGAGTAAGAATCAAAATACTAAGCATTGTGCTCTCGGCTATTGCATTTGTTTCAAGATTAAGCAGACTTGCACTAACCTCTGTAAATGCAAAGGATGTAAAAATCCTTTTAACTCATTGTAATTTTCCATTTCTCTTTAAGCCTTACATTTAGTTTTAAATACCTATCTATTGTTAATAAGGAAGGAATCTGCAAAGGGGGACGGGAATGGTGCTATTTTTTATACTAATTTTAAAATATACATACATACTTTTAATTTGTTAAATTTTTATTTTATATAACATTTCTTAAAAATTGTCTATCTGAACTACTGCGTGTAATAACATAACGTCGGTGAAGTACCAATAGGTACCTTGTATCACAAAAATACTAATTTTGTGTCAGGAGACACAAACCCGTGTTTATAAAATAAATTTTTTTTTATACTCGACTTGTATTTTAAGAATATATGTATACAAAAATGGTTTTTGATTATAATGTAATGCAAATTTGATAAAACAGTATATAAATTACTATATTTGCTATGAGTTATTGTGTTGAAAATTTTTAAGATACTAAGTATTTTCAAATAAATGTTTTAATTATAATTAACCTACACATTTATAGTTTAAAATCTCCAACCTATATATGTCCCTATTATTCTACCATGAAAAAAAAAAAAAGCAAATTTAATGAATCGTTAAAAATTCACTTTAATATATTATAAGACAAATTCGATTGAATATTTTGTAATTGACCGTCATTTGAATTGGAAATAGTAGTGTTGTAGGTTGAAAAAAAGCACTAAGTTTAGGAATTTTATTTAAAAGTTCGCACTCTTTGTTTTGTTTATTTTGTTTACGCTTTTCGTATTCCGAACCCCTTAAACGATTGCGGCCGTCACTCATTTTGGAAATGAGATGACGACAGGTTGACAGCGTGCAGTGCACAATCGAAATAAAATATAGTGTGTAATATTTCAACTATTAAGTTATGTTGCTGTATCTGCCATCGTCGTCCATCGACAACAGTTGTGAGACAACTTGAAAACTTTTTCTCTTTACAGCATCTGCTCATAATTTATTAATTGCTCATTTTGAATAGGAAATATAAATTTTACAAAAATACGTAAAGATATGTAAATAATCATTTACATATTTAAATAGGTTAGAGAAATGAAAAAAAAAAAAAATTAATACTGCCAAAAAAAATTGACTGGTTTTCCAGCTTCGTATCTGTTGGAACGCCACACAAGATACGGGCATATTGAATGAATAATATAAATTAATTAAAAAAATTTAGTACACGAGTAATTGATATAAATTTATTACAAGCCGGTAGGTAGTGTTTTGCCAAGCGAAAACATGGCGGGTTATTAATAAGACTATTAATTTGAACTTCACATAATAAGCACGGCTTTGGGCTTTAGGTATAAGCTTATTATCACGGCTTTAGATATTATCTAAAGCCGTGATAATAAGCGAGAGTTCGCTATCCTATATAAAGGTGGGTTCACAACTCGCCGTCACGTCGTGTCGTGTGAAATACTATATTTTGATTGGCTTATTCGAACGCGGTATAGTAACTTTGATCGTATCAACCATGGCAATAGTATAGTATCTATAGCCGTGGTATCGACCATCACAGTACCATAGTTATCGAATAGTTGAATTTATCCAACTTTTGGACGTGTGGTTACGTTCTGGTTACGTTTGGTCAAAACAACTGTTTACTTACTACTGATACGATCAAAATTTTTTATACTTTTATGTCGAATTTCACTACCGTTTAATACTTCGTCAGTACCGTTCTATGTTGCAACTTACTGTTGATATTATTTATTTATTATTTCTTTTTATGTTCATCATTCACAGTATTAATACTCGTTTGCAAAATTTCGGGAATAGGTTCGGTTATTGTTTCGTTTAAGTTCGCGTTTGCCACCTGCGTGTACGGTTATCAATCTAAATACACCGTTGTCAGCAATCAAAGAGAATTTTGTGACGTCGCGACTCGTTTGCAATGGAACCAAAGTCTGACGAACAAGTGGCCGAGTTGGAGAGCGAAGTCATTCTGAGAGTACCGACGGTAAATACTTATAGGTACTGGGTGTTCGCAGAGGCGTTAATACGATTTTGGCGACCTAGCTACAACAATGTACGGGTGCTATTTTTCCACCAAAATTCCTTCCTTTCACCCTTAGGCGCTAGTGCAACGCTTCTCGCGTTTAAAATTGTTTAAGCACACCTTAATTTAGACAATTTATATTTTCTTGTCATTTAAAATGATACGCCAAAAAATATGTTTTTCCTGTATTGATATGATGTAAAATGTAGTAACTAATAAACATCAAACAGCGAAATAAATTATACCATAGGCTTTATATTAAAATATTTTTAGTTGATATTACATGGTCTTACGGGTTTGATAATGTATCAGTACTAATACAACCAGTAAAATGCAGGCTACAATATTTTAAATTATTACAATATAATTTTAGAATCAACCACCCTTTTTATTTTTAAAAATATTAATACTGTTACTAGAGCAGTAATATTAAAAATTGTATGACATAAAATGAAATTAATTCTATGGATATATAGAAATATAAAGAATGTAATACAAATATAAATTAAAAACAAACAATACTGATAGAATTCTACTTTTAAATTCATATGCTCATATTTTACAGTGAGCTTTATGTAGAGCAAATTCTTCGATGACATCTTTATGTTTGAGAGAATTGGTGTTTTCTGATTCAATACTCAGAATAGCCAATAAATTAATGCCATTCTTAGTTGACCTTAAGTAAGATTTGATTCTATTGTAAGTGTACAATAAAGGTTTAGCGTAAATACATACATAATGCTATTTCAACATACGGATACAAAATAGAAATATTAGGATTTTTGAATACTTTGTACAATCTTAAAACAGTTTTGGTCATATCATTCTCTTGTAATCCAGATAAATGACTACGAAATTGAATACATTCATTAGTACATGATAAACTAATATCCTCTGAATATTTTTGTCATAATTTTATAGCTTGTATAGTAAGTTTTAACTTGTATAGTGGAAATTAAGTAATATTAAATAAAAAACCAAAATTTATAATAACTTTATCATAAAAATGATCTATTAGGTTAAATTATCTTGATTTGATTTTCCATAGGGCATTTTCTTTTTTCTTTTTTCTTCAATTTGGTAATTTTCGATACCAGATTTTTCTTTACCTAGCTGTAAAGCTTAATATATTGTATTAATGATTTGTACAATGACAAAACTAATGTTAATTCAATTTGAACACTGAAATTTTTCACTAACACAATAAAATCTTTGAAATACATTGTTCCAAAGTGATTTTCGTAAACCCATTTTCAAACTGTTAAAATTGTTTAACAACCCTTTGGCTCCTCATTAGGTGTTTGGTTTTTCTGTTGAACTAATTATAAAAATATTTAAAGTTTTTTTGATACAATACTGAAATATCTATATAGAAATATATATAAATCTATAAGAAATGCTGAACACCACATATTTGTTTTGTACAAAATCTTTTTGATTTTAAGAAATCAGTGTTTTCTAAGTTTTGATTAAAGCCGTTGAACGAAAAATCTCTGGTTGTTTCATTCACTACCCATAATGATGGATCGTTACTACAAAACAAAATTTAAAATTGTATGTTCGTAAATTGTAAAAATTAAAAAATAATAGTATAAAAATATTATTACTTAGGAATAACAGTAATTAGTTTGTCATGCACTTCATTGTTAGCTCAAATATTGTCTTTGATTCTTGATAGATCATTGACTTTGTTTTCAATGGGAATACTAATATAATACAATAATGGTTATTACATGACGAGTCTTTACCAAAGTTTGAACGTTAGATTACTTACTCTGAAGTGACAATGTTATCAAATATTGAATTTCTCGTACTATGTAGTTCACTATTTTGATTTTTTAAATGTAATACTTCAGTTTCCAGTGATTTGCAAGCACAGTAATCATGTTTATTCAAAGAAGATAACCCACTAATAAAATAGTATAGAAATAAATATTTTTATGCTATACTATAAAATAAACTATTAACTTTAAAGTATCTTAAACTAACTGTGGAATATCACTGTGTGTAGAAATTCTATCTTTAATTAAAGTATCTTGTTCTTTAATTTTATTCAATTCAGTCGTCTCAATATTTAAGCTATTAAAATTCACAAAAAGTATTAATATTTAATAGTATAATAATACAAACATAACATAACATTATTATTATGTGTTGTGAATTATAGAAGTATAATTTGTTTATAAATTATAATTAACTTACTCAGGACAATGAACACTGGAGTTGTGTTGTGTTACAGGACTATCATTATATAGCCTATGATCTAATAAAATAAATATAAATAATATTAACTGTTATTTTAAATAAAATTTCATGTGATACCTAAACTTAGGATTTTCATAAGTTACATAAAAGTAAAACTTTCATTATAAATTTATGATTTATATGACTTTAGAATTTATTATTACATCATAAACTACTAATAAGTAATGCGAATAAGTTAGAAAGTAAAATTGGTAAAATATGCATGCAAATATGCAAAAAAAAGTATAGTAGCTGCAAAAACCATAAACAACATTAAATTAAAACATTTAATTTTACTCTAAAAAAAAAAAAAGGTTTTTTATAAAAAAACTTCCCAAAAATCTTTTATAAAAATTAAAATGCTTCACAAAAACTATATATATATATATATATATATAGTGCAGTCAAGTGGAAAACGCTATTAGTATTTAGTAATGTAAAATAATAACATAGAATAATTTAGATACATGTTATCACTTATCGCTTTTAATTTATCAATACAAATCTAATAAAATTAAATAATTATTTTATTTTATTGTAACTTGTAAAAAATTTAACTTCTAAGGCGATTGCCCCCCATTACCCTCCTCCTAAATACGCCTCTGGAATTGTGCATATTTTTGAAATCTTGTTTTGGTTATGATAATAATTAATTGTGTTGTGTATTTTATTTTAGGAAGCTGCTATGGCTTTAAGAGAACTTATACAAAAAGATGCCAAGAAACAATTATATATAAAACTGGAAAATGACATGCGAAGGGGTGAAGTTATCATTGGTAATATGCATTTATTTGCAAAGGTATGTTAACTCAATATTGTTCAAAATATATTTAATTTATCACTGTGATCAAAAGTATATAATATATATTATATGGAAATTAAATCAGCAATGATATGATTATAAAAAAGCCAACAAAGCGAGGCAATAAATCATTGCCTTAAAAAAAAAATGATTCTGAAAAGACTAGTAGACTAGTATCCACTTATCTAATATACGTCCTGGTAAAAACCAAATTAAATAAAATCAAAATAACATCATTTTTGATTTTATTAATACTTTTTTTATTAGAGTTATACCAAAAATGGTCAGAAAAGATTTTGAAAAACGTATCCACGTACAAAGAATTTAAATTTAAATAACGAGTAAAATTTTCAAACCATTTGAACCATTATTTCAGGAGTTATTGCAATTTAAATATCAATTGCACAAAAGTGCATAATTTTATTGTTATAATCAAAATAACACATATAACACCATTTTGTCAATACTTTTGTAATACGCTTTCAGAATCTACAAGTCAAATTTTTTTGAAAATTTTCGATTCAGATAGAAAGTTTTGTTTTACATAACATATTTAACTTCCAAATCTTAAACAACAAATTGTTGTGAGTTACAAATAATCATTTTTCCAACATAATATGACCAAAGAAGAAAATTATGACAATGTATTTTTGAAATTTTTTGTTGCATATGTATTTACATTTTACCAACCTTTTATAGTTTCAAAACTTTTTGTCAAAAAAATTTTATTAAATATTTTATCAAACTAAAATGGAAATTTTGGAAAAATTTGAATACTTCATATATTAAAGTGATAAATACGTCATAATCACTTGAAAATTGTACCAAACCTGTATCTTACCTTTTTTAATATTGTGTAGACATTACAGCTAATTCTGATCATTATTTTAAAAGTTTTCCCCCAAAAAACTAAATTGATAATGTCAAAAAACTTGTGATTTTTAATGTTTTTCCTTAAATTTTGCTTAGTTTTTTATTGTAACTTTTTAAATTTTGAACTCCTGAATTGGAGACTCTTCTTATTACCAACTGATTCTATAAATTTTTCTGCAAAAGTACTGACTTAAGAAATCAAAACATTTTTACTGCCCTTAAAGTTGTTCACAGAAAAATAAAATAAAAATAAAAATAAAAAAAACATAATTGCAAAAACAATACATTCTTTTTAGGCTCAGCATATAAAAAATTTGTACATTGATATGAATGGTAACATTATAGGTTGTTAATTTACCAACTATTATTGAAGCTCATAAAACATATGACAACAAAACAATATACAAAACTGCAGATATTTGTCAGGTATGAAAAAATTATAATTCTCTGTATATTCTAATCATAAACTGTACTTAGTATTTTTTTTGTGTTAAAAAAACCAAAGTGTTGTTATCACAATAAATTATTACTTATAAAAAGAACTACAGTATTGTATTTTCTTTATTAATTAATATTAATTAAAATTAATCAAATTCAGCTTTTGTGTATAGTATAATTTGGTACCAAGGTTATGTTTAATTTAATAAATAAGTATTTTTTTATGTGAGATTTGTATAAAAAACTTATGCTTATGAAATAGTCCTGTATGATAATATCCACTACAATACAAGTATTGCTTGTATATTTAAAAATATTTGTTGTAATATAAAATCCAAAGATAAAAAGAGATTATATAATATGTATTATTATTAGTAGAAACTAGTTAAATTACCCAGTGAAAACCAATTAAATTATTTTAATGACTTTAGAACTTTATTTATACAATAACTTCATTATTAATTAAATTTGTTTTAGTTCCTGAATAAAGCATAGAAGGTACTGGGTTACAAAAATGTGTAGTTTTACTTTTCTAAAGTAAAACTTTTACTGGTAACTCTTTAAATAATTATTATTAGAATTTCTTGGAACATTAATTAATGAGGTTTTAACATTTTACTAAAGTAAATTATTTATATCTAAGACTATTTTGTAGATTAGTATTTTGTCATAACTTATCTAACATGTCTGATATAGATTTCATAACAAATAAACTATTATTTAACCTATCTTATAGAACATTAAATTTTAAAATCTTGGATATATGGATTCAAATTAAATGGAATTGTTCGTGTTATTTTGAAAATAATGAAGTATATTAATTTTTTCTTTAGATGATTTTGTGTAAAGAAGAAAAAGAATTTTTAATGTCTGATGATGAAGATAAACCAAAAGTTTTGGAGAAAAAAGAACCTTATAAAGTGGATAGTAAATTTTTATGGCCACACGGTATAACACCTCCACTAAAAAATGTAATAACAAAAAGATTTCGTAAAATACTTAGAAAGGATGTTGATGAAGCAAAACAAATTGAACAAGAGGTTTAGTTTTTTACTAATTTAACTATAACTAATTATTTTATTATTCTATTTATTAATGTGTATTTATTTAGGTTAAATATCTCTTACAAAGTGACAATGAAGCACTCCGTGTAAAATGGGAAGTAATAGCTGAAACAGAATTACAAAACAAAATAAAAATTAAAGACAAACTTTTCATGCATGGTGAAATTCATAATGACGTGAAAGATATTGGTATATTTTTTGAATTCTTTATAATATTATTTAATATATAAAAAAAATATTTGACCCCAAAAAGAATGAGGAAACCAATGAATATGAGTATAGAACTAACAATGACGTATATGAACGATACAAACAACCGGACATAGTAGCAGTAATGGAGAGCAAAAGAACTGGATGGGCAGAACATGTCTGGCGCGCTGAAGGAAAAATACTAAATAAAATAACCTCATGGAAACCAAACAAAAAGTGGCTCCTTGGCCGACTGAGACAACGATAGAGTGACCGTGTATATCAAGATCTAAGGTTGTTAGGAGTAGAAAATCCAGAAGAAATGGAAAAGGATAGAGAACAATGGAAGGAGGTGAAAGTTATGGTAAAGGGCTTTAATGGCCTATACTAAGCCAAAAAAAAAAAAAAAAAAAACGTAAAATGAATGAAGTTCTTATTATATAATATATAAATTAATAATATTATATTAATGATTAAGCTGGTTAAAAATATTTGAATATTTGAATTTATTTGGCGTATAACGCAAATCCCTTCATGTTTAATACATTATTTTTGTTTTCTCAATTCATTAATGTAATTGTCATTTTACTTTGGACTGTTGTATTTTTGGTTAGTAAGTGTGTAAATGATATAATAAAATAGGTATATTTTATTTTTATGTATAAAAAACTATGTGTTATTAAAGTTATAAAATTCAGGAAACTGAAAAACACCAAACTATTAAAGATGTGTTGGTTAATATTATACTTTTTTTATAACTTATATAATAACCTATACTTAATCAAAAATATATTTATTTTGACCTACAGAAAGAGATATATTTGGTGAAGCTGTAAGTGATTCAGATGAAAAAACTGATAGTGCTAATATGTTGGATGAATATATGAGTGATTTGACTACCTATGACAATTGTTTGTCTGATACTAATTCATTAACGGTAAAATATTTAACTTTTCAAAAAATATATGTACTTAAAAAATAACATTTTTAATTGTTAATTAGGAAGAAACCCCTTCAGTTTCAGAATTACAAAATCTTGTCACTGAATCAAAGAAGGAAATGTTTGTATCTGATGATAATTCTCAAAATTATACAAGTATAGAAAATAATATGGATTTTGTGTATGAAGAAATTATAAATTATGAAGAAGTGAAAACTGAAGATGTCAATCCTGAGTTGGAATTAATGGATGACCAAAATCTTTGTGATTTACCAGTTTTAGCTACATTAGTTGGATTAGGAGCTGAAAATTTGTTAGCAGGTGTGTTAACAAAAAATTGTGTTCTCTTGTTTGCTAAAAATTTTAGTTTTTTAATGGCCATTACTCCGGTACATTAAGACTATAGTTTATAGACTATATTTTAAAGTATCAAGTATTTAAATTTGCGATACTTTTTTAACAGATGGATCTCGTATTTAAGTTTTTGGATTCTTTTTAGACTTAAGCTGTACAATAATACAATTTAGTAGTTAGGCAGATTTATATAACATAAAGTTTTGCCAATTTTAAAATATGGCTGGGCCCTCTGCAGTATTGGGAACGTACACTGCACAGCTGTAGATAACTAACTATTCAAAGGCTACATCCATGGCACAATAAGTGACAGTAGCACCAATGGCCATAGTTAGACCTTTACTAAACCATCTTTTAGTAAAATATGTATGCTTATGGTTATAATCTAGCACAAGTGTTTTCTAAAATAATTTTATTGAAAGAGATATATACAAATATATGGGTTTATGTATTGAAAGAAATATTCATTATCATTTATATCCGCTATTGTATAGTATCAAAATAAAAATATTTACTTGAAGTAAGTCTTTATTCAAGTTAACTTATTATTTAATTAAACATAAATACTGATTTATTATTTTTGTGACATATTAATAAATTATATTCATTAACTCGTAGTGAATATATCATGATATTGTGTTGTATGATTCTAGTTTAACATTTTATACAAAAAATATTTGTATAAATTTACAGTAGGTATATGATCAGTTTTTATATATTTTTAAATCAGTTTAAGTTTAACTATGAAAACTTACATTTTGATAGTTATAGTTTATAGTTTTTGATATGAGCTACATTTTAACATTATTAAATTTAAATAAAAATTACATATTTATATATTTATAATAATTGTATTGTGTTTGATACATTGTTACAACTTCCCATCAACAACCATACAAATAAGATATTTTATTTCTATTCTTTTATTTTATTAAAAATATATTTACAATCTGTAATTTTAGGTACAATAAGTAAATTTGAGAAGAAAAAAAATGTATACAATGACAGGACAACGTGATAGAAGGGGTTGTCCAGTAACACTACTTCAACTAGATTTAATTATTTAATTGTTTTGAATTCCTTAACTTTATTTGATTTTTGATTTTTTTAGTTTTAGTTTTTGAGAAGGTGGTTAAGTGACCAATTTAATTTTAAGCGACGAGGAGAATTGTTTGGAAGAGTAAAAGAGGAAATATTGCATATCAATGGATTCAGGTGATTTATAGTGGTAAAATGGAATTTTTTATATTGGATGGATGCAAGAACAGAAATAGTAGGAATACTGAGGTGGTGGTGGAGTGTACGATTACTCACATACCAAGACGAGTTGGTCAGGAGACGGAGGTTAATTGATTGAAAGGATTGAAATAAATTTAGATTTAAGGTTATTTGTCGATCCCCAAAATTTGGAGGACATTGCAGGACAAATAAGTGGTTTGTAAAGAAGGATTTTATTGTTAAGAGAATTATTTGAATGAAGATGTCTTAAACTATGAAGTTTTAGTTTAAGATATATTTTTTTAGTTTTAATGTGAGTAACCCAGGTTAGTCGCTTGTCAAGATGAATGCCTTAGTATTTAACAGAGTTTTCTATTGGGATTATATTATTGTTAATGGAGGACTAACTTTGAGTTAAAGTGAATGTAATATGAGATGATTTACTTTCATTTACTTTAATTTTCCATTGGTTAAACCAGGTTTCTAGCTCGTTAAGATGTATTTGTAGGTTATTAATTTCTGAATTGGGTTGAAAGAAGTTATGCAAGTGTAATCTGCAAAATTGGGTAAGTCGGTGATGTTTGAATGAGGTATGTCGGCAGTAAATAGATTATAAAGGGTAGGGGCAAGAATGCTACCTTGTAGAACACCAGCATTTATAGGAAAATTATTTGAAAGCTCACCATCGCAACGCACTTGGAAAGTACAGTGTAAGAGGAAAGATTTTAAGGTAAGATATAGAGGAGTAGGAAGGAAACGAATTTTGTAGAGCAGGGCTTTGTGCCAAACTCGATGAAACGCCTGTGCCATATCAAAGAATACGGCTGAGCAACAAATAAGATATAAAATTATTTATACCAACTTAGACTCAAACACCAATTTTAAAAGATGTGTGAATACAAATTAGTCGATTATCAAGTATTTTGATATTCAAGATAAAAATAACTTGTATCTAGTAATACCAAAAATTTATGTATCAAGTATTTAAATTCTCAATTTAGAGTATCTTGTCCATCCTTATGTATGGTTAAATTGTAATGTGGTTGATATTGTGACAGACAGACTGTCATAACAAATTTGTCCCTAAGTTTCAAGATACAAAATTGTGACACTCGCTGTAAAGCATTACTTTAAATTTAGTTTAAAATATGTAATTTTTATACATTATCAATTTTTAGTGAAAATTTTCTAATTTTGTGGCTAATTATATAATAAAAATTGTAAATAACTCTTTCCTAAAAATTTGGAGTATTTGTACTCATGGAAGTTGCTGATGCATTAATAATGGATATAACACGAAGTGTTATGTTCATATTATAGATTGGCCATTTTTTAACTACGCCTTATAACAAATATGCTAACCAAATACAACAAAGTTTACTGTACCCTAATCCAACTATGGATACCTGAGTAATAAATGCTAAAAACCCAATCAGTTTTCTTTTGCAAATCCTGCACATTATTTTTAATTATTTTAAACTTTAATTTGCTTTAGACAATATTAAACCACAAATTGATCAGTTACAAAAAGAATATG
Organism: Hormaphis cornu; assembly: GCA_017140985.1. NCBI lineage: Eukaryota > Metazoa > Arthropoda > Insecta > Hemiptera > Hormaphididae > Hormaphis > Hormaphis cornu. Next base: position 2,797,250 of record CM029361.1, read on the forward strand.
ATCAACTTAGAGAACGTAAAATACAGCAAGATTTAGATATTGAAAATATTGAAAACATAAAATTAAAGGAGCGTTTCATTGATATATCAAATAATTTACTTACAGAGCTACTAGAAAAGAAAAAACAGGTATGTTATAACGTCAAACACTTGTATGTGTTTTTTGCGAATTCTTATTTATCTAAACATATAAAAAAACATTAAAATTTTCTGATTTTATTTGTCAATTGTCTGTGTATTACTATACTTCGTGCAGCAAGAGATTGCAATTAGGCGGCCTCTAAATAGCTTCAAAACCAAGGTTCTCCAATTTGTGCTTCCACAAAAGTTTGACCGTCTATACTCTCACCGCAAAACAACGGTTCTTGTAGTTGATTGATGCTGGTCTGTCGCTGGCTAGGAGCTACATTAGTGCACTTAAAGGAGGGAAGAATTAGACTTTGGGACAGTGGATCACAGTAATTTGGATGGGCGGATGGATTGGGCTCTTAATGCACGGAGCATAGTTTTCCCAAATTAACAATCAATAAAACCTAAGTCAGATATTATTCATATAACAATATTTATTAACTTTGTGTATCTATGATTCTTTGTAATAAGAGACAGGGGCTTAATGAGAGATGTGAAACATAGGATTAATTGTGGTTGGATGAAATGGAGAGAAGATTTAGGTATTTTATGTTATTAAAGAATTCTAATAAAGTTAAAAGCAAGTTCTACAGGAGTGTGGTAAGACCATCCATGTTGTATGATTTGGAGTGTTGGACGGTTGACAGAAAAATAGAACAGAATATGAGTGTGGCGGAAATGAGAATGCTTAGATGGATGGATGGAGTAACAAGAGAAGATAGAATAAGGAACAAAAATGTATGAGGAAGTATTGGTGTTGCATCAATAATGGATAAAATGATAGAAAGTAGACTAAGATGGTTTGGGCATATGATGAGAAGAGGGTAAACTGAAGCAGTTAGAATGGTTATGAAAATGAACATTGGTCAAAATAGGAGACCTAAGAAAAGATGGGTAGAATCTATTGATTGTAGTATGAGGGTTGTTAATGTGCATGTAGGGGATGTTAATGATTGTGACAAGTGGAAGTATAGGACAAGGGTGGCTGACCCCAAGTAGTTGGGAGTATGGCGAAGATGAAGAAGGAAGAATAACAATATTTGTCTCCCATAAAAATAACAAGTTGGACCCATGGACGCTATTATATTAAAATTATTCAATATATTACATTATATTTTTCTGTTTCATTATACATTATTAACAATTAAATATTATTTGTTTATAGATAGAAGATCTTCAAAAATACCTGTAACAATATGGATTTGAAATTGATATTTTTTTTTTAAATTATAAAATTTTTTTATGTGTATTTTATTGTTAATCTAAATTAAAAAATCATTATAATTATGTCGCTGAATTATGATGAGCATTATAACAGATTCAAAATTTGTCCAATGGAACTATTGATAGTTTTGTTTTGTGAATTATTGAAATAATTAAAATAAATAACTTGAATTTGAATTATGGAAGTTAAGTATTCAGTTTTAGTTTTAGTTTAGTAATTTTAAGTTTTTTATGGGCGTTAGATACCTAATGGCTAAAAGAAGTTATTATATAGGCAGCTAAATATACATTTTGTTTTGTTTTTTGTGTTTAGAAGCAATTTTGATATCTTGAAGTATATAGCATATGCACAAATAATCCCAACCTAAATTTCAGGCGTACTATAGACCAATAAACCAGACAAACAAAATAAGTACAGAGTTTTACATGAGATAATTTTGTTCAGAATGACATTTAACAAAGCTAAAACCAATAACAAGTAATAGAGAAGTACTTAAATAGTATTTTTTCGAATTTTATTTTTTTCAAAAACTCTAAATCACTTTTATAAAGTGTTGTAACTTTTTTCCTATTCCTTGTGTTATTGGAATTTTGTTTTCTATTTGTGTCAAGTCTTGGTTTTGGAAAAGCTGGCAATAATTCTATAGACGAGTTTGCATCACTAGAATTAGAGCAATGCATATTTTATTTTTAAAAAAATTAAATAATACTCTGTTGTTAAACACAAAAATAAAGAGGAAAAAACACTTAATATTGTTAATCTCGGTCGCACATTACTATAATGTGACGCTTGAAATGTTCATTATTCACGTCACACTCAACACTGGTTCAAATCAATAAGAAATTCAAGCATAACATCAGTATAAAATGTAGTCCAAATATATATATATCAAATTAAATTGTTTTCTTACTTATGTACGTCGTTGGGAGAAACATTTATTTTAACTAACAAACCACAAATTAATATATAGGTATCACATTGATGACAATATAGATTACACTGACAAAAAATTAAAATCATGTGTCCCCTGATTGAATTATGAGCAAATGGCAATCAATTTATTGAATGGTGCCAGTCTTCACCCCTAAATGATACAGTTGACGCAAATAAATTGGCTTTGTCTATTATAATTACAGAAAACAATAAAATAAAATGAATACAAAAAGAAATGTACAAAGTGTACACATTTTTAATAATGGTCTAATCCATATTAACCAGTTAAAAATGTATATTTGTAGTTTTATAATCAAATAAAAATCAATTGATACAACACAATATAAAATCATTTGTCTTAAATTATTTTATATGTATTTGTGTCAGGTCTTCCATTATGTTGTTTATTTGAATAAAACAAAAATATTAATGATTAATGAACAACATATAGAGCTTTTTCAAATAATCATGACAGTTAATATTTTGGAAATATATTATACAACGAATTAAAAACAACCAAATGTAAAAACCAAATTTCTACCTAGCAAAACCAAATATAATATGCATCGAGTGTAACAGAATAGATTTGGAAATGTAAAATATAAAAGTGTACTTATAAATGTTTAATTTAAGATATATTAGTAACAAAGTTCTATAGGTAGATAAATAAAATATAAGATTAAGAAATAAAAGTCTGAGTTTGATGCACTAAAATTGGTACCTAACAGGGGTGGCAAAAAGCTTATCAGGCCAGTCCTTAAGCAGCCATTTTTGGCTGCTTTAGGTTTATTTTTAATGGTTAATATTTAATGGTTTATTTTAATTTTGGAACGAATGCAATTAAGGTCCCACGCGATTTTTCAAATTATTTTTTCAAAGTAACTATATATTGTACTTTGAATTCGACTTGCTTTTTATTTTTCAATTGAGTTTTTAAGTCTAAAGTACTTTAAGTTATTATTTTTCGTTAATGTTTAATGTTGGCTGACAATATCAATAACAAGATTTAAAAATTTTGTAACTAATCTATATCGTAGAATATTTATTTTAATGTGTTTGATATTGATATTTTTGTAGCGTTATTGAAAATATTGGCTATTGCAATACCCATATCAATTAATACTTATAATTTCAGTATATTATTTTTAAAATACAACAAATGTATACCTTCAATAACCTTTTTTTTATTAAATTTATAATTTTTCATGCTAGTTACAAAACTGCAAATCGATCTCACTTAGTTTAGAAATTATTGACTTTTGAAATAACTCATAAATTAACTTTGATATTGAATTATAAAAATTACTCTCTACATTAATGTGCCTAACTTAAAAACTCTACACGTTTTAAGTGGTCGATTAACAAAAACTTAAAAATAAGTAGACGTTTTCTGATACTAAAAAAATGTTGAGAATAAGTAACACATTAAAAAAAAAATACTCAAAAGTCAAAAATAAGAATTTTTGGTATTTGAAACATAGAAAAATTACATGAAAAATTCAGTACCGTTGAAGTTTTTTTTACCAAATATTAAAAAAAAAAAAAAGTTTTCCCCAACTTTTTTTTTTTTGCCTAACCACACAAAAATACACGTTTAGAAACTATTGAAAAATTGCGTGACTGCTTACTTACATTCACGCCAAATTTTTCGTTATAAAATTAAATTTCAAATTTTTTATTACAATTATAATTTATTATCATTATTATCATCAGAAAA
>CM029361.1:2812912-2861162 GCA_017140985.1 Hormaphis cornu
CAACTTAATTTATTTATTATTAAACTTATTTGATGCCTAATGATGTCCTGATTAACACATTTGTGGACAGCTACTGCTGTAATAGTATAAAATATTAAATTGCCAAAATAAAAAAGCCAAGATAGGGTCTTCAATAATGCTTACAAAAAATAACGATTCTGAGTGAACTCGTAAGCACCACTCCATCGATTCCATTTTCACTGTTAATATAAAATAATATGGTGTTGTCAAATTTCACTAATTTTATTTTTGATGCATTTCAAAAGAGATATTTCCGGAAATGCAGTTAGAAATTTAAATTTGTACACATAAATAGTGAAATCACACATCATCGCGATGAATATCGTTCATTAGTTTTTCTGTAAAACTCGAACGATTGTGTCATAAAATAGTAGTTGAGGAGAGCATTGTTTGTTTAACCGTTTATAAAATATCTGAGTTGGGTATTCAACGTAAATCATTGTGAAGCACTTTTCACCTATCTACCTTCCTATTTTCCGCTTTGAAAATTTTTTTTTTCTTTTCTTTTTAAAAATGTTAAAGAATTGCTTTGATAATTACAGAATAACTTACAGTTGTTAACACGTTAAATTAAAAAAATATAAGCCTATTTTAAGTTAACAAAGAAATGTCACAAGGTAATTACCTTTATATTATATTATAAGGTAATTAGCTTATTTGACCCTTTGTTGACCACGCATCAAAGTGAAATAATAATTCAATTTTTTTTTGCATTAACTCGTTGTATATGACCTAAATAAGGATAGATAAGATTAAATAAATAAGATTTACCCAAATTCGAGTTTTGATTATGGTACTTGAAATTACCGATGGTGGTCATTAACCAAATTTTCGGGTGGTACTTATGAGTACCAACAGTCATTTTGCCAAACAAGGGGAACGTACAATAATATATATATTTTATTAATAATATTTAATAATATATTTTTGACTTTGTAAAAAAACTTTTTCTTCTTTTATTTTCAAAAATATTATTTGTCTGGAATTATATCCAAAATAATTTTTTTAGATAATTAACTAATAAGTAAAAAACCTTTATAACTATTAAATGTAACAAAAGTGTTTTACTCAGTAAAATGTAAATAACTAGACACAGTGTTCCCGAAAAATGAACAAATTTATTACTCGATACATTTTCTGTGTGTTTGAAGATTTTAGCTTTGTGAAAGTCATGAATTATTATTAACTGATTAGACAAATTTATAAATTGGCGAAATAATATTTGGCGCATTTGACATCAGATAATAATTCTTTATCCGTAACTTCGTAATTGTCCAACGGAAATATCATCATTTAACCACTGATGTACATAATTGTCACACCATTATTTTTAAAACGAAATTAGTGTTACGGTACCGACAGCGACTGAAACTTTTAATTTGTATGGTTATAGTTTTCGATCGTTTTGCCTATTGAAACGTGTTCAAAACAACAAAAAATTGTTCGATCGGAATAAATTACTGAAATTGTAAATTTTTTTCTAATCTTGCCATTGTTACTTAATTCCTGGCGGTATAAGAATATACGAGTGAAACGTATTGTCGTATCGCGTCTTACCTGTTAAACTGCTGATTTCCGTATGAAACACGCCCGCAAGTCTTCATTCTGCTTCGACCTAATTTCACGACCCAGGATTCTTTCGTCTTTTGCCCAAGTCGTGTTTAGCGGTCGGACCGACTATTGCATAATTTTGGCGGTACCCAAATAAATAAAATAATACACGAAAAAAGATCGGCTTCTATAGTATATTATGCGTAGTACAGACAAAATTATAAAACAATCGTACAAAAGTAAAAAAAAAAAAATTAACAGCAGTAATAAAAGTAAAAAAAAAAAAAAAAACAAAAGCGACGGTCGCAACGCGGAGTTTTTCAACGAAATATAATATATACATATTGAAAAAAAAAAAGATCGGCAACGCTGGATGGGTGGGTGACTCACGATCGGTACGATTCGAACAGCCGCGGTCTCCGTTTGCCGCAGTTGTTCCTCCTCTCGTGCATGAGCTTCTGGTCGTTACGCACGAACCGCCCGCCGCAGCCCAGCGCGCACTGGTACGGCTTCTGGGCCAAGTGCTTGCGCCTCACGTGCGCGTTCAGGTCGTAATCGTTCACGTAAGTCGCGCCGCAGGCCGAGCAGCGGTGCGGCTTGTTGTCCGGCACGTGACGCAGGGCGTGACCGTCCCGCTGCTCGGCCGTGGCGTAAAACTTTCCGCAAACGTCACAACGGAACCGCGGCCGCACGGCGCCGTGGTACCAGTGGGCGTGCTGCTTCTTGTAGCCGAGGGACTTGAAGGTCCTGTTGCACGGCTCGCACCGGTGCGTGTACTCGGGCTGGTCGTCGGCGGGCCCGCGGCGGCGGCGGCTGCTTCTTTTCACTGCAAAAAACGGACGAAAATCAATCAACAGGCGAGAAAAGAACGCGTCGTCAATTACGACGATAGCAGTCGATTTCGGCGAGAGTATTCTCGTTTTTCAGTCCCCGTTGGAATATTTTTTAAAACGCCGCTGTCTGTTTCGACATCGACGTTTGTAAAAAGTGGAAACGGTTTGTTTTTCCACGATCGGCCGGCAAAGGGGCCAGGTGGATTGGACGCTTCAGTTTTCAAAACGACAGTGGAGAGACAAGTCGAAAAACGGCGGGTCGTACGTATAGATGGCGACCACGGGGACGAAACTTTTTTTTTATTGGAAATTTCGCACGGCACTTTTCTAGTTCTGGCGAAAAATCTCGTACAGGCTTAAATCTAGTTTGGGTACGCGCTACACTACTGCTTTTTACCGGGAACATTTTTCGGATTTTTTTTTGTTTCAGACCGTTTTTTTCTCGCGACAAATGCCGTTTCTCCATGGCAATATGATTTGAACAGAGTTTGGAAGTAAACGTGCGAACTCGTTCGCGTTGATTTATTTTTTATAGAACGCGTTCGTTACATTGCCAGCTATAATACTAGTTAATCAGACTCGCCCAAATACGACTGACGTTACTTGAAATTTGTTACCATTGATCACTGTAATAATAATATGATGTCGTTATTATTTATTTTAGGGTTATACACAACCGGTATCTCATTGACAGTTAATATAACGTGGTAGTTAACGGAAACGCGTAATATTTGGATAATTTAAAAAAAAAAAATTTTTTTTTAAAAACATTTTGTTTGTTTGGTATCCGGATATTTATTGCGATAATTACCGAGAGGAGGAGCGGGCTGCTGCTGGTCGGCATTTTCCGCGGGTACGTTTTCCTCTAGAACTCTCTCCATCGCTCTTTCAATTTCGATGTCCACGAGCTCTCTCATGCTCATCGAATTGGCGCTCGGGTCAGGTTCTTGGGTCGAGTCGTACGCTGCAAAACAATCGGTAAAACGGTTGTCAAAAAAAAAAGAAAGGCCAAGGTCTTCAATATTGCTTACAAAAATAACGGTTCTGAGTGCTGAGGAGCTCAGTTAAACTGTAGAAAGCGTGCCGTAACAATAGTCTTTTACTATAGGCGCTTAGTTAGGATTGAAAGCAGTGAAAACAGTTTGAAATTGTTTAGAATCTTTATTTTGTTATCATGCGAAAATAATTTAAAAATTGATACAGAAAAAACCCAACGAATAATATCGAACACCGCGGAGTAATCGTATGTTTGCGACAGTGCGTAATTTCGTTGTTTTTCAATATTTTTTTTTTTTTTACGATTTCAGAAGCTATATAGCGGATTATTTTGAAATGTTTTTATTCAGATACCAAATTTCGTTTTACATATACGGCATTTTGAATAGAAAATGGGGCATTTTCAAATCTCAAATAACAAATTTGTGCGAGTTAAGAATTTGTTTTCCAAAAGTAGTCAAAATGTACGAACAAACTTTTGAAAGATTTCCATGTTTAAACAGCTAAATACAAAAATTGTGACGACTGGCTTTCGAGTTTTTTTATTAGCATATTATGTATTTCCGTGTTTGTAAACCTTGAATTAAATGTTCAAAACTTTTAATGGAAAATTAAATTCTTATCGAACAAGGTTTAAAAAAAAAAAAAATATGGAAAATTTTAATGTTCTCAAAAATTTTCGAGATTTCTTGAAGTTTGTATCAAACTAATTTTGATGTTATTCAAAAGCTTTTTCCGACCGTCCTTGAGGAAGTTATGGACAAAAATCTGAACGGATTATGTCAAACACACGTTTGCCGTAATTCTTAACGTGTTTTACCATTATTTTGGCTCAGTTTTTTGATTATGACTTTTTTATTTCACAGACGCTTATGACACCCTTCAGAGTACTATCCGTACGCCTATCGTTAGAGGTATACCGACGTTAAACGATCGGAACATAATTAAAGAATTGATCATCAACTACGTAGTGGTAAGAATGTAAAAAAAAAAAATACATCGTTTCACTCAGAATCTAAAAATTAACGGTAGATAATAATTAGTTATTATTATAATTACCGTTGTCGGTCTGCTGGTTCGAGCCGCGGTTGCCCCAGTTTGGTTGCTGCTCCTGCGGCTGGGCGAAAGACGACCAGTCGCAGTAACCAGTCGCCTGGTCGACTGTGTTCAAAGGCTGTTCGAATGCCGAGTGATTTTCAATTCCGGTCGAGGCCTCGTGACCGAAATCGAACGTGGGTTCTAGGAACGACGGACTTAGTACGTTTTGTACCGACGGCTGGTTCGGCGAAAACTCGTAGTACCAGTCCATCGAATCCATGCTCGCGGTCAGTATCACTCTGCAAACATAAAATAGTGTAGTGTTGTTAAATTTTTTTTTTTCGATGAATTCCTAAAGAGAATTTTCCGGAAACGCAGTCAGACATTTTGAATTGTACACGTTTTATTTTTACGGGCCGTGCCCTTTTTACAAGGTCTTAATAGCTATTGTAACACGAGTAGAGTATAAAAATAAATTTTATTAAACTAGGTGTATAAGCATATTGATAACATTACCAGAATCACAACGAAAAATTTTATGATAATTCTAAAACCTTAAATTTAAATATTTTACGAGAATGTACAAAAAAATCTAATTTGGGTGATATCTTATTGGCTAGAACCACCTCTTGAAAAGAATGTATTGTTTCCACTATATGTTTTGCAAAATGATCTTTGTGTTTCTACATGGGATACGAAACCCAATTTCAAATAGTAGGTCAGGACAGTCGACTGAATATGTTTAAAATATCATAAACTAACATAATATCTGCTATTCGCAGGCGTCTTGTATTAAGTGTACAGTATTACATATTGTATAGTAATAAATCGAGTTGATCTTCTTAACCCTGGAGTAGTACACTCACTAAAAATATTCACGAGAATACACGCACGTGTATTGAAATGTCTTGTATAAAACTCCAAAAATTGAACTGAATATAACCGTTTTATTACCTACTCTAGGAAAAAAAAAAAAACCTAGTCGCTAAATACATTAAACGACAGGAAACTTTTTTAAATATTAAATTACAACATAAATAATAAATCGTTGTTTTTCAAATAAAAACTGTAAAATTTCAGTATTAAAACTTATTAGAATCCATAAGACTTATATTTTATAATGAAAACAAAATTTTTTGAATACAAATTGATGATTTCTATAGTGAAAAAAAAAAAATGAATTAAAAACAATTACAAATATTTCAACTTCAATAAATGTTAATATGATATACTCATTATTTTGGAAAGGTTTTATAACAATATACCTAATAATAATATTGTCCGTTGTATTACAAACACCGTACGACGGCCATGTGTCAACAGCTGTAGACTAGTTTAAGTTTTAAGTTTTAAGTTTTAAGTTTTTAACCTTGCCGGTCACAACGGACAAAGCATTTCTTTTGAAATAACGATATCCTTTATCGGCTAAAATATAAGTTAATACGTTAAATACGTTGTTAGTATAATATAAATGTCACGAGAACGTCTTTTTGACTACATACATTTGGTCGTATGGCGTTAGGATTTGTATCTAATTTTAGCTTATCATACGCTTCGAAGGTATTGTGATCTATTTAGAGTTAATATTTTACACATATGAAATTAAGTAAAAAAAAATTCTGAAAACCCGGTCTTTTAGACCGTGTATTCATTCTGGAGCTAAACAAACCGTTGTCATGTTTAAAGTTCATCTTTTGAACGTATATTAAATAGGTGTTAAAATTTAACTAACGAAGAATAACAAAATGATGACTTAACTGAAAATACATCTAATGTTTCATATAATTCGCATGATTTTTGTACCAATCCGCTTCGAAAAACAATTTTTCTTTTTAAAAATTTTAAAAAAATCGTTGTTGTTATTACGGAGTGACTTCTTAACACGTGGAATTAAAAAAAAAAAAACATACGCCTGTATTAAGAGGAAACTCGACGAAAACAAAGTAGTAATAAGGTCACTTAAAACTAACTCGATTTTAGCAACGAGTCGGGACACCAAAACCGTGTTTCAACACGTTATTAATTCGATTACGTTACACGAGACAAAACAACGGCTTACCTCGGGCTCGAAGACTTGTGACGACGACGCGGTGGCGAACGGAATGTTCGGCGGGTGTGATTGGGTGAGGAACGCGGGCACCGGCGGTTTAAGAAAACAAGATATCGTTGGCAGCAGGCACGAGACGTCACACGTTAACAAACCACGGTGCTGACAACGACTGAAACCTTTTAGCGTTCACGAGTCGTGCGGGACCTGCGACTGACTCCAGCCACTAGTTGATGGTGGGGCGCCAAGGGCGCCTAAATCAGTGGCTCTCAACATTTTTGACACCACGGACCGTTTTGAGAATCTTCGGTAAACGTCGCGGACCGTCTCGATTTGCTTTAAAAATTTTTTTCTAGATTCCGAGCGTTAGCGAAGAACGTATTGGACTTACTGGTGTCTTGAATTCTGAGCGAAGCGAGGAAGCTATTGATTTTACAAAGATGTTTTTTTTTTATTTTTTTATTTTTTTTTTTGTGTCACGTGTAGCTCCTAGGGAATCGCTCCGATCTTCAACAACAGTGCCTCTTTCCGGTAGAGAGTTTTATATCCCCGGTGCACTGTAGATCGTGCTTTTTCGAAATTTTCAATTCCAAAAAAGTTCTTCAGGAAAAACAAAAAAAAAAAATTTAAGAAAAAAAGTACGGAAAACGCTCGTTTTTGACAAAATCAATTTTGTTAATGGGTCGTAACTCCCAAAATAATGTTTGGAAAGACTTGATATTTTTACACGATGTTAACATTGGTAATGTACAGGCGTGGGGCGAATTTCAAAAAAATTCACAAATTTTTGAGCTAAAAATAGAATTTTCAAATTTTCAAATTTATTGTCATTTAATTTCAATAAAAACTTAAATTTTCCAGAAAAAGATTTGAAAATTTAATACAATGTTAACGACCTATATAACTGTTCGTAACTAAAAAATTTTAAAAATCGTAAATCACAATTTTTTTTTTATAGACGTTTTAATTCTGAAAATTGGCCGAAATTTGTTATTTTTGTGATTTATTTTTTGAAAAAAAATTGTAACTTACACAATTTTATTATTTAAGAATTAAAAATTTAATATTTTATGTAAAACAAAAATTGCTATAAGTATACAAAAATTTCAAAGAAATCGGTCCAGTAGTTTTCAAAAGCGTACAAGAAAAGAGTCAATAAAATGGGTGCGTCACACAATATATATATACTGTTCGTCGAGTGGGTGCCGCGATAGTTTAAATCCCACTTCCGGGAAAAAGTTTTTGGCATTTTTTTTCAAGTATTTTTTTATTTTCGAATCTTGTAATTAACATTTTACCCACATTCCATTGTCCTATTGAGCTGAAATTTTGCATACAGCTTTATTTAGAATGACAACACATTATGGAAAAGTAAAGGGAGACCCCGAGGGGATAGGGCTAGGGCTAGGTTTTTTTTTTTTTTTTTGTGATCACTTTTTCTAGTAGAAAAAATGCTCCAATTTTAACGCACAATACCTCAAAAGATAGATACTTGATCCGAGATGGTACTTAATTTGAAACGTTGAATATTTTTTAGGGTCTGAGGGAAAAACGAAAACGGTCAAATTCCCGTTTGTGCTCCGTTTGACTTGAAATTTATATCAATGTGAAAAAGGAAACCCTTTTTAATGACAAAGTTTAACTGGGGGTTTTCAAACTATTTTGATCATTTTTAAGGGAGTAATGGAACTTGGGGGAACAAATAATCACGGGAAACTTGTTTTTTCCACATCGATTTAGATTTTTGATCATAACATCCAAAATAAAGATTGGACCAAGCTGAAACTTTTACACAATACCAAAATAGGAAAGATACAGATTTGACGAGAGTATTTAATCCTGTGTTTTTCAATGCTATGCCACGTCTTAATAAAAAAATATCCAGCTTTCTCAAAATAATGCTAAAAAACTAGTAAATAATTGGCTGTTCTCTCTAATTAGTTAAAAATATTATAAACTCTTGTTTCTATTGTTGTATTTAATTTTTTTTATTTGTATATTCTTGTTTATCATTATTTGTTGTCCACTAAATTGCTTTATGTGTACATAAATTTTAGTTAAGTTCTGTTACTCTCCATCTCTAACACAAGCTTTTAGCTTAAAAGAGATAGATAATCATGTAAAATTTTTTTTTAAATAATTTCTTTTTTGTAAGTTATGACGATTTAATAAAATAAAAATAAAAACATTCAAACGCTAAGAGCGAGAAGGCGAAAAAAAAAAAAAACGTTGCTCGCCCCAGTAGAAAATGGTATAGTCACTACTATAGCAGGTATGCGAAACGGGACCAAAAAATATTTGGACACAATGCGTGTTGACCTTTACCATTAGTTTTTTGTACAAAAGATGTTTATGGCCGTCTTCGGCCGAATCTTTGATTTTCTCATTGAATTCTACACAATACGAATAAGTTAACGGTAGGTACTATTCCTCTTCAGAAACCAGCCGACACGTTATTTAAGTATTATATACTGCGTACCTACATTGAAAATGCAGATTAAAAAGAAATCGTTCCGAATTCAATTAACAACGACCCGCACATTCCTGCATTTTTGCCTTTGCCATCTGCGTTTTGGCCGAGCTAATCGGTTTCTTTTTTTTTTACAAACTCCAGTTGGTACATGCTACGAATTATTATTTTATTTACGGTCCTAGCAACTGGCTTATATTATTTTCTAGTTATTTAGATTCCCAAGTATAGTATCTACTATACCGAATCAATTGTAAGCCGCACTGTGCCGTATTTACACTACGCCGATCGCAAAAATTCCTCAGCGGTTTTATGACCGTTTTTGAAAACTCAAGACACCATATTGTGTCCGGCTATATAAATACAATAATATAGTTTAACAAAACTTTGAACTACTCGGAAAGTTTCAATAAAATTCGAACAATTCGTGTATTTTTCGAGCCTTGGGAAAAAAGTGAAAAGCTATGTCAGATTCTGAGCGCTGCAAACAATGACAAACGCATCGTGACAATGATGCTTTTCAATGGTGCGTTCAATCGAAAAACATCGGTATATTATAAAAATATACGTGTGGAGAGCGGGCCTAGACTGTACCTTACCTTTTGAAGCTTTTATTGAAATTTTGTTTTTAAGTCTAATATTTTAAGCTCAAACACAAGGTGACTTTAACAATTCTTGTTACATAATTGTATGTACTATACGAAGTAGTAGACATTAATTTGGATCAGCAGATATTAAACATAAGTAGCGACAAACGTATTAAAATAATGTACATAATACTCTTTTTACATATTAGAAATTTTTAAAGCTATTAACGTTTAAGTCTCATGTTTATAGCAAAATTGAATGCTATACAGACTGTTCCGATTTTAGGAACTACAATATTATACTTAAGCCGGTGCCGGTGCGTTTTAAATACAAAAACACGTTTCACAGGAAAAACTCTCACGCCCTGAAAAATAGACGGATTTTGATAATTGTTTTTTTGTTTGAAAGAAGAGAACTTCAGGGAAGGACGGATTGAAGTCCGATTTTCAAAATTTTAATTATAATGGCTAAAAAAATGCATTTGAACAGTTCCGAAATCCGGTAGTTTTTAAATGTATTTTTCTAGCAAAGTTTAAAAACAAAAATTAGTATTCGGGCTTTAATCCGTCCTGTAGCAAGTTCTTTTTTTTTTTTCAAATAAAAAAATTTTTTTTAAATCCGATTAGTTTACAAGGCGTGAGAGTTTTTCCTAAAAAGGTGTTTTCGGTCGTCTAAATTTTATAGTCTCTCGAAATTGACGACGTGTGCGTGCGCGTGCGTAAGCAGTAATAGAATTTCGTGGCAACGCGCGGCGAAGGTAATTAAAGCTCACGCACGCTCATAATGAATTACACACTCGCGCACATGCACCACCGATACAACGAGTGAATTAAATTGCCATTTAAAAACTTTGTGAACCCTTTGTGAAGTGATCTAACCGCCCCGCAGCATCAATTTTTTGTTTACCCAGTTCTGCATTTTTTTTTTATACAACCATTATGATTTTGTTTTGCAATAAGATATTGCTTTCTTTGTGCCCAAATCATTTCAATGGGATTTAAATCTGCGGGACTAAACGGTGGTAATCTAATTATAATATCATGACCTTCGCTTTGTTTAAAAATTAAAATACAACGTAATGAATGTTTAATTGACACTTTTTTGTGTTTACGTATTAAATTATAAGGTTCTCGGTTTAAGCGTACGTGAAACTTATACTATTATTTTCAGTCAACAAATGTACGTATCACGGTGCGTATAGGCTTACTATGCACTCTTACGTGCACGTGAATGAACAGAGCGGTTCGGACGCGCGTGACATATTGGTATACGTTATAATTTTATATAATTTTATAATAATTACTGTCATAATATATATTATATAGCCTGTATTATTAGTAGGTATACATACTAACTATCATTGATAATATTAAACGGTGCCTAAACGTGGTATAACGCGTGTACCGCCGACTTTGAAATGCAAAAACTGTAAATTCGCAAATGAAGGAGTGGCGTACAAATTTCGCGATTAATTGTACAAATATACATTCGATTCCATACTAAATCTTTGGAATAAAATTACTAGTTTAACGTTATCGGATACAAAAGATTCCACATTCTTGTACGTATCCTCTGCCTTTAAATATTGGTACGATAAAACTCTTTCTCCAGTAACACAGTATAATATCAATAAGAATTAAAATCAAATTACATCACTATTATTTGTAATTATCAATATTGAAAGACCAAGTGCAGTGATATCTATGTTTGAATTACATATCTATGTATGTTTCAATTTTATATAGACTATAACCTCGGTTATAATTGTACATTTATAATAGGTACCTAGGTAACTAAATTTTGGTAATAACTATAATAATTATTTTATCTATTTATACTGATAATCAGTAATACAATTAACAGTGTCCATTAAAAGCAATAAACATTAAGAAAAAAATTGTTGTTTCCTCAATAACCTAAGTTAAATTACCTTTGTTAATCAATGGACAAATTAACACTTAAATAAGTATTTTTGATCGTGTCATGGTAGGTAGTATCAAATTTTGAAATGGGCCAATTATTTTTGAAATTTCGAAATTAGAAAAATTATGATTCAAATAAATAAGAAAAAGTCTAACTAAAAAATCAAAATACATAAAATTATTAAATTTGAAAAAAATATATAAATTTGCATATAATGTTGGAAGTACTTAAATTTTTTTTTTTTAATTTTTATTAAATACTAGTGTCATGAGTATATTAAAATTGTAAAATTAGTAAATATTTATTAAATTTATATACATAATTTATACTGTTTTGAAAAATTATTTTTTTCTATACTATTGTTTTATACGTTTCGCGTTCAAGTTCTCTATTTGAACAATTGCTTTTAATATTATGTACGTTTCGCTTTCAAGTGACACTACATTTTATTCTATAAATGTATAATTATGCTTTATTTAAAACGAAAAGTCAAAGGTAGCTCAAAATTACCAAAACACACAATTTAAGTAAACAAAACAATTTAAAACACGTCATCATTGTCGATTTGGCGGTAAGCAATGGTTTCAAACGATGGTGAATAATTTTTGTTTTCGAGTATGCATTCTGTTCATTATTAAAATACCATTTTTTTTTTTCGTTGCTATATGTACTTAATGAATAAAAAAGATACACAATATGGGTACATTTAAAAATTAGAAGAAATGTTTTATGTTGATTCAAATTGACTAAAAAATGTAATGGATTTACTTAAAAAAAAAAATTACTGCGTAATATTAGAAAATATTGTGTCAGAAAACGAATGTTTCTATGAATAAAATGTATATAAAAATAAAAACAATATTGTTGAGTGTGCATGACACTTTTCCACAGTTTTGTATTTGTATAAAAAATGATTCATTATTATTTTATTTTAATTTAGTCCCCATAATTTATGTTGTAATTAATGTTCCATTTTTTAGTATTTGGTGAACGTTTTCAACGATTGCACAACCATAATATAATTATATTGAATAATTATTGATTCTGTATGCTCGGCTATATGGAAATTACTCTCCTATTTATTTGCCATCACCAAAAAAAAAAAAAAGACTGAATAAAAATAGCAAATGATTTTAATAAAATATTGAATTTTCCAAATTGTGTTGGTGCAGTTGATGGTAAACATATTTTTATTATTTGTCCTTCAGATGCTGGTTCGGAATATCATTAAATATTAATTATAAAGGCTATCATTCAATTGTACTACAAGCGGTAGTTAATGCTCACGCAAAGTTTGTTTTAATAGACGTTGGTGATTATGGTCGATCTAGTGACAGTCGGATTTTTAAATAGTCTTTATTTGGTAAAAAATTAATTAATAATAAATTAAATTTGCCTGCACCAAAAAAAATTGACCAGAATATAAACGAAGACTTCCTTTTTGTATTTGTTGGGGACGAAACTTACCCACTTTTACTAAATCTAATGAGGCCATTCCCTCGCAGACAGTTAACAAATAAAAAACGTATTTATAATTATCGTTTATCCCGTGCGAGAAGAATAGTAGAGTGTGCATTTGGAATTATGGTAAAACGATTTAATGTACTGGAAAATAGGACGTTAGTTGGCCCCGAAAAAGCTACTAAAATAACTCGGGCGATATGTGTACTTCACAATTTAATTATGACAAGGGAAGTTAACCTTGCAGAAATTCATAATGAAATTGAAAAAAATCATAATCAAATAGAAATTAGAAACGAAGCAAATATTGTTCTTTATAACAGATCTTCTATAGCAGCTATCAAAGAATAGTAATAAGTTTATGGATTTTTTCAATTCTGAAAATGGTTCAGTTCCTTGGCAAGACAGGTATTTAGTTTAAAAAAAAAATTTTAGTTCTAACATTTAAAATATAATGTAATTATGATAATATGTAATTTATATAAATATAAATTATGATAATATGTATTTAATTATTTCTATGTTTAACCTAAATGAAAAATGTGGTGAAATGTCCCACCATCTTGTCGACTGTTTTGTGTGAAATTTTGTTTTTGTGTATTCCCATATTGATAAGTAGTTGATTTGTATTTCTCTTTTAAAACAGTATTTTTTAATTTTTAGCCTGTGTTAATTCAATATTAATATAAAATAATGATTGTATCTGTGTGTGTTGTAATATACTGTGTTGTTTATTTTGTACGCAATTCATACATTAAAATTGGTTCTAAAATTTTATTGATGGGCTTCTAGAGGGGTCCTAGGGTTGTTATTATATTTTGTTGTTAGCGAGATTTTGTTATTGAATTCATATTTATAAGTTATAAAAAAATAAAACTAGTATATGTATGTATATTAAACATACGTCGGTCGGGCTAGCCTATGGTTTTAAAAAACTTTGTCATAGCACTCGACTTCAGGTTAAGACCTTACTTACAAATGTAATTGAAGTAACTATCTTTACAGGCTGCGATACGGAAGAAACATTGTTTCTACCAAAAATACCTTTCATTCCATCTGACTATCATTTTCAATTCAAACAGCCATAGTTTCCCGTTAAGGTCTGTTTTTCCATGACAATTAACAAAGCGCAAGGATGGTTTTTGAGGGTGGCAGGAGTGAATTTCTAACATGGCCAATTATACGTTGCCTGTCCACGTGTAAGCTCTCTTGATAGTCTGGTAATATATCGCTTCCCGCGAAGGGAGAACCAAAAATCTTGTATACAAGGAGGTATAATAAAAAATACGAAAACGACTGACTATGCATAGAAACTATTTTGCACACAACAATGTTACCCGTAGTATTCTAAAATAATGTTGCAAATATGAAAAAAATACGCACGGATGAAGCAGGATAATAATAATCAGCAAAAACGACTGAAGCATAAAAAATATATTGCACTCAACCCATATTGTTCTAATGGAATATTGTAAATATGAAGAAAACGAAAATACACATGGGCGAAGCATGGTAATTTAGATAGTTATTACAAAAATATCTACATGGATTTTATTTTTAAATTATTCTTTCAGCATAATATTATTATTATTATAGTACCAGCTCTGTAGAAATTCCAGAAACCCTTTTCAACTTGTTAATAAGAATAATATGGTTAAAATTTTGCTATAATAATAATAATATAGTTATAGTGCACAATTATTGATATTATTATTATTATTATTATTTTTTTTTTTTATTGATCAAAAATACATCGACAGCTTGGCCATTAATACATTAATGGCATTTGCGTTTTAATATTTTTAACAAATTATAGATTCTGTATTAAATTATATGATTCAGATTTTTTAAGAAATAAGATTAGGTTTCTTACATCAAGTGGGTTTGGACTCAGAGCTTAAGAAAACACAATATCTCAAACAAATCATATTATTTTGATTAACTGATTGTTCTAATATTATTGTGTTTTAAAAATTTAAAACACTATGTTGTACGTTACATTCAATGTTGTATAATGGGTCTAAAACACCCTGAATAGTAGGACGCAAAGATTAATTCAACAGTTGTATAAATTAATATGATTATACGTATCCAATTATTATTATGAAAATCGTTATGAATATTTGTCTATTTTCAAGATAATTTTTGAAAATATTTATATTTAAAACTTATAAAAAATATATATGTACATTAATTTAATATTTGTAAATTATAATCAAAAGTGTTTTAAATATTATAAAATCAAAGCATAATGTACAAGAAGTAAAGAATAGTTAACAATTGTGAGTGTCCAATTATTTGACAGCATATAAATAAATCACAATACTGCAAACGAGGTAATCAACATTCATTTAAAATACCTATTGAAAAATATTGTATTAATTAATATTAAAACTTTGGATGAAACTTTGAAAAATACGTGAACACATCTTGTACACTACTCATAAGACTTTTCTTAATCGTAGACAACGCATGCTTGTATGTAGGTTCAAAACTTGTATATTCTTTGGTAAATGTAAATAGAAATAAACCATTTTCAGAAACTGTGTATAATTTTCGAAACATTAAGTCGACTTTCCGATCAAAACCACCTATTCCAAAATTTTCTGTATTGCATGAATGCATCTCGATTGAATCAATCTTTAACGTCACGTCTTCTATAAGAAATGCCAAATGTTGTGGAAAATGATAACTTTGGGAACATAAGTCCAATAAGAACGAATGAAACACCCGGTATTTCATGACCCCGTCTATTTTATCATATTGTTCAAATGATAATAGTGGACAAACTTCAGCTAAGACCATCTGAACTTCGTAGAAAAACACCGCCACATAATGCAAAAAAAAAATGTTGTAAAACGTGAACAACGTACGAGAGCTTTTTATCGAGTAGTCCTCGATAATGCTTTTTAAGACTTTTTTAATTGACGCTCGTTTACCGTCCCAACCTATTTGTACCGATTTTTTGTAAATATTGAAAGTATCGTTTCGGTCAACGTACGCATAAAACAGATAGCGTGCGTCTAAAAACTGATATTTTTTCACCGAAATGCTATCAAAATCGATATCGTTCGAAATCCCTACGAACACATTCATCGATTCTCTCGTGCCTAGGTCATCTACAAAATTCATAAAGTCGCCTTCGCACGGCAACAAATCGAACACGGGCGGGTCACATTTTTTGACGGCTGCATATTTATTCAATTCGTTAACGATAACGTTAGTCACACGCGTCATTTTGAACGTCCGTGTGCAGTATTGGTTTTTGAAAATCGGCTCGTTAACCAGCAGTACGGCAATGTTTGAGCACATCTTCAACAGGTCCATGTCCTCCATGTTCTTGTTCTCGATCAACGTAGTAGTGTACGCTTTTATCCTGGTAAAAATTTGCATTGCTTTTTTGGGAACGCTCTTTGCCTTGTAGGCAAACCTTAAGAACGTTTCGCCATCACTTTGGCTACACTGGTTGTAGTAGAAAAGAGCCTGACCGCACATTCTGTATAGGTTTAATGCGAATAGGCACGAATCGTAGTTGTCTGCAGAGGTTTCGGAAAGATAATGAAAAACGTCGCTCTTCTCGAAAGGCGGGCAGTACTTTTCGCGATTTTCTTGTACGATTTCTTGTGAAATCCTGAACTGTTTAAACACGGCAAGTTCTTCGTTTAGTCTTTGAAGCAAATCGATCGCGTATATCTCGTCGTCGTAGTCCACGTTTTCGTTCTGTGCGTTTACCGTCATGGCGTTCCTGGACGGATTATAGACACAATCTTCCAAATTTTTTACATTATGAAAGACTTCAATTTGAAAACGTCTAGGAAATAAATACCGACCGTGTAATTGCTTACAACAGGCTACAAAATACTGCGGCACACCTGTATTCAGGTTCGTGTATTTAGTTTCTTGTGATACGAGTTCATTTTCAATGTTTTTAAATAACTTACTGATTAATTTTTTGGTAACCCAACTTAACTGCCTTCCGTTCCGTTCGACCATCAATATTTTGGTGACCAGCAGTTTTATTGCCGTATTCAAAACGAGCCCGTTAAGCGCGAACAGAGCTTCTATGTCGTTCGTCAAAATATCTCCGATCGTTACTGATTTATTTTCAGTAACTGTAACATTACTATTTAAAATATCGTTTTTAATGCGATCCGCAGTACCAATCGTCACCAATTTTTCAAGAAACATGTATTTTTCGAGTAATTGTATTGAATCGTCGCTGTTTTTTAAACAGAAATAGATCATGTTTTGTATTTCATCCATAAAGTCATCGAGATAACCATTTTCTTTTACTTCATTGTCATGATCAATCGGGTAATCGTTTGATCGCGAATCAATTTTAGTTGACGGTACGACGTAGCAATTTTTCAGTAGATATCCTTGAAGCTCTGCTATTTCTTTTAGAAATGACGGAAACGTTTTCGCGTTTATTCTTTCAAAAACTTCCGGTGATACAAAGTGGAATTTTGTTTTAATCATTAGAAAAATTCTTAAAATAGTTGTTTCTTGGCTGTAGGAAACAATGGATTCTCGATGTAAAATGTCTCTCAATAAATTAATAAAACGAGTCGTGTACGACTTCAAGTGTTCAAATATTAATGAAACGTTTATTTGTGTTTCCGCGTTTCTATTTGAAGTTAACCAAGAGTCATTATTAGTTTTAGTCGTCCAGGTCTGTGGATAATATTCCACGAGCTTGTACATTTGTGTCAACGTCCATTTGGTAAACTTACAGCCCACTGCTACGTAAAACGCGCTGAATTTGTCAATAGATTTAGATGCGTCGAATAATATATCAATTTCATTAAAATGTTTAAATTTTACGGATTTAATGTTAACGTTATCTGAGTTGATGATCTGTACTTCTTCGTTTATGTCTTTTATGTCTTTTTTTATTCTTTTTATATCCATTATCTTACAAGTATTAAATTTAGTCATCAAAAAACACACGAGAACTGTAAACCACAATTTTGAGTACGACATTGTGACCGAATTTTTGCACGAAAACTAAAATCGTTTTCTACTGTTTGATATTACCACAGTGGGTTGACAACGAACTCAAGTTTAAAAATTATTTATTTGTTCAGGTTGTTTTTTCGTGTGCCAATTTTTCCTTCGTAAGTTCTATATTAAAGGATCTATGAAAAATTTCACATAATCGTAAGATACTCGTAGTTTGAGAGGTTAAGTTTGAAAACCATTTTGCAAATTTTTAATGGATTTAATTTGAAAATATTATTAATCGTCTGTGTCGCTCTAACATTTCGACAGAATGCATACTCGAAAACAAAAATTGTTTACCATCGATTGAAACCATTGCTCACTGCCAAATCGACAATGATGACGTGTTTTAAATTGTTTTGTTTACTTAAATTGTGTGTTTTTGTAATTTTGAGCTTCCTTTGACTTTTCGTTTTAAATAAAGCATAATTTATTGTAGCATAATTATTTATTTAGCATAATTAATTATACATTTATAGAATAAATGTAGTGTCACTTGAAAGCGAAACGTACAAAATAATAAAAGCTATTGTTCAAATAGAAAACTTGAACGCAAAACGTATATAGGCAAAACAATAGTATAGAAAAAAATAATTTTTCAAAACAGTATAAATTATGTATATAAATTTGATAAATTTTTTTACTTATTTTACAGATTTAATATACTCATGATACTAGCATTTAATATAAATTAAAAAAAAATTTAAGTACTTCCAACATTTTATGCAAATTTATATTTTTTTTTCAAATTTAATAATTTTATGTATTTGGTCATAATAGGGGGTATAATATAAGCAATGTTCTAATATTCTGAAATGTTCAAAAAACAATAAATTCTTATATTTATAGATATTTAGTTAATTCTGTGTTCTTGAATGTTCGATTTTCGTATCCCGAAGCTATAAAGCAAAGGTCAACACGACTTTTACGAAGTTTGTGTTTTCAAGCGGATCGCATTTAATTCAAGTTTAATTCAAGTATACAGTACACAGTATATGCAATTTATATATTATTATATTAGTAAGTTCACATTATACAATTTTATCCACCCCTAACCCCTATTATCTAAATTTCCAAAAAACTACTCTTAATTGAAAAACTCCGTTAATATCGTCAGACCCAAAAATTCCACCACAACCCCAATTTTCAAAAATTCATAGCTTCTAGGAAATTTAACATGAGCAACCATTCTTTCACTGTCAGATAGGACATGATGAATACTGCCAACTCCTTATGAACACCATCTCCAAAAAACTACCCTTAATTGAAAAACTACTCCCAGAAATTTCATGTTATCACTGCCGTAATGTGGTCTCCAAAAAACGAAATGTTTCAAGATTACTCCGTTAATGTCGTCTGACCCAAAAATTCCATTCCAACCTTAATTTTCAAAAATTCGTTATTATTTAATTCATTAATTTTCCAAAATTGGATTCCTTTAAAATAACTCCGTCGCTATTTCGACCATAATCACTGACATCAAAAATTATAAATTTGTCATTAGCGTCAACGACTGCCTGTAGATTGTAGAACGATTGAGTGGTGCGCTTTGTAATTGATGTACGTAGATTTGGGGGACATTGAATTGCTATATGTTTACCGTCTATTGCTCCAAGGCAGTTTGGAAAATTCCAACATTTTTCAAATTTGCTCGCAATTTGTAACCAATCTTCAGTGTACGGTAATGTATTGTGGTGATAAAATTTTTCAAACTGTTAAACATGTTTCATTTGCAATTTTACCTGCAGTAGTAACTCCTATTCGAAGGTTATAGTGTAGGCATTGAAAACGTTCCCCAGAAGCCAAAAAACTAAAAAATAAATAATACGTAATTGTTTATTTATATTAAGAAATAATGTAACACGGTCAATGCCACACTCAATTTTTATTATTATTAGTATAATAGGTAATAACATATTATATAATAATGCGTAGTTAAATTATACTTTTTTACCTAATTTTACTTTATTAATTACAGTAAAAATAATTTTTTTATTATTATTAATTGAAAAAAACGAAGTAAACATAGAAACAATGTTATTTTCTTTTTCAGTGTTGGTGTGTAAAAGTAAATGGACTTCTCTTAGGAATTCACATGCGTGAAATAAAAATCTGGATCAGCTGCATCAAAGAAAAAAAAATGGTATCGCTCCGAAAGCATGAGTTTATTGTCAAATTTCATGTTACAACATAAACAAATGACTAGCAACGTAAGTGATAATTGTAACAAGCATGAAAAACGCAACGAAACTGAAGAATACTCCTTTGATGCATCAATAGTAGAAAAAAATACATCACCAGATGATTGTACAGTATCAGAATGCGAACTAAACGAAACAAAAAATCGAAAAAACCTAAAACTCAGTTCAAAACAGCAAGTAAACAAGTAGCTGAGCCAATGATCGGAGCATTAAAAAAAAAAAGTAATAAAAAAAATAAAAAAAAACATCATTAAAAAAATAATACATTCTTCGCTGTGCTTAGAATATAATAAAAATAAGGCATGTGCCGCCAGTGGGGTAGGTAACTAATTAAAATTTAAATAATTATCTATTATATTTGAACTGAGAGTTATATCTTCATTAAATTGTGAATTTCAAAGTCATAATTTGTATGTCTGGCACAAGGGTATACTATACAACCGTTTGAAAACTAAGCAGTACACTCGTTAAACCCTTTTTAATGACACATATAAATTTCAAGTCAAACGGAGCACTTTTGGGAATTTGACCGTTTTTGTTTTTACCTCAGAACTTAAAAAATGATCAAAAATTTTAAAAACGCTTCAAATAAAGTACCATCTTGGATCAATTATCTATATTTTGAGGTATCGCACGTTAAAATCGGAGCATACTTTCCACCAGTAAAAGTAATCACAAAAATCGAAAAAAAAAAATCCAAATCGACGTGTAAAAAACACGTTTCCCGTAATTATTTGTGCCTCCCATAAGAAATACACGGCCGCCTAAAATAACGAAAATTTCAAAGTTCCATAACTCCCTCAAAAATGATCGAAATCGACTGAAATTAGAATTGGCCTAAATTATGTACAATAGTATCACGTACCACATTTTTGCAAATAATAAAACGATTTCTATTCTTTTTGGATATGCTCTTAACTCATTTGTAATCAAATTTTTGAATTAAGCCATTGTATTACGATTTGTTGATGAATACATTTTAACGTAATTATACACAAAGTTAATAAGTTTTATACACAAAAATAACGAGTTGAATAATTGTATAAGAGTCACTTCAACGCTAACTGTAAACAAGATAATAATTTTAAATTTAAAAATTTTAATGAACGCGTTAGTTCTTTAATAGAGTGTGAATGTGAACGGTTACAATAGGCATAAGCTCGTAAAGGGTTGAAATTTTTATTGCATTTAAAACTTAAATATTTTGATTCCAATTATTTGTATTAACTTCAACTAGGTAAAAGAACAATTTTCAAAAGAGTTATTTCCAATTAATAAAACATTTCATTATATCAAAATATTTTTGATGTAAGAACGTCTAAAAAATATTGTTTGAAAATATTTAACGTAGTGTAAAAAAATGTACCCATTGTATTCAGAAACCGAAAATTATAGAGTTCGTGAAAAATAAACTAGCAAAAAAAACTTACCAACTAATGTTTTAATATCTTTCTCTCAAACTTTGTTAAAATTAATTATTTTGTAATTTGAACAGATTGATGGGTGAAATTTCCAAGTAATTTTAAGCACTTTTGAAGTTTCCATTTTTAGTATTTTGATCACGATTTTGAAAATTAACAAAAAAATAATTCAAATTAAACTCCATCTCAAACAGTTGAATTTATGTATGAAAATATTGGATTATTATTGTACGTGATGTCAAAAAAAAAAAAAAAAACACAATCATAGTAGGACTAACAATTAGGTGGTTTAAAGCCTCTACACCGACGTTTATTAAGGAGCATCGTGTAGGCAATTTATCTGGCATCATTAAAATTGTTTTGTAGTCGTAAATGAACATTAGTGTGTGTGTGAGTTTTATCAAAACAGTTTCTTTTCACCCGCTACCAACCCAATGAATCGTGACGTTAGTATTGGAACAATAAAATATACAATAATAATAACAATAATAATATGATATAATATACAATAATATACAATATATAATATAACAATTACATAAAATAATTGCGCTACAATTTTACAAATAATGGACCTAAACTACTCCCCGTCATACAGACTCGAGTTTGTCTCTGATAATGATTTTGAAAACAGATTAGAATTTGCCACGAGGTCTATTTTGGATCCACATTTTTTAAATTTTAATTTCTTAATGGGGAAATCTCATTTAAAGTTTTTAAAAAAATTAGTTTTTTTCTGAAAACTAAATGTCCGAAAACAATTATTTTAAAAAAAATTTCTCAAACTATAGCTCGAAGGATCCAAAAAAAGACTTCATATAATATTTAATACCGTTTTCAAACTTAAAACTGGAGTAAAACTTGTGCAGTTATGATGGGAATCGTTTGGGTCAATTTCACTTCAAAAACCTGTGGTGTAGGGGCCCCACACAAAATTTTTTTTTGTAGTTCTGAGGAAATATTGTTGGAATACATTGGCTGGGCTGTTAGGATTTTTTGATGGAGTTTTCCCCGCAAAATGAGCACCGCGCACACAACGTCATGACTCTTAGGATGCAGACCCATCAACACTGATATATAAAATGAGCCGTCAATGCTGTGAGCCCGCGAGATTTAAAAAAAAAACGACAAACTTTGACAACGTACTTGATTAGTCTAATAGCGTTTATCCATTTAGCTTTTAAATCGTTCTTGTAGCTTCTATTTGGAAAATTAAATAATTTTATGTTTTAACCAGATACCAAGTCAATTATATATACTTACAAACAACCCACTTTTCCAGAAGCAATACATTGGTGTGTAAGAGACCAGCAAGTTCGGACATTCAAGTTGATCACAAAAATTTAGAACCTATTGCTGCAAACATTAAGTCAACTTCAACTATAACTGTTTTTATGACAATTGGTCAGTGCTACCTGATGAACGGAGCAAAAGAAAAAACATTCCGTACGGATCAGAACTCATTATTAATACGCAAAAATTGCCAAATTATCCAGGTTTTTGGATTTATCATTGGTTTAATCATCCATTTTTGTATTTTATATTGGCTGACCTCATCATATTACGTCACCTTCAGTGTCCAAAACTTATGACGTATTGAACTAACGAAGTGCTGTGGAAATATCAAAAATCAAGTGAAAATAGGTTTGCTGTCTTCAAAAGCAGTCATCTTCAAATTTGATTGATTGCGTAAAATTTTTTTCGTGGGCAAAGTCAAAAATTTAGCTAGCGTTATTTTATTCACACATTGTTATCACTAATCAGTTTTACGGGACGGATCGGACCCCTGAAAAATATTGGCTCTAAAAATGTACATCTGTCTATAATGTATTAAGGATAATAATTGCAGAACCAAGTAACAATTTGTCTTTTCATGGGAATTCTAAATAGTGTGATCTTAGGAACCAGTTGTTCGCGACATTCATTTTGAGCATCCTGAATACTACAACTTTAAATCTGCCAGAACTTTTGGCACTCACCACAGCACCCCGTGGTAGTAGCTTAACTAAACATTAGATGTATACTTGTATACTTGTACACGTATAATTATTATAACTTAGATAATGTAAACTAAATTATTGTTATATATACGACATTATAGTGTACGCGGTGGGGACTGTACAAGCTATTTAATTGTTTAACGAATTACCTATCTATAAACAACAAACTAATGAATTATAAAAAATTGCTTAAGAAATTAATCAACTCTTAGTTTTACAAATGTTATTACTTTTTAAAATATGTACTAATATTATTTGAGTATAATACATTATTATTTTTACTAAAATGGTACACATCATTATCTTTGACACATGTATTGTACTACATTTGTTTTAATTTTGGGTTAAAATATTGATATTGAAAACACAGATACCTATTTATAATGTGAGCGGTTACAATGTAATTTTTTAATAAAATATTGCCAATTATATTTGTTTCAAGAGAATTTTTAAACAGTCCCAATGTTATAAATTTGTGTAATAATTTATTACAATATTGCAATATATACAACATCTATATGTAGAACATATAAAGTTAATGAAAATTAATAAATCAATAAAATAAGTTTTTTGTTGGCTAGCATGATTACAATCAAACAAAACAAAAATATGATGTTATTGTAATAATGTTAAATGTCTCTAGAAAACAAATTTCTTTTTTTATACTTAAGTATTGGAATAATTTGTGACATTTTTCTGTGTTCTAAAATACTTATATAATATGAAAATTTTGTTGACGGGTAGATATAAAACAACGTCTTTTCTACTTTAAATGTCCACGTAATGTAAAAAAAACAGAACTGATTTTATTTATTAGAGTAAAAATACAAATCACATGATCAATAAATAATTATTAAAATCAGTACTAGTTCTCAAAAGAAACAACTAAAAAAATAGTCATTAGGTTTGAAAATTAACACAAACCAATACAATGACACACATAAATTAGTAACGTAAAATATAGGCGAATAGCTTGGAAAATTACAGTGTTCTACCAGCTTGTAAATCATCATTTAAATGTATTAAATCTTTATGCATTTTTTTGGTTTTAATAATAACTCATTTGCATTGAACAATGAGGCAAAATAGTACAATGGTTAAATGAAATAGTTGAAATTAAGTACAAGTTTTTAATCAAAAAGTTGCAGCATATTACAATGCAAATAATACATACACATTATATACAGTGTGCAATTGCATTAAAAAACAATTTGTAACTAAATAGTTTTGAAATTAAACCATATTATGATATTAAGACTTTAAACAATTTAACCGTTTTCAAAAATTGAAACGCTTGTACAATTTGTAAAAAAAAAAAAAAAGGTTTATCTAGTAAACGCACAATGTAACAAATTATGTTTTATAATTTTAATCAATTTACAAAACCTTTTTATAAAGGACTGTTTAAAACAACTAACAACTATAATAGATTATAAGGTGTTTAAAACACACAAAAACAATTTAATTTCAAACTGTTTGAACACAATAATACAAACACACTAATGGTTTAAAAATTAATACCATAAATATACAAATGTTTAAGTTCATAGTTGAGAAAAAAAAAAATTCAAATACATGTACGTGTTGCTCTAGCACCACAACATTACTATGATTTTACTTAATAATATACAAGACATCCATAATTTAACCCTAAAACTACATAATTATCATCGTCAAAACATTATTAAACATTGTAGGCCTTCCATTAAAACTAAAACAAAAAGTAGATACCTAACATCACAATAATACATCTATAAAATCAAAATAATTAGTAGAAAACAATCCAATTTATCGTACTAGTTTAAAATTGCTTTATAAACATAATATGACAGGTGCTAAATACAAATAGAAATACAGCCAGTATATTTGATGCAATGATTCAAGTTAAAGAAACATTATTATATGTTTACTTCTACAAATAGATGATGGGCCCAACTGAACAAGTTCGCGTAGGGGACTTATTGTTTATTAAGTTAAAATTCCATTGAGTGTTAAAAAAAAAAAAAAAAAAATTAAAACATAAATACAACATCAAAAATGCATTTAAATAACTGGAAACGTTGATTTTTTTTCTCTGTCAATCACACGCAAAATTTTAGGAATTCCAACTGATGGTCATAATGAAGGATTCTAAAAACTGATTTGAATCTATAATGGAGTATACTTCAAAATCCCACAATTTGGATTTTATCCCCTACATTAAATTTAGTTTGAAAAGAACAGTTTTAACATTCTAATTTTTAATTTTTGAAAAACTTGGGAAAAGAAAATGTGGGAAAATCAATTAAAAATATACACCATCAACAATTTTCAAATGAGTTTTTACAATCACCTCACTAAATCAATGGATATAAAATTTTTCTAAATTCCCATCACTTTACAGAGAAAAAAATTTACTTTTCCAATCCTCTTAAACCGTCTATATATCATCAGTAAGTTAAAAATCCACTGGATGATAAATTACAAGGTTAAAATGTAACTAAACAAAAATCATTTTGGTAACATTTTGCACTTTTAAGCCGCAAACAGGACATTTATTTGAATTCTTAAACAGTTCTTTAGAACAATCATAGCAACAGTATATATGGCTTATTTTTCCGTGGTTAAAAATTCCATTCAATGGATAGGTATGACAAAATCTGCACCGTTTAGAGTTTTCAATTATTGTATTGTCAACATTTTTTGATGTGTCAATTTCTTTCCGAGACTTCTTATCTGAGCAGAATGAACTAGATTGATGAGAATTAGATGGGCCAGGGGTTATAACATCTTCATATGAGTTACTTGATATAGTATGGCCGGACATCTTTGAAGTTTTGACTTTTGGTTGGGGTTTGCAAGCAAAAAACTCCTTTCTTTTCTAAATAAATTCAAATAAAAAATTTAAGCGGTCAAAATGCATAATGTATTTTTTTAAATAAAAAACTAAGTAACTAGGTTACTTTAAGCTATTTCTAACATATCGACAATGGTAATATTTTAATTATAAAAAATTATAAATATACAAATGTGATTTTTACAGAAAAAGTACTTTGAAAATTAAATTTGTATAAAAAACGACCTAGGTCCTAACCTATTGGCTACTATTATAAATATGAAACTAATTTAATATAAATATAGTCACTTTTAAATACTTTTGATAACTTACTTGAAAGCATTTCACACAATATTGAAAATAGGGGTTGGAATTTAGTTTGTAACACTGGACACATTTTTTAAAGCATGCTGGAGGAGGTCGTTTTTTTGAAAAAGTATTTTTATGCATATTTTCATTATATTTTTCAACAATACTTTCAGGGAAATACCCAGTGTCATTACTATCATCGGCAATTGTTTTATAAGGTAACTGAAAAACAAAACAAATATTTTAAGACATTGTGATAAAAAATAATTAATGATCTGCATTTGTGTTAACCTTGTTGTTCGGTATAAACAATAAGAACAAATTTCCTAATAATATAATATAATGTAATACTTTATAATTTAAAGGATACCTATTATTAATTATAAGTCAAGATAGTAAGAAAGAAAATCTTGTGGGTATGAATTCATTGGTTGACTTAAAAATGTATTCCAAATTAGGTATCATAAATCTTTTTAATCAAGTTGAAATCCAGTGATTTTAATGCTTTACTACAAGTACATTGTATAATTGATTGTTAAATAATAAAATGGAAGAAAATGCTTTAATATTCAAAATGGGCTAAAAAAAAATATTATAATTGATTTGACATACAAATTGAATGGTAGATCGTGACTGCAAAAAAGTAATATAACTATATTTTTGTATTTGTTTGTATTTCCTAGTTTTCCTAGTTTTACGATTTATTAATATTTAAACACAAAAAAAAAAATAAATAAATAAAAAAATTGAAAGTTATTATACACTAAACAATTTTTCAAATCTTACTTTGTGATTAAATAACTCAACTGAGTCTGATGTATAATTGGAATCATCCAAATTAAAACTAGAATCTGAATCACTTATTGGTTCTAACTCGGCGTAGATTGGCTGCCATGAGTCACTGTCATCACTAGACATGTCAAGATCGCTCTCGTAGGGCACTAAAATGAATACATTTTGAAATGTTTGAAATAACTATGTAATATGCATTAACATATTTAACATAAAAATGTCAAATATGCTACTGTACGTGAAACAAGTTAGCATTTTTAAAATCTAGTATTTTTGAACCGAATATTCATCATAGTCGGAAACACTTACGATTGCATTAAGCTTATGTGAAAAATCATTATCATTAACATCAAAGCTCTAGCGATAGGTCATTGAAGAATAGTAGATAGTAGGTATATGACATGCACTTTATTTTTTATTAAAATATATATTTTTTAAGATTTTAGATTAAAATTTGATGTTTTGTTATATTTATGTGATAGGTATGTACAAGTACATAGTAGAATGTTATTGAAATTTTCAAGAAAGTAGGTGAATACACCTTTTAATTTGTATTTTTTTTACCAACAAAACATCAATTTTAATGGTGGTAGGTAATAATATATGTTAAATAAGTATAACAGCACAAATATTATTGAACGGTTTTAATAAGATACTAAAAAATTTTGTTGTATATAGAATTCTTAAAAATTGAGAACCTATAATGGTTCAGAACTTGGGCATTTTTATATTCTTCATTAAATGTTTATTTGTTGAAGAAACAGTAGAAAGAACACGACCTTAAATAAAGTACACCAGCCAAATAATAAAAGATGCAGAAGTCCCTTTCTACTAGGAGCTTAAAAGAAGGCAACTGTTGATATGACAAAAACCAATTTTAAAATTGAAAAAAAATGTTTGTTTTCAAATTGTTAAGTAAGTAGGTAGGTAGGTAGGTAATAAAATCAAAGAGACTAGAAAACAAAGAACAATAAATTAAAACACAAATTACAAAGTACCTATCTTAAATGTAGACATGTGATACCTGGTAAAAGAGAAGAAATAATTTGTCATGAGAAGAAAAATTTATGAAAAAATCGTTACATAGGGTCTCTTCACTTTTGGTTAGGTATTATCATAACTATAAGAAAAGATACTAATAACTCGGGATGTTATTTATTTTATTTGAAACGGTTCTACTGAATAATAATTGAATTGCAATTATGTCAGTTAAGTTACACGCTTGTTTATTAGTTTATTAGCAATAGAGCAGCGTTTGCACAGGAGGTGATGAGCGAGGGAACTATCAACGCGCTTCTACCGATTTAACGGTCTTGCGGTACAGTATAGAAGGGGAACAATTGTAAAATCGTTATTATTATTATTTTTTAATTTACAACGTCCCTGTGCTACGAATTTTCCGATTCGTAAACACAACCTATATAATTAATTTAGCATGACAATATATGCACTGAAGCAGAGCACGAGTAATACGAGCGTTAACAAAAACGGAATGAAAACATAATCGTGGAAAAATTTACCCGTCGTTTTAGATTGACCGCTGACTACGCTTTCAGTGCGGTCAGAGTCGTCCAAAGATCCGTCGGAACTGTCGGACTGCACTACACAATTGTATACGTACCGCTGTCGTCTACCGCCCCACGTAACGTCGC
This sequence comes from Hormaphis cornu, assembly GCA_017140985.1. NCBI lineage: Eukaryota > Metazoa > Arthropoda > Insecta > Hemiptera > Hormaphididae > Hormaphis > Hormaphis cornu. The sequence continues at coordinate 2,842,032 of CM029361.1, forward strand.
ACTCGTCATCGTTCAGGTTCTCTGTATGAAAAAAAAAAAAGAAATGTAAACGTAAGAAACATAAGGTAGCAAACAGCACGAATCGCGTTTAGAACGATTTCAATTTTTTTTTTTTTTTGTTTTACTGAAGAGAAGAATACTTTTTTACAGTTCGCAACAGACTTTTTACATTCAAGGTTGTTACTTATTAGGTAATTTTTTACCCACCTTTGAAAATTATAGACCTGTTTTGGTCAATTTTCTGGTGGGGGCGATAAAATCAACTTAAAACTAAAAAATCGTTCAACGCGTAAAACGTCTTTAAAACGTAAAAAATTAAAAGTTACAAATAATGCGTCGTAATCGACCGCATTTCGCCCCTGAAGGCGGTTGGAAACGTCGATTTTCTTTCTCTGTCCGACGCGCGTAAATCGTAGGGAACCTTTACCGATTTCTAACACACCTACCGACGTCATTGCTACGAGGCACCGTGTAAGCCGATTTGAATCCTTCAAGATCCGTCGAGCCATCATTTTTTCATGAATTCTAGAAAACTTGTGTGCGGGTTATTTTTAAATTTGATTCGTAAAAATTTCAATAACGATGTTCCTCGACGGACGCAAAGTAGACTTGAAGGATTCCTCGTATCGCGTTGCAATAGATATAGATCGTTCGCGGTACGTCCAAAATTCTACGATTTACGCGCGCGACAGGCGGAAAAAGATAATCGACTTTGGCGAGCAACAAGTTTTCGAAAACCATAGTACATTACCCTGCGACGCGTCGACCGCGGCGTGAACGCTGGAGATCCAGCTCGTGCTCGTGCCGAGATTCTCCGGCTCCGGCTCCTCTTCTTCCATCACCGAACGGTCGTCATAAACGATCGACATCCTCGAAACTCCCGTTCGACCGTCGAAAAATCTGCGCGTCGACGACCGAGCGACGGACGATATTGTATATGAAAAAAAAAAAAGTGTGTAAAGACGCAGTAACAAACGACGCGACGATTCTGGAAACGCGAGCGTGTTGGCAGACGGTAGATAGCGGGGGGGACAACGAGCGAACTTTGTCGGATTCCGCGGATTTTTTTTTTTTTTTTGACGACGCGACCTAACTAACCAGTGCGGTTCCCGGACGTTTTATAAAACTTTCGCTTTTTACGAGCCACCGAAAAAAATCGTAAACTATTATATTATTTATTTACAGTTATAGCTGATTGCAGTCAGTGTTGCCCATAATACACGAGTCAAATAATAAAACAAAACCCACATTCTGTTAAGGCTGTAAAAGGGTTTTTTTTTCAGAAATATATGTATTATAAAATAGATAGTAGATACAGCCAGTGGTAATAACCATGACAATAGTGTTGTATCGTATAGAAATGAAGTTGACTATTGTCATGGTTATTACCACTGGCTGTATCTACTATCTATTTTATAATACATATATTTCTTATCAGTTATCACCACAAACGAAGGTTGTAAACACGATTATAAAGATATCTTTAATCGTGATCACAAACAGCCTGTATCATCATTTATCACAGAAACAATAATTATTAATTATCAACACGGTTTTTACATTTTATAATCCTTTTTAGTTTTTAACAAATTATTAAAAAAAAAAAACTTAATAGTCTTAACGGTTAACATTGTACATAAGCAAATAAATAAAATCAACATTAATCATTGTGTACAAATCATAATAACACTTCAAATCGAATTAAAAATCAAATTGTGCGTTAACATTTTATAATTTAATCCTTTTTATTAAATATTTAAATAACAAATTAAAAAAAAAAAAAAAAAACTCTATAGACTTAACATCGTAGACAAACAAATAAATAACATCAACATTAATCGTATACAAATCAAAATAATACTTCAAATTAACAATCAAATTGTGCGTTCAAACCAACATCATCGACACCATTATCTTCATTATCTGCCTCTATAGTTCCTTCATTCGACGTCGAACGAGTATCTTTCACATTTTTATCATAATATTCCTATTTGTTTCAACACTTCTGCAGGCAACTGGTACTCAGAACAACGTACTTTTCTTTAGACCTGCCCTTGTTACTATCTACTAGCTTAGGGCCCATTCTGTTTCTGAGTTTGGTTTTTACGATGTTCATCTGACTAAACAGCCGTTCGACCTCTGCATCGGACCAAGGTAGTACAAACAGTCTTATTGCGAGGGAAGACAGTTCAGTGAATGGATTCAAACCACTTGCATCAGTGTAATTGAAGACTTCACTTCAAAAACTAATAGTACTAGACTTCTCAATCCATTTTACACTAACAATGTTAGCCCGCTGCACATTAATTTTATCTATTGTACTTCCATCTAACACGAGTAATTCTGCTTAAGGAGTAAGCGGTTCTTTTACACATTGTAACGCATTTTTAATTGAAATTAAACTCACTTTTTCTATTTTTTGATTCATTTTGAAAATGGGGAGATAATACATTACAAATTATACCAGTGCATTTACCAGTTCTATGCAATTTCAACAAATCAGCAGCCTCAGATGATTTAAAAATTTTTTTACACAATTCTCCTAAATGATCACATGATAATATGGAACTATGTGCTGCTATGAATTAACATATATTGCACCTTCTGCTTGAGCAGTCTTGGTTTAATGAATTTTGTTAAAGCCCTCGATGCAGAAAAGTTTTTAGAAGTTTCCATACGCTTTTTAGTTTTTAAATGTTGATTTAAATCATATTTTTTAGTTCTAATATCACACTTACAAAATCTGCACCGTACTTTAGTATTGTCATTCTCCAGTTCAACAATCCATTCTTCAAAAATTTTTATCTTTCAGCCATTCGTCGTGGAACTTTTGTGTATACTGTGGTGCCATGATTTAAAATATATCGCAATTAAAAACTATTAAAAATATTAAGACTGTAGGTCAGTAGGTTAAGGTAAGGTATTTAGTAGAAGTGAGAAAAAATTCAAATGAAGTCACTACGTACGCACCAACACGAATGTCTCAACAGTAAGAACAGTTGTTGGTATTAAACTATAGACTGTAATGAATTGTAGCTATTACTGTTTACAACTATTTTAATATTATGTGTTTATAATAATAATTTTCAACTAAAATATAATACCAATTTATAGACTATAGTATACACCAATTATATTCAATGCAATACAATGCAACGTTGATACTTGATTGGTCTATGAAAATACATTACACTATATGGGTACTATTATAAAATGATCAACAATATTATGTTTTAAGTACGTAAATATTGAAGCCTATATTTACATTATATCTACAATTTATTTTTAATAGGATTTATTATAGATTTTTTTTTGATAAATTATTATAAAAATAACAGGTTTTGTTCAGAACTGCAAATAAATGGCTGTAAATTATAAACAAAAATATCTAAAAAGCTAGTAAAAAGGCCAAGGGCTAGATCAAAATTTCAATGGCATTCTGGCCATCCAAATGGCTATATATATTGCCATAAAATGGTCAATATGGCAACGCTGGGACTGGCATTGATTGCTATGACACATTTCATACAGAGTTCAATGAGAATTGTACCAGCGACATTATACAACGCGCGTGAAGTAATCAGGTGACTAAAGCTAGGCGACTGCTTTTCAAGTGATAAACGGTGCACACGTGGCTGCATCTCAATCGGACGTCAAATTTGTACACGTCTAAAATTACCATTCTGAACCTATATAACGTCACAAATGACGAGAGATATGAGATAATGCCACAAAAAAATGCAGCCGAAAAACGTTTTTCATTCGCAATGCCCTGTTGGTTTTTGTTCGAAATTCGAAATGTTCCGGTAGGTGTCGACGCTTCATATGTTAGGTGTATTGTTTGCTGTATATTTGTAATTATATTTTTTTTTTTTTAGGTCTTCTAGTGTAGCTACAAATTTTAGACGGAACATAACATTTTACCCTAACCTTGTACCACCGCAATCAGTGGTAAAAGAAAAACATTTGCTGTCTGTCAAAAAATCGATTGTGGTTTTGATCCTAATCTATTTGAATTGTTTAAAAATAAAATGAAAAAAAGCGATACTCAAAAATAAGTGGTTATTTTGATAGACGAAATGGTTTTAAGGGAAAGCCTTAGCTTTCGTTAATAGCAGAACACTTTCTTATACTGGACTGGAGGATTTTGGTAATAAAGTACAGGATAAACTCGTACCTGATTTCTTACCTGATATTGTAATTTCGTTGCACGGTACTTTGAGGGTTCACGGATTTGATAGTTCAAGATTGAAAAAGTTACGATCAAAAGTCTAAGCTAAAAACAAATAAAAAACGTTAGAAATTACGACCAAAGTGTTTCTGACATAAGTATGTGATTTTGTTTTTTGGCCATAACTTTTCAAAAAAAAAATGATTAAAATGAGTTGATATTTTTACATAATATCAAAATAAGTAAGATACAGGTCTGGTACAAGTTTCAAGATATTTCTAAAAAAAAATTTTTAAGCTAAAACTATAGAACTTTTAGAAGTTTTCCATTTTTTTTTTTTTTTTTTTTATTGTAATCTTTTGTACAATAAAAATTTAATATTCCACAACAAGTTTTGATAGTTTAATACAAGGTTGTCAACATATAAATTCATAGGCTCCTAGAAAATTTTGAAAATGGCATGTCAAAATGTTTTTTTTGTTTAGTAGCGACTCAAAACAAAATTTGCTGTCTGCATCCAAACATTTTTTTATAAAACCTGCCCAGTAGTTTCTGAAACCGTGTACAAAAAGTGTTGATATAACATTGATATTTTGATTATAACAATAAAATTACGCATTGCTGTGTATTTGATACTGAAATCAAAATAACTCCTCAAATAATTGTCCAAATGGTTTGAAATTTTCACAAGCTATTTTAATAAATGCATATTCTTTATAGGTAGGTAAATTTTTTAAAATTTTTTGACCATTTGTTAGGAAAGTTTTATAAATAGAAAATTCAATTACTTCAAATATATAATGATATTTTTTGATGGGTTTTTGGTAATAGTTTCAAAATAATTTTCTCATCATGATATAGTTAAGATTTTAAATAATTATAAACTCTTTTCACTCTTATGAATTGTAGCGCCTAATAATACATTTTATTGTTACTACGGCACAACTTTTATAGTTATACTGAGCTCAATCAGAATCGTATATATTTAAATGAATACACAATTAGGTATATCTAATAATAAACAATCCAACAAAATAATTTAAATGTGATTAACTGATTTTATTGATAACTGATATGACATAAGTAAGGCATTATGAATATAACATGATTATTACAATATGAACTTTTGTTAAAATTAAACTTGTTCGAGTTTTGAAAGAGTTAATAAAAATGAAAATTAATAGAAGAACGTATAGAAACTATTACATTATGATGGATGTCACGATTCAAAATATGAAAAGAATATTAAAAGCTAAAAAATGAAATAAATAAATTAAATTAACAAATTTTGACTTAATTACTAAACAAACAAAATGTAGTTAGTTTCTTTTACGTGCAATAACGTTCATAACCTAATATACAAAATAGAACCGAGTTTGATTATTAAAAGGTAACATATAGGGTAAATCATTTTGTTTTTTTTTAGACACTATAAGCGAAAATGTTTTAAGGATATTTATTATTATTAAGATATTTATCATTTAAAGGATATTAGGTTATATCAGTTTTATTAGGACTGATAGCCGTGCGATTGCTGAAATGACTGTGAACTTCTACGGCTTCTATTCAATTCTTCATTAGAATGATAACTATGACGGTTGTAGTTATTTTTGTAAGACCCTTGGCTTATCGAAGAATATTTTGAAGAACGGTCAATAGAGAAACGCGAGTTTTTATAGTATTGATCATACGGAACCTTGATGTTTGTTTCCCCGCACAGCCATAACTCACACTGAAAACTGTTACTAATCGAACGTAATATCAACACGATCCATGCTATATGTTTATAATTATCAGCAATTGATCCACTCTGAATAGCTAAATACATGTAGGGTTTTAATGAACTTATTACTTTTTTGAAAGAGTCTTCAAAAGAACTGTATAATTCATTCTGTAGAAAAAATACACAAATTAGATTTTCACCGTAAACTTTATAGCGTTTTATAGCACCAGGATATAACTTCATTTGTTTGACGTCTTTTAACATACTGTAAAATAAAAAAAATTAATAATTTATTAATCATATTGTATCAATAGTTATTTATACTAGCTGACCATCCAGCTTCACCCAGGGTATAAATCACATTACAACTGTGATGAAAAAAAATATATCTAACGGTAGTTTTTTCAGTTAGAAGATCTTTGTTCTTTGAAATTTGTCATAGAGTCCTATTGAACAATGAAAGAATGGTTGGTTGTGCTTGTAAGTTAAAACCCCTAAAAGTTATGAATTCTTTAAATTGGGAGTGGTGGTTGCAATTTTCTGCTTTGACGCTATTTACACAGTTGCTTTATGAAGTAGTGAATTTCCATTACCCAAAAGCCTGGTTACACCTATAATGACTTAATTCTTCCAAAGAGTAATTTTTGAAAGCATTAATCATAATATCAAATAAACAAATTCAATCATGGATCCACATTTGAATACCGCCCACTACACATTGTGCTTAAGAATATAATACACGCATTTTACTCTTTTTTACTCTGTTAGTGTTAAGTTGTCCGATTATATTTTTGTAAATAATTTTGATTTCTACATAATAAACTGATCAACATAAACTTCATATACTCAATATCCCCACACAAATAAAATAATATAATATAATTAAATATATTTACTTTTCTTTAAATGGGTATCTACAATTTACTTCATCAACTACACGATCTGACCAATTTTGTTTGTATACTTGTTCCAAGTCAATAGGCATAATAATTACGGTTTCAGTATCCATCTCCCACAAATTCTTTGGTGTAATATACACTTTTAATGGCAAAGGCGCTCTGCGATCTAATTGCTGAAAAATGTTTTATAATAATAAACACTAAACAAAGTAGCTAATGCAATTTATTAAAACATCTCTACTCACTTTTGAAGGTACACATACAGTGATATGAATACCAGATTCAGAAAAGATTTGCAAAATAAGTGACTTCACGTTATCCCAATCGAGTCTGTCTAATCCACAACCAATTTTTGGAATTCCCAATTTCATTAACTTTAACTGTTTCAGTGAGACAACAAGTGAACGAAGAGCCATTTCCATGGTTCGCATTGTTGGTTTACCACTACTATTTCTTTTTGTAATCAAGTAAAATGCGTACTGATTGTGGCGTTTCACTACACCAACATTTCCTACTTTTAAATTCTGGTCTATTAGTTTACCAACACCGCCAAACAGTTGTCTACAAAGTATAATAAGCAATTTTTAAACTCAATTAAATGAATAGATTTAAAACAATCTTACTTGAATTTAACAGCGATACCTGCTCCCATTCGCAAGTCCTCAGCAACACAATGTGCAAGACAATATTCATCAGGCAGTTCAAAAAGATCATGATCAATTTCCTCTAAGATACTAAAATACAGTTTAAAAGTATTAAATTTAAACATATTTTTTACTAAAATATTACTTTATAATACCTATATACCTATTTTCAATTATAAATAATAAATTTTTAATAAAACAAAAACTAATTCAAATAGCTACAAATAAATGTATTTACTGTGTTATAATCAATATATATGTAATCTGAGCGTAATTATGATATGATACGTATTTATAAAGTTATTGCAAAATTTTATCAAATTTATAAGACTACTATTAATTAAATCTAGAGGCAACTAAGGGTACGCTTAAATATACATTGTTTTTTCTTTTTCCGTGCCTTGTAATTTCATCACTGCTTCTACTTAACTAATACAATATTGCATCAAATAAAAAAAAAGTATTGAATAAGTACCATAAGAATTTACATTATAAACATTTTAAGTTATAACTTTGAATAAGTGTCAGCACTCAGCAACTTTTTACAAGAATATCAAAGAGCAGAAATATGCAAAAGTTTTGCTAAGTGTAAGAAAATTAATTATGTGGGTTAAACAAAATTGTTTTACAGGCTTCAATGGCTTGCAGGTAACTGACCCTAGACTTATAGTATTAGATTCACTTAATATTCATCATAAGAGTAACATCCATAAAAAAAAAACAAAATTTATAAAAATGCTCCATAAGTTTTTTGGTTATTATTAATTAGTTAAAGAGACTATACAATCCATAATATATTACATAATATAAGGTATAATAATTTATAATATCTACTTGTGTATCTATTCGTTTGGAAAATGATTAAGGTAATTAGGGAAACCAAAGTAATGCCAGGAGAGTGGAACACGGCAATACTATGCCCAATATTTAAAAAAGGAGACACATTAGACCCAAAAAATTATAGAGGAATCTCATTATTGGATGGATACCTTTTATAAGATATTGTCAACACTCCTCTTGGAAAGAAAAACACCATGCGCAGAGGGCATCATAGGAAGATACAAATGTGGCTTTATAAAGGGAAAATCCACTGTCGACCACATACCTTAAGACAAACAATGGAGAAATATTATGAGTTTTAGAAGGACCTATATATGATATTTGTTGACTACAAACAGGCTTATGATAGTGCAAATAGACAGGAATTATGGAAAGCAATGATACATTTTGGAATCCCACAAAAATATGTTTATTTAGTAAAATGTGTAATGACAAGACGTTACTGAAAGTACGTTTCCTACAGAGATTATCGCCAGCCTTTGAGGTTAATTCAGGATTGCGACAGGGAGATGCACTATCTCCAACACTGTTTAACCTGGGACTAGAAAAAGTTATAAGAGAATCTTATCAAGACCGAAGAATGGAAACTTTTGGTGGAGAAATTGTCTTGCCATATGCTGATGATATAGTTAGTTATAGTTCTTTTAGGAAATACCTGAGAAGAAATTACCCACTCACTCTCTAAACTAATAGAAGCCAGCGGTTTATGTATTAACAAAGAAAAGACTAAACTTATGATACTATCTAGAAGAAACGTAGATCAGTCAAACCTGAAAGTGGGAAGTATGAATTTTGAAAAGTGGATAACTTCAAATACTTGGGTGTTATTATAAACAACAGCAACAATATACATAGAGAAATTAAAGAAAGAATATCGAATGGAAATAGGTGTTACTTTAGCATAAACAAGTTATTGAGATCAAAACTACTATCAAGAAAGTCAAAAACTATTTTGTACACAAGCTACCTTAGATCAATAGTAACCTATGGATGTGAGACTGGGTCCACAATGAAAGATGACAATAGAAAACTTGCTATATAGTAAAGAAAAATAATAAGAAATATATATGGATCGGTGTACTATGAGAACCTAGGAATTTATGAAAAAAGACACTATGAAGAGCTGTACAACCTATATGAAAAACCAAATATACTCACATATATAAGATGCAAACGTCTAGAGTGGCTGGGACATGTGTGGAGAGCTGATGAAGATTTATTAAAGAATGTTCTGATAGGAAAAATAAATAAGAAACGTCCACTTGGAAGACCAGGAACAAGATGGAAAGACACAGTAGAAAAGGACTATTGGATGAATCAAACATAAATGAAAATAATTTTCAATAATTCAAAATTTTATTGATGTGATCGATGAATAATGTGAGTGTGGTCTCTATTTTATCACTGAGATTGAACTCAGTCTTACGCCTTTGGAGTTCCAGTTCTTAAGCCCTAAGCCAATGCAAACTGATAGCTATTTGCTGATACTTTTCAAATTAGGTAGATGGCATGTATACAATCGCATGGTTGAGAAGACAAACACTGAATTTGGGCCCATGTCATTTTGACTAAAAAGTATTATTTACTTGATACTTATTCACACAAAATCATATATATATATATCTAAACATTTTAAAACTATAAAGTCAGTTTAATACACAAAAAAGGCAAGATACAAACAAAGTTAAATACGTAAACAGTAATATTATAACTTATAATTGGGTAAATAGTGGTAAATGGAGTTAACCCTTAAATTTTTTAAATTTGTTCTACTAATAGTTTTAATTCATGGTAGATAATCACATAAAAACATGAAAATTGATTAGCCATTTTTTTAACAAAAAATTACTTTAAAGTATTTAAAGTTAGGTCATATAATACTACAGTAATTAATAATTTGTATAGATACATGATATAATAATTATTAAATAATATAATAATATAATAAAAATAATTATTATTAATATTATACTAATGCTAAAGGCTAATCAATATTAATTATAATTGTAATTAATTATTATAATTAGAACAATTTTAAATAATAAAACTGAGGCGCTAGCAGACTCAGATTCATTATTAATTCATTCTTTAGTAGAATTCTGTAATATTGTAACTTGTATTATAACATATAGTTTCTAACTTGGTTTACAACATGAGATATTGTGTTACAATTAACTCATTAATTTTCTTTTATAAGTAACAAAAAAAACATTTTACGTATTTAAACTAAAGAAAGACCAATAATTGTAATGTATTATAAATTTAACCTTTTAGAACGAGTATTTTCTTTTTCCAAGGTCAATGGGTACACTCTAAAAAAATAAAAAACAAAAATTATTAAATAATTAGTTAATTAATTAAATAATGTTATTAAAAAATAGTAACATAAAATATAATAATCTAGCACACCTACTACAAATAATTAAATCACAAACATTAATAACTTTTTACATCAAATTCATTCAGTGATGCTGCCATGAACAAATAATAGACAATTTTACTGTGCCTTGCATTTATAATATTAGTACATGGACATCAAATATTCAAAAATTGGCAAACACATTTGACTATTAAATAATATTTGAACCAATTATACTACCTAAATAGTAAATAATAAATTTACTTATACCTATTAAGAGTTGAACTACGAAAAGTACTTTTTAGGTTCTGAATTTATGTTTTTTTTTTTTTTTTATTTGATTTACTAAACAGTCAACAGTGGCATAAATACAGAGAATAGGGTGTTAAATTTTGCTAATGTTATAGTATTTTTGCTAAACTAGTAGGCTATTTTTATTCAATTTTGAATATCTTTAACTAATTAGTAATTAGAATAATTGTAATTGTAAGTATCTACCTACAAGTACACCTTTTTTCACCTTTACACCACTGATAGAAATGGGTTGCAATATAAGTTATGGTGTGTGTAATTGATGTATTAAAAAAAAAAACAAATCACAATTATAATACCTACCTCATATTATATAAATCATCATTCATTAATTTGATTATAAATATAGGTATTAAATAAATAATTTGTTTCATTCATCAATGTTTGTATAAAATATTATAATTTTTTAAACTGATAAAAAAAAAAAAATTACCTCTTGATACTTTTCTTCTTAGTTGTATCCATTTTAATCAGCTTTTAGTTAGGTACTCTGAAACAGATGTTAACATATTGTTTATAGAATAATATATTTCCCTACTTATTTAAGACACAAAACAGTTGATAGTAGTTAGTAGAGTAGTTATTTAACAATTCAAACAACAATTGGGAAGTTCAATGGCTGACAGATGCCTTGCTTTTCTAAGAAATTATTAAGTATAATAGGTATGTCTATTATAATGTTATACATAAAATCTGCTTAGTAACAACCTTTTTTCAAACATTTTTAGATCTTTAAATATTGAAACAACACAAAAATTATAAAAAAAAAAAAACATGATAAATAAGTACTTTGAAAAATTACATTAAAAAAAAAATATCTAGATTTTGCCCCTCAAAAGTTGTATTTTGTGCATTATCTATTCCTATAACACGGAAAAACATTATCACTTATCAGACAATGTTTTAAAACTGCAAATTACAGTATTAATTTTGGTTAGAATGTGAAAACTAACTTAAGTAGTTTATCTAATAACATTATGACTATTTAATAAATAACATTTTTTATTAAATTAAACCTGTTTTGAATATATTACAACAATAATTAAGGTACAAAATATATTATTGAAAAAAATGCTTGTGTTTTAACTTCAAAATATTCTTTTGAATAAATAGGTTATAAATTGTTTAGAATACATTTGTTCAAATAGTAAAAAAACAAGTATTTAGAATATATATTTGAACAACATAAAATTGAATGATCAAGTATTTTCTATATTGAATAATAATCTTAATAATAATCCAATAGTAAAATTATAGATAATTTTACTATTGGATAATATAAAAATGTGTTTTTTTTATTTTGTGTCTGTGACATGCATAGAGCCTAGGATATTGCTTCGATCTTGATGGTTAAAACGTTTTAGAAAGCCCAAATTATATTCTTCGAGTCATGGCCCATGTACTCAACATTTTGACAAATTTTCAATTCCAATAAGTTTAAATCCAAAAAACAAAAAAAACTAGGAAAAAATAGTAAAAAGTACAGCAAATAAACAACTAAAACTTGTCACATAGTGACAAAAGAAAATAAACAAACGAAATAAATGATCAAAAAATAATATAATTTTTGACCACATTTGTGTTTGAGACAACCTTTAGAGGTGGAATTTTTGAATAAAAAGTAGCCTATCTCACTCAGGAATAATATACCTTTCTATTTGTGGAGATAAATAAGAAAGCTATTGATTTTACAAAGATACTGATTAAAAAGCAAGAATCACTCTAAATTCACTTAGTAATTCTTGTTCGGGGTTGACGATGTTTTGTCTACTGTTTTGTGGATCCTTTGTGGATTCAAAGATTTAATTGGAATTTGGTTTTTACTGGGACATTTACTTGATTCAAGAGCTGGCTCAGAATCGTTTTTTTAAAGGCAATATCATTGCTTTATCATTGCTTTCAGATATTAAATAACTCGTTAAATTTTGCGTTAAATTCCGCGCTCTCGTAATTATTACTATTGGACAGTGGCACGAACTACGTAAATAAATAGATAGGTTAGTTTCTACCTAAATCCCATCAGATAACGTTGTATACGACGATATAACGCGTTAATCGTACACGGCAGATTTTTCCGAAACATACAGACAGAGAATGTTTCGTTTTACGTAATAAGATTTCAATTTTTACTACGCACGCATATAAAAAAAAAAAATGTGTAAAATTTTCTATACGATAGTCAGTACGGATAAGTTAAATACAAACGAAATATTCTACAACACGTTTAAAATTAAAAAGTTCATAAAGCGTAAAATTTCAAGTATTTCGGTTCGTCATTGAAATATGACCAAATTATACTGAGTTTTGTTAAAAACTGTGATTGAAGTTCACGGTACAAACGGTATTCGCCAAAAATGTTTCTCTTTTCGTATTTATTTCATGCACCCAACGTCGTTTTTTTTTTTTTTTTTTTTTATTTTGAAGGACGAGTGAAACAAGAAGTCGCTCTTCATCAGAACCTGACGTATATTGAATAAATAAAATATAAAGTAGTACGATGACAAAAACGATGAAAAATATAATTTATTTCTAAATCGCTGACCGCGTTTCGTGTGCCTTAGTAATGTGTGAGCCTTTACTTTCCAAGTTACAAAGCGACAAAAAGATTAGCGAGAAAACGAGAAGAAAACGGTTCTTGCAACGGCAAGAAAAAAAATAATCGGTCATTAAATTTTAACAGTCTATTTGATGCAACAAGTATACTCACATATGTAATGACCAATTTGCGCTGCAACAGACTGCTTTTGTGACGATTCACAGTGTGACTGAACGCCCGACCGCTGCCGCTTTCAAAATCCTGAGACGAAAACTACCGAAAACGCAATTTTCGCGTATCTATCCGCCACCAAATAACAGCGAATTGACGACCGCGTGTTTCACAAGTCGCAACAGCAAATGCGTAAATAAAATATCAGCTTCTACTATAATTACTATTATTATTATAGAAAAAAAAGTCCACGTCAAACGAACCACGCCCCTAGCCGCCGCTAAGGAATCAAAACCGTTTGTGTTCACACACACACATAAAGCTCGCGTTTTCAAATGTCACGATAAGTTATAGTATTATCTTTAACCGTGATTTTGTTTACTCTATAAATCGTCGTCGTACCGTCTGTGATTAAACTCCGATTTGGTTTCATAGCCGCGTTTAGTTTTATAGGGCCTATCATTGATTATAACTCCTCTGGTTACCCAGCGGTCCGCTAAAACCTCGGTTACCGGTGTAACCGTAGATAAAGGTAGATTAATGGTCGGTTATCAAAAATTACTCGATAAGCGTTCAATTTTATTTTATTAATTCTACTGTAGATGATAGGTGTCTAATTATTGTAACTACTATTCCTAATATTATTATGTGATAATTTATGTTTTTTTAATTCTTGCCACTCGCGTGTATTATAAATATTGTAACAAATGACAAGTGTTGGTGTTTAATTTAGGTATACACCTGTATATTACGGACAACGTGTTATATTTCAATGGTTATTGAATAATATACCACCAATAATAATATCTGTCTCGTAATTAGAACAAAAATTAGTTTAGTTTTGCTGAAGAAGAAGAATTGACGTATTTAGTTTCAAAATAATGGGCGGTTATTCAGTGCAAGGCTACTGATTGTGTTGTAATAATACATAATTGTCGATAATTATCGACCTGCCAATGTTTTGAAATGCAAATTTGAAAATTTTTTTCGACGAGCAAAAAAAAAAAAAAAACTATAAACAGCGCCAACAGTTACTGGTGGTGGCAAAGCTGATTTGACAGAATACGATTGTGCTGATGAACTTGGTCTAGCTCTCTTGGGTAGAAGAGCCTCTGGGCTACCGATTAAATGTTGTGATGATAAAGGTAAGAGGCACTACTTTGTAACATATATAATACCTTTCTAATGAAATTGATATAGTTAGTTACTACGATTAATAAAGTTGAAGAGACAGTTGAAGAAGTATTCGAGTTTGAAGGGACTGAAATTGAAGATCAATTAGGAGCTCGTATTGAAACTGAAGTAAAATTAACTCACAGACGGAGGTAAAAATTCATTTTGTATTTAATTTAATCATTTGTACCCGTATGTACCTTTTGTAGATATTTCTTAGTATTATGCGTATTAAATTATTGATTGACTAATTTCGTCAGGAATTTTTAGGGCGAAGTATAAACCAGGAATGCTAAGGCAACAAAAGTCTTCTCCGTTTTGTTTCTCCAAAAAAACTAAGAACAATAATGAAACACCTGATACAGGTAATTATTGATTAATTTTAAATTTATCTTATTCACCAGGGTCACTACCAAGTCTCTTTTGCCACTTTTCAATATTGGTATCAAGAGTATAAATAACCTAGGATAATCTTACAAGGAGGGCACATATTATATTAATTATATCCTAATTTGAAATTTAGAAATTTAGTTAATACTTGCTTAGATAACCTAAATAATGTCAAGTTACATCAAAAAATTTATCAGATTATAAGAACATAATTAGATTTATTCAAATATTAGTCTAATTAAAGTAAAAGTTAACTACAAAAATATGTATCATATCACCTAATAGTATTTAAAAAATGCCCTTATGTTAAACATATGTAGCTCTTACAATCTTAAATGCTTTTTAAAACAATATATACCTAGGTAGGTACTTATGATCTATGATTCCTCTTAACACTTCATTGTCTAACACAACATTGTCATTATAAAATTATTAATTAGTTTGATTACTTTTTTTTCGCATAAAAATACATACAAAGTCTTGTAATATGCTGATGGAATACAAAACAATGATTTTGTTCTATCCTATGCCAGATGCAGTGGTGTAAGTACTAAATACCACTACATTTGCATTAGCTTAGACTAATTAATCACTGGTAGATCAGATATAATAGTTTGTAGATAGATAATAGGTAGTCTTTGGTAGCATGTAAATTATTGAAACCAACAACATAGATGCACCTATAAATTATGAAACATTGTGAAAACAGATTCAGTCACTTTTTTAACCCGTAAGCACTGGTAACACGTGACCATCAGTTATAGTTATTTGTGTGGGGTAAAAAATTTCCAATAATAAATATTCATCAATATTTTATCTATATTTTATTTTTTATACATAACATCATTGTTTATTTTAATTTCTACAGTAGATTACATAATTAATTAAATAAATTCAAAAAATATCCCTGCTGTCACTCGTGTCAAATCAATCTCGTTCTCGTACTATCTGCGTTCGAATTTTTTCTATATAAACATTGGTGTAATCTACTACGTATTCTAACATAAGAGATGTGAAAAATAGAGACCAACAATCAAGTATTGACTTAGCATTTTTTGCTGTTCCTAATACTCAAGCTTTTTCGGTAACAATATTTTGTCTCTGCCGTCTGCGTTCTTACTCTAACATCTAAAGTTAGGTAGTTTTCTATACCATTTTTGTTTCGTCTTTTCCAATGAAAAACGATACTCTCATAGGCAATAAAAGCTCATCTTCAGATTCATGATACAAGTAATCAGATAAAAGTGTTTGCTTGTCACCCGAGCTTATAATTTCTGAGGTTGATGTTGATTGATCTGTATCTGTATTGTAAGATAAAATAGAGTTTTATTTGTGTCATTTTGTTCACCTTCCTCATCAGTTAAAACTCCTCCAAGTTTTTCTTCATTTTCATCTTCTTTTAAATAATATTCTATTCGTCTTCTTTCAATTTCATCCATCATGATTTTTACAGTTCAAAACAATGGATGTTTATAAAAATTTGCGTAGGTAATCAAAATGAAATGTGCACATTTCACGTTAACATTGTCGCTTTACACGCGTGTGCATCGCGACGATGCACTTTGACAAAAGGTCAGAGACACTATTAACTAATAAATTATATAATTTCAAAACACGATAACAACAATGTGCACAAATAGTTAGGAGGCTATTATGAACATTGATATTGCACATTTGATAACTTCAAAAATATTTTTAAACAAAAATAACCCGGAAGATTATTTACCCTGTGCTTATGGGTCAAAAAAGGCACCTTTTTCACTTTTTCAAATTTATGTGCCAGCAGCAGTTCTGTCATTGTTGTGTTTTAAATGTGTGAATTGTAAATTATTTCAGACCCAACAAAGAGAAAATAGTTATTTCAAGACAAAATGAGTTTATTGGCAAAGGAAAAGGCTTCACTTACAGAACAGGAGGTGGCTTATAAAAATGAAGAAAGAGAAATCAAAAGAGAGATTAATATCTTGAAATTAAATCGAGAAAGGGAGTTGTCAGAATTGCTAACACAAGAAATGAATAATAGGATTAGATTTTAAGCAGAAAACATGCTGCAGAAATGGAGCTACTAACACTACAAAGAGCAAAATTAGTTTTGTAAAAATCATTGTATTTTATTGTTTTGTTTAGTATTTATTTTAGTCATACTTTGGTATTTTAGTGAATTAATTTTTTTATTTCACTATATATATTATTGTGTGTGTGTGTGTCAAAACATTATTTTGTTAGTTTCTTGAATTTAGTAATTAAAAATTTATTATTTAAAAAAATATTTATAAGAATGGATGTTTTTTTTTTACACAATTTGTATAATATGATACTCATAATTACAATAAAGTGTTAAAATAAAATTTAATGATCATTTGCAGCATCGGGTTCTTGATCAAATAATGTTAGATCAATCAAATTTTTCTGTAGCCGTTATGTTCTTCTTCATCTAAAAAAAAAAAACCCCGCAAATAAATTGCATAAGTAGTTCTCGAGTTATGGCTGATATTATCATTTTAGATTCTGAACGTGGTCAAAAGGTTTTTGGAAAAATAATTTAATATATTATAGTCAATAAAATTGATTAGATTGTTTTACCATTTTTTTTTTTTTTTTTTTTATCTTTTAGCTGGTAAATAGGAGTTATGATTATATATATTGAAATAGTCTTTAGAGTTTATAGCTGTAGCAATCTTCGTGATAATATATTATTAAAAATATTTAATAAATTGTATGTTTTTTTTTTAAACCGATCTCGTAGTTTTGTATTTAGGACTGAAAATTTTTACACACTGGCTTCAAAGGCTTTCCATGTAGGTAGCACAAGGAATTTTAGTAATTTTTTTGGTGGTTGTTAAAAAGTTACAGTAGCAAACGTTTTTAATAAAATTGAAAAAAAAAATCGTTTGATATTGTTCTTCAATAGATGTTGACGTTTAAACTATTAGGTTTTTGATCAAATTCCAAAAGGGTAAATATGTATTATAATAAGATATTAGAAGAAATGAGAGGGGGTTTTGAGTTTAGATACTGGGCCGATAAAGTATTGAGCATGACTGACCGAAAACTTTATAAATTGTACAAAAATACAAACGACGTATATCTAAATGTCTAAAAAGAGAATTTACCAAATAATTAGATTTTGCGAAAATATGAAAAAAAAAAAAAAAAGAAAAATGGAACGAAATTAAAATAAGATGAAAAAAAGTCCAGAAAAAGTACTGGCTGATAATGAAGATTTTTTAACAGTATAGAATTACATGTTTTGATGCTTGTGTAAAAGCCTCGATTCGTAAGTGTATTTTTTTGTTTAGGGTAAAGTAATTCAGTAAGTTGGGTCTTTCTCAAATAATGAGTTTATATTAATAATATTTATAATAATTTTTTTTTTCATCATGGGTGTTTCATTAGTGATTTTCGACACAGTAATTATTCCACCAAATTTATATTTGGCTCATTTTCACCTTTGTCTGTGATACTGAATGTCTTGTAGTGTGCGCACTAAGTTTATTATAATTTATTTGCAATATTATTTCTATAAAAAATTTTATTTTTATTACATGAATTATTTAAATAATAATTTAAATTACCGTTTAATCCAAGTAATTCGTCTTAAAATTATATTGACATTATTAGGTAAATTATTTTCTATTGAAAAAAAATTTTTATTTTTTAAAAAAAAAAATTTATTGTCTTCTCCATCATCTACATCCTAAACATATTTTTGAGCTATTTTGGATGATTTTGGATTTTTTCAGAGTGAACCGCGAGAATCGGTTAGGCGTCCTCACGTCGGTACGTCACTGGGATTTTCTCTTTTTCTTCTTCGGAATGTACTCTTTAATGTTTTTCCAATAAGCACTAATCTTCATTCATTCAACCTATTAATAACTTCTGCCAGTTTTTTTCCTTTCAAAATTATATTTTC
>CM029361.1:2876411-2920884 GCA_017140985.1 Hormaphis cornu
TTTTGACATCTAAAATGATGACTATTCCGATGACTGTTTTTGTAAAATGAATTTCGAATAATATTTTACATTGTTTAGGCGCAATAAAAATTAAAAAACCGAACAATTAGGTGTAACAAGGCCGTCATGCAGAGCCAGAGAACAGACCCTAATAACGTTGAGCATTTGAGCGTAGAAATAATAAATTATTTATTATAATATTAATTTAATAATCTGTTATATGTTATTTTTGTTTCATTAAGTCCGCCGTACCTACATCGTTTGATTTTTCTGTTCAAATAGATGCTAAAGCAAAAATGTATACAACTATGCTAATTGCCAAAACTTAATTCAACAATTCTAGATCCTCTCAACATTTTAACAATCCCAATAAATTTAAATTTGCAATTAAAATTGAACGATTTCAACGATTGATTTTATATTATAGGTACATCATATTTCTGAGTATAGAATATCAGTTTTTTGTTACCAACATAAAATTTAAAAAAAAAGAAAAAACGTACTCCAAGAGTATTTGGAATACTTTTCAAAGTACTCGAATACGTATTTCTAAGACAATAAAGAAGAAAAGTGTTCACAACTAGACTGAATATGGGAGTTAGTAACAATAACATGTAATTATAGTTGCACTAAATTTTGATTTATTTTCTCATTTTTGTATCGTTATCGAACAACTGTGTAAGTGTTTCTAAATTTAATAAAAAAAACACTAAAATTGTTGTTTATAGCTTTTTACTTTACAACTTACTTATTAAACTAAAGAAAAGATATTTCGTCAATCTATAATGATGCGTAAATTTAGGTCTCAAATAATATGTAATTTATGACAAGGAAAAACGTTTTGTGACGTATTATTATGTTGATTTATGAAGACTTATAATGAATTTATTGATGTGTAGTCCACTTTCACACATTCAGCTCATTATGTTACTAAAATAGCAATATACGTAATAAGATATAGAGAATGATACACTTACTAACTTACTCACTCATTAACGCCCAGACCTAACCACTAGACCTATGATAACTTGATATTTTGGACCTATTACAGTTGTTATACAACGTAGGCGGTTATGAGTAAGAGATTTTTCAAATTTTGTTACTTATAAAAGAGTTGGTGAAAAGGGTTAATAAGTGTAAAGATCATTGTTGAAAAAGTTATCGAGATTTTATTGTGACAAAAAAAAGGATTACATTCACTACAATACAATCAGAATCTAAAAAAAAAAACGAAACAAAATTTTGAAAGAGTCGTAAAAATATACGACTTTAACACATTTTTAACCTGAAACATTTGAACTAAGTCGAATTTCTTTCTTTTTTTTTTTTTTCATTCGTGATTATTCTCCAATTGAAACTTTACTATTGATTCGTTAATTTCGAGTTCGAATTCCGATCGCTTAGAAATTTCATACAAAACCTCACGATTTACTCTCTCTCTTTGCTTTCTCTCTTTCAATCCTTTCTTTTTTTTATTATCTCGCTACTTATTGTTTACACACTTTCTTCATCATCACGATGTATAAAAATTGTCATCGAACGGAGTCGCCGAACGCCGGCAATCGGCTTTTCGCTGACGACCGACCGTCTCCGTCGTCCATTCCACCCGCGTTTGGCCGCTGTCGCTCGAGTTGTGTCATCTCCGCAAACACTCCGAACGCCGACCGGCGCAGCGCCCGGCCGCCATTTCAATGTCGTTTACGGCCGGGCACTGTAAAACTGTAAAGCCTTTTGTCCTCCGACTCCGTCTCGTCGTCAACTCGTGAACGTATTTTTTCCCGTTTTTCGCGCGCTCGGGCCGTCCGCGTCAACAGCATTGTTACGCATTCGACCGTCAATGCGTGTCGATTCGTACGGCGCGCGGCACTACTGCCGACGTGTCACGCGTGCGTCCCCCAAGCTCGGCCGCCCGGCTCACGAGTTCGAGTCGCCCGCCGCCCGTCGACATCCGTCCGGCCTGTCCGGTGGGGGGGGGGTGTCTCTTTCGTCGTTCGTTCGTTATTTTTAATGCGGTCGGCGGCACTGTCGATGATTACGTCGCCGACCGGTCCATACCAAACCCTGAGGTCCCCGAGGTGACTTTGCGGCGCTTGCCAAATGTCACAACACACTTCGTTTTCGTTATTTTATGTCGTCATTTCAAGCACCCTATTGCCTGCCGCCCGTACCGTTCGCACGTCACCAACTTTCCCACACGGTACACGTTTTTCATTTTTGAAATTGTGTTCTTAGCTGAAAAAGCTGGAAATCACTTGAAAGTCGCGTTGATCTTGTAACTTGCCCATTTTAATATCGTGTAAAAACATCAGCCAGTTCCGATGGTTATTTTGGAAATTACGACGAAAAATTAAATCGATTATGTCAAAAAAAAAAAATGTTTTTTTAACGAGTTTCTTTTATTTTCGTTTGGTTTTTTTTACTGTAACTTCGTGTCATGATTTATTTATGAATTTTAACCGTTTTCGGATAAATTCTTAAAATAGAAAAATCATTGTTTCATTTATTTTTATTTAGTCGAGGGAGAAGGTGTCGACGCTTCATACTTACATAAAAAAAAAAGCCCTTAAAATTACCCACCGGCCGACGTTAATATGAAAATGCACATTGCTTTCGTACTATGCTGGTTAAATGATCAAAGTAAAAAAAAATACACACGAAAAACGTTTGTCGACGGGAGGTCGCGAGCGATAAACGTTTTTCGTGTGTATTTTTTGTGGCATAAA
The DNA here is from genome assembly GCA_017140985.1 of Hormaphis cornu. Lineage (NCBI taxonomy): Eukaryota > Metazoa > Arthropoda > Insecta > Hemiptera > Hormaphididae > Hormaphis > Hormaphis cornu. Next base: position 2,879,135 of record CM029361.1, read on the forward strand.
TGCTTAGCGCCGTCACTTGTTTAAGTTGTGTACTAATGCGCTTTATATAAGGGTAATTTTAGATGTATAAAAATTTTGCGCCCGATTTTAGTTTGAGATGCAGCCACACGTGCACCACTTATCACTTGAAAAATAGTCGCCTAACTTCACACCCGTATATAAAGCCGTACGTATATTTTTGTTTATTCATTAAATACCATTTCCAGAAAAGCTTTTAAAATAAATCCATTGAACGCACAGGAAAATTTTGAACACAATTCGTTACACTAATGTTTCGAATACCTAAAAATTACTACGAGCTTTAAAAATGCTCTCCTGAAAAATATTTTACAATAAAATATACAATAATTAATATAGTAGATTTTTTTTTTTTCTTCGTATGATTCAACGTAGACATTTCGGATGATTTAAACCTTTTACATGTTTTTTTGTAATCCGACTTATTAAGTTTTGCGATCATATCTCGATTTCGGGTCTCTAGACGAGAAAGAAAATTCTGGTCATTGTGACCAGCTGGCACGCTCACGCCCAGAGAATTATGACGTTTTAACTTGCCTGTTTTAGACCAAACGATTAGTTTGAAAACATTTTGAAAATAAAACCTCAACTCGACTTTTTATCGACAAATTTAATTTTTGTCGAGGCGCTTTCTAGTTTTCCGACAACTGTTCAAACACGCAATTTAGTGCGAATAACATCAACCTCGTACCTCGGTATTTTATTTGCTGTTGGTGCCTGTACACATATTTTATACCTGTTCTGCTAAACTTTCTTAGGTAAAAAAATTAAAACAAAACGCCGAGTATGGATACTGTTCGTAAAATCTTACGGATAGAATTTATTTTAATGATAACAACCCTCGTACATCACAATTCCGCAGGTAATTATGAAATTCTCAACTGCAGACAGAACGAATACGTTAGGTACATCATCAAGAATCCTTGAATCGATTATAGTAATAAGTCAAAATGTCTCGTACCCGCTTTTTATTACAAAGAATATACGTTCCTACTTTGTTCAACTGTTGGTAGGTAGAGGAATATGATGTTTTTTGAATTATCGAAACGCTTTTTTTTTTTTTTTATTTAGGTGCAGACGAAAAACGTAAGTAATATTTTGTAGGTTCAACCATGTGTACATTACGATATTGTAAGCAGTTGATCACAAAAAAAAAAAAGATTCCGAGCGAGCCCAGTTTCCCTATAATGGACCGTGGGCCGTAACAGTGGAGTTTTTTTAACGAATTCCAGAATTAACGTGAATGAAAACGGTTTACAAAATATTTACAATATCGTATAGAATCGTATCAACATGAGAAAACGAATAATAATAATAATATTATGTAGAAATCGCAAACGCAATCACTGGCAAGACGTGCTGCTGTTATCGTTGTTTTTATCCGGCCGTGAGCGTTTTTTCATCCATGACGATAAAAAAACAAATCTCATGGATAACGTCGTGTCTCGTGCGTGTAAATAATAATTATTGGTCTCGTATCGCGATCGACGACAAGACGAAAACAACGAGTGACCTAGCATAACCTAACACTCCTACACACGAATTAGCTGACGCAATTCCCATCTCTCGTCTTTCGCTGTCGAAATTTTTGCAAATCGTTCGCGATTAACCGGTGCCTACGCTTAGCGCTTTGCCGAACGCTTTTTTGTAATACAACCATCGGTTATCGTTGGAATCGTCGCGCCCGTTTTCAGTTTTTTCCGCAGCGATTCAGGGACGCAGAGCACCACCACAATGGTCGATTACAGCAAGTGGAAGAACATCGAAGTGAGTAGACGCGTGTCCGGGACGTTCGTTCTTTGGGAATCGATTGCAACATTTGCAATCGAAAAATCAAAATTTTGCGATTTTTTATCGAAATTCTCGTCCGCAGGTGTCCGACGATGAAGGCGACACGCCGTCGTTCGATTGGAAACTGGAGGCCCGCGTCAAGCGATTAGAACAGATCGAACGCGAACAGCTAGAGATGGTCATCATGAAAAAAAAGTAATTCAAACGGATAGGTTTACCTACTGTATCGGTTTTAGATTGTGTATTATTTTTAAGTACTTTGGGTGGTACCTACTACTCGACTAGTAGTACTTGGTTGTATTCAATTTAAACCGGCCGAGTACCCACGCAGAACATGTTTACGGGTGGCAAAGTCACCATATTTGTCCACAAAACAACATGGTCACTTGCATAGTGTTTAAATATCGTAAAACATTTATTTTAAACACGAGGACAACAACTGTTATTGGCACCCCATTGATTCAAACACTTTTGTATCCTGGGAATACCTGCTAGAAATGAAATAATGGGTTTAAACTTCTAAACTAGTGACACACCCAAAGCGTAGTCGCTACCCCGTCAAACTACCCACGCGACCTACACTTATCCCGTCGCTTTTTTTTATCGATAGTACAATATTTTTTAGTTATCTTGATAAATGTTGTTATAGTTTTCAAAAGAAGTATGAAGAGACTATGAATAAGTTGGCTACTGAAAAAGACAAAAAAATTAAAAAAAAACTTGAAGAAACATTAAAGACCCTGACCGTGGAAGAACAAGAACTGAAGGACAAGGAAGAAGTGTTGAAACTTAAACAAAAGGTTTTATATACTTTGACTACCCACACATATTTAGTTTTTAATAACATAATATTAATTTTGATATGAATTTTGAAACAGATTTTGCCATGGATTGTCGATACAATGAGAAAACCAGGAGTCCTCAAGACAACTGTGAACACGCCAAAGCCTCTGCCATCTGAAGAAAATGAAAAAATACAAAATTTTGTTGATGAAAACATGAGTAAACTAAAAACTTTTGGTATGCTTAGGAAATACGAAGACAGTCTAGAATATTTACAAAAGAATCCTCAGCTTGTGTGCGAAATTACTGCAAATTATTTGTTAGTCTGGTGTGTTGATTTACAAAAGGAAGGCGTAAGTTTGAATAAAGCGTTCCGAGATTTTTAAGTCAAAATTTTTTTTATTTTTCAGAAAACAGAACTCATGGAACGTGTATCACATCAAATAATATGTATGAAATATATTTTTGACTATGTTCGTATGTTTGATGTTGATCCTCAAGCATGCGCGTCATCATTTTTTATGAGGTATGTTCCGTTTTATTCTACCAAGTTGGAAAAATATGTATATCTGTATTTTTTGGTTTTACTTACCCATCGGTTACTTAAAATTTTGAGGGCTGCAACACCAATATAGGGTATAACCAACTAGACAATTAATTTTATCCTACGATCATGTCACAAGTAGAACAATTTTCAAATTGTAAGAATAAAATATGACACGATTGTCTTTTTTAATAATATTATTATAATATAAAAAGATATTCTAAGACAAAAAATATTCAATTCTGTCCATTTTGTTTTGATTCATTGGGACCCAACGTACAGTTTTTTTTTAAATTTTCAAATTACATTACAAAAACTAAACATGTATATTTTCTGGCAGGAATGTGTTACTTATATCATCGAGTATATTTTCATTTATAGAGTGTTGGTGTTTTTAAAAGCAAGTAAATGTTGAAACCCAAAGTGTTGCAACTGTTATGTAATAATTTTTCTCAAACATTACTTTTTATGATTTAAGTTAGGTCATCATCTTTTATCTCTTTTTATTTAAAATTTGCCTTTTTATACCCATTTTAAAAAACAGTTTTTTTTATCTGTTCTGTAAAATACTAAACATTTTTTTTTTTTTTTTTTAGAATTCCATTTCTTGACAAACAACACATGGATTTATTTAATAAAGATGTTGCCATGTGCATAGCATGTGTTCAAAAGAAAGCCAAAGAAAGAACATATAAAACTGAAGATGGAAAATATGAAGTAAAAGTAGAATTAGGACCAGGCGGTCTCGATCCAGTTGAAGTTTTTGAAAGTTTTCCAGATGTAAGGATATTATTGTTACTTATTTGATTAGTTTATAATTATATAACTTGATGCAAATATAACTATAAACAGAGTATAACTTGATTGTCAAAATTTTCTTTTCCGAAATGTTGATTTTTAGGAGTTGAAAAGATGTTTTGAATCCGATGATGCTGCTGAGTGTTTCATAGATACGATCAAGTCCATGGACCCAAAAAAGTCTGATTTTTACATGAAACAATGCTTAGATTCTGGATTATTGTCGCCCGACACCAGTGAAGCAAACAACGATGCCAAACATGGTGATGACGCACAAGAGGAAAACACATAATGTTCTGAGATAAACGAATTGATATAATAAAAATGTATGTTATCATAATACGGAAAGATACATTTTACGTATTTTAAATCTATCTGTTTCAAAATCAACAAAATATTAAACACATTTACGCTAACTATTTATACTTATTAGGTGTGACAGTATATTTGTAATTTTTGTAACCGAGTTTTGTGATAAATACTTATAATATACATGTAAAAAATTAATAATATTCAACAAAACGTAATAATAATAATAATAATAATAATATTAGGCTCTATTTAGTTTATAATCTGTGAATGTTTATTTTGATATTAATTTCCAACAAAGCATACATACTATTATCATACATCAATTATTTTTTCTTGTTTTTTTTTTTTTTTACTCGCTGGTATTATCACATTCTTTTTATAAAATTGGTAACGGTATGTGTATAATAGGAATAGGTATTGGTTTCGGTAAAATAATTGGGCAAGACACTAAAACCATGGCCGGCGGTAGCAGTATGTTGGCGGGTTTGTCGTTGGTGGTACTGGTGCAGACAGTACAGTATCTTTTTTTGCCAACAAATACGACGGGTCATCATTTATATTTTTGAGTTAACTACACAATTTAACAAATGCACATTTCTTTAGATCATAACATGTGTTGAAAAAGACACGCTTCGGTTTGAACATTGTGGTTGCAACGCACTATTTAATATCTGAAAGCAACGATAAACCTTTGAAATGATTCAGAGCGAGCACAGTTTTCAAGTAAACGTCCTAGTAAAAACTAAATTTATCAATAGAAATGGTCCGAAAAATCTGAAAATCGTTGCCACGTATAAACGGTGTTAATTTAAATAGCGTGTAAAAATTACAAACCATTTGGAGTTTTCAGTAGATTTCAGTTTCAATTGCACGATGTAGTTCATTGTTATAATCAAAAATTACACACTTTTCAATAATTTTTTTTAAACGTTTTCAGAATATACTGGACGGATTTTTTGACATTTTTTTTTTTTATTATCAGTTTGCAAATCTTGTTATACATAAAGTATTAAATTTTCAAATCTCTAACAAATTTGTGCGAGTCACAATTTTTTTTTAAAAAATGAGTCATAGGTATGACCAATTTTCCAACTTCAAAGACTAAAAAAAAAATTTTAACAATGGATTTTCAAATTTTTTTAGTAGCATATGTATGCTTACATGTTGCCAATATTGTGTCAAAGTTTCAAAAATTTTTGTTGAAAAATACATTTTTTATTGAACAAAGAAAAACCACAAAGAAAATTGAAATTTTTGATGATGTTTAGGTTCTACTATACTTAAAGCCAAAAATTTTCAAAATTACTTGAAACTTGGATCAAACCTGTATTTTACTTATTTTAATATTGTGTAAGCGTTTTAGCTAGTTCCATTCATTATTATCGAACATAAAGCCAAAACACTAAATCGATTATGTCAAAAGACACATTAACTATGATTTTTAAAGTTTTTCCCTAAATTTCACTTAGTCTTTTGATTATAATTTTTTCAATTTTGAACCCCTAAACCTTACCATCAGAGTTCCACAGTCCTCTTGTCAGAGGTAATAACTTTGAAAATCGGATTGTTACTTCCGTACAAAAACTTCATCACAAATCTTAAAATTTAAAATTTTATCCAAAATTAAGAAAAAATTTTTCGTTTTTAGGATTTAACTCAAAAAGTAGGCTAAATAAGTTTCACCAAAATATTACCAGAGTCCTATCTTTAGAGGTAGGTACTGACTTTGAAAATCGGAGCATTCCTTCTATACGAAAAAGTCTTTACAGAAAAAAAGAAATAAGTAAAAACAATACACTCTTTATTAGCACTCAGAATCAATAATACTAAAAACGATTTCTAAAATTTTTTCGGCACTTGTACATGTTGAATTTTCTTCCTGAATTTCATCAAAAAACATTTTCCTTCTCCGTACTCTTTGCTCTTTGCTCTCTTCTACACCTAATGGTTCAGCTATTTCTTTTGAAGAAAAGTTTTAGATAAGTATTTAACAACTGATTAGGTGAGTAGGTGAACTAAGTGACTTGAATAAATATTAAAGCTCAATAAATGGCATTATTATTTTTTTTTTTTTTAATAATAATAATTATTACTAATAAGTAATTAACTGGGCAACTTTTTTTATTGTTATTGATTTAAAATTGATTGTAATAAAAAAATATTCAAGTCCTATTATTTTTAGTGTAGGCCCTGGTAATACCACGCACGATCAAGTAAATAACAATAAAAAAAAAAAAAAAACGTTTGTTATAATGTTTCTCGACTGATGTGTATTTATCTTTGTCCTCTGAGTGGGTAGGTAGTCCTTTCGCGCGATTCTCGGAGGACGGTGCGCGCAGCATTGAAAGCGAGAAAAAGAGAATGTCCCCCGAGAAACGCCGTGTTAGCAGCGATATATTCGTGTTGAAAAATGTCATCATAAAGAAAAACAACATAATTACATTATAATGCTAAAGATTAAAAATCAAAAATTGCTTACGGGAATCGCACGGTTCTGAGCGAGCTCTGCAGTGACTCGAATGGCGAAATAGAGAGAAAATAGGACGTAAGTAAGTATAGAAATTACAGTCACAAAGTTTAGTTTAGTCTGTTCATTCGTTCGAACGTGTGAAACCATTTCAAACCATTCGGACCATTATTTGAGGGGTTGTTACGTTTTTAGTGTCGATTGCACAACAGTGCGTATCATTGTTATATTATTATTATTATTATAATCTGCAAAATAACACCGTTTTTCAATGCTATGTTTTTATACGCTTTCAGAATCTACCAGGTGGATTTTTCTTTGAAATTTATTTATTAAATTAAATTTTATAATTAATTTATAATTAAATTTATAAAATTAAATAAATTTTTTTATACAGATAGCAAATTTTGTTTTACGTAACATATTAAATTTTCAAATCTTAAATAAAGAATTTGTGCTAGTAACAAATTTTTTTCTAAAATCAAGTCAAAGTTATTACCAATTTTCGACCATTTTGTAACTTTAAACGGCTAAAAACAAAAATTGTGTCTAAAAATTATCGAATTTTTTTAGTATCTTTTGTACATATATTAACTTGTTGTTAACCTTGCACACCTTGCAGTGTTACAGTTTCAAAACTTTTTCTCGAAAATTAAAAGCTTTATCGAACAAAAACCAGATTGAGAATGGAAATTTTCGAAAATTCTTTAAAAAGTTCTTTACTTAGCTCAAAAAGTTTCAAAATCACTCGGAACTTGGACCTGTATCTTACCTATATTTCTCCATACTACGCAAAAGTTTCAGCTAGTTCCGTTTGTTATTTTGAAAGTTATGGCCAAAACACCAAATCGATTTAGTCCAAAAACACATTTGCCTACTTTAAATAAATACAATTTGATGAATCTAATTTTAATTATTGGATAATAAGTTGTTAATTATTAATTAAATACAATGTATGTAAACGAATAAACTATAATCTGGTCTGTTAAATGTATTTGTTTAAACTTTGTGCGCTGAAAGTATTTATAATTAGGTTTAGTTATAATATATAAGGCTTATTTAAGAATGGAATTTCGTTGTACACTTACTAACAATAAAAAAAAAAAAAAAAATTGAAAACATAATTAATAAAACATAAAACATAAAAGGAATTTTGGTCTGCTCTCTCCACTTGTTATTTCCTATACCGTGACACAACCAAGATGTCACTTAGTTTAGGATTCCGTATCACTTATTTGATTACTATAATTGAGTAACTTGGACGGAATTGCAAAGTATTGTTCACAGTACTTGTGTGTATGTGAATTGCCTACAAAAAAAAATTATTAAAAATTTTTTGTAACATTAGCTCACAAAATGTACGACACGGGTGACATTCGTAGATTTGTTACAAATGAAACCAAACAGCTCAGCTGTTATGATAAAATCAAATAATTTTTACGACGCTAAAAACCTAACATTATTTTAAGTAAAATAAAACTAAATCTTTTCAATTGAGAGCATCGAAAAACAAAACTAAAATAGATATTTTAAGATTAGATCAATTACGACCACCGTAGGTTGCACCATTTGAAAATCTCGACAGTAAAAGCTACGTACAAAACCAATAATATCAACCAAGGGCGGCACATGATATTAACCTTTTTTCTGTAAATAATGTTCACATAGATTTTTTAAAAATGTTTTATAGTTGTTTGGCTCTGTCATACTACTTTGTTGTATGTAAAACTATTTCAATGTCAAATGATGTTATACAATTTAACTTATCAAAAACAGAAAAATTCATTTATCTGTGAAACTGATCCCATTTTTGGCATTTATATGCGTAGACAAACATTAATTCAACGTTAGTGCTAAAGGTTGACAACATAGGAAAACACATTTTATGTATAAGATTTGAAAATTATGATTATTGTTTCTCACAAACTTCATTTATTGAAATTCAAACATTTTTGTTAAAAAAAAAGGTATAAATTTTCATTTTTAAGGTTTCATAACTTCCTCCGTTATTAAAAATAAAATATTCAAACTGCACATTCAGGCTGAGCAAGTTAACAAATTCTTTTAACCAGTTGAGTTAAATTAATTGAAAAAACAAAAAGTCAAGTTAAAAGTTAATTTTTTAAATCTTCTAAATTTATTTAATTAAAAGTAAACTACAAAAAAAAAAATTAGCTTAACTTAACGTAAATAGATAATAGTTCATTTTTTTTTTTATTCACATGGCTTTGTACCTTTATGACATTTTCTCCTATTTTCTTTTTAAATTGTAGTCTTCTATCCAATACTTTTTTTAAAAAATGAAAAGTTTTAATTATTACAGATAAACTAAAAGTTTAAGTATTATTTTTGCAATGTTTCGAATTTGGAGGCTGCTATAACATAAAAAAAAATTTCTTACACAGTCGTCAAATACAGCTAAAATATTTATATTTTAAAATATAATGATTGTACTAACATATAATTATTACGCGTATTTTTTTAAAGTAAGATAACTTTTACTTGTACTTGTTTCTATACTTCAGTTACAGGCACTATAATATATCAATATACAATGTTATGTACTTCTATTTATACATTACCTATTTTTTATGTAAAAATCGATTAACTGAATGCGTTAGTAAGCAGCGTCTGTTAAGTTAAAAACGTAAAATATACTAAAATTTTGGTTGTTTAGTTTTGAGAAAATATTGTACCTATTGGCACAAATTTTTGAGTACTTAAAAAAAAAAAAGATGATCGAGTGTAACATCAATTGTTATTTTAGGAATTTAATAAGCGCATTAAGTCTAACAGTATATACCAGGGGTCGGGAACCTGCGGCTCCGGAGCCGCATGCGGCTCTTTAACATGCAACCTGCGGCTCTTTGGATAATTATCAATATAGATATATCCGTAAGATATAAATTATATTATACGTTATTATAACGATAATAATTCTGAATTTCTCAATAATTATTTATTTATCTTATCGCACAGTTAGTTTTATTGTGTATATATATTATAATAAGTTAATAATAATAATAATAAATTAATAATAAATTTATAATAATATGTATGTGTATGTTCTTTCTATTTTATCTTTATTACATTGAGTCGCTAAATGTCAAAAAGAAGAGCAAGTTATATTTGACGTATGGAACAGTCTTCCCGAAAGTTTCAGCCAATTAAAAATGGTTGCTTTCGGAATTTTGACCATTTTTGGATCTACTTACATTTGTGAGCAAACATTTTCAAATATGAACTTTATTAAGAATAAATTAAGAAATCAACTGAATGATATCAGCCTTGATGCTTGTTTGAAGTTGAAAACTACAGATTACTCTCCAGAATTGAATAAGCTGTCTGGAGAAATTCAGTGTCAAAAATCCCACTAATATTAAATAGATACGTTATTTTGTGTTTTATTGTGTTTAATTAAATAATATTATATTTGTATAAACAATAATAATAATAATAATGAATTAATGAAATAAAGTTTTTCTATATTTTCTAAATTTAAGACGTATTATTATGTTTTTTATTTTATTGCCTACTAAAAAAGGTTGTTCAAACCTGTGCGGCTCCCTGGATATTATAGTTTTGTATTTTTTTAAAAGAATGGCTCTTTCCTACGAAAAGGTTCCCGACCCCTGGTATATACGTATAGTTTTTTATGCTTAAAAAAAAAAAATTAACACGTTAAATTCAATAAGAATTAATTTCTTAAGTTAAAATTCAAAAAAAAAAAATAAATTGATGAGTTAATAAACTTACTTAAAATTAACTTAAATTTAAATTTTAACAATTTATCCTTGCTACACATGGTGATTTGAGTAATGTCGTCCATAATGGTATCAATCGCCAATATAAAACTGACGCTGGTTTAGGTTAATACAATGAAAATACGCACTTATTAATACCTTAATAATTATATATTGTTGTACAAGTGATTCCTCAAATAATCGGTTTGCAATATTGATTGACTTAACATGACTTTACAACTTTAAACCTTGTCAGAAACCTAATAAATATGGTTGTCTAAAAACGTCATGAATGCGGTAACATAAATGTACGCGGTACGGTTATGAAATGAATATATTATTTCAAAAAGCATATTATGTACTTTAAATTCACAAAAATTCACAAATAAAAAATAGATATTGTTTTAACATTATTAAAATGTTCACCTAACTACAAAAAAATTTTAAACATACAAAATGTAGATTATATTTCAATTATAATAATAATAGTAGTGTTAGTTACATAAATAAAAAAAAATTTGTATATAATATAGTATACAGCTGCAATAATATATGTTTACATAAAAATTTAATCGTAAAAAACCTCTAAGAATCTAGTTTCATCAAATAATGAACTCGATTAAAAGTAAAGGGACAACCCAAAATACGAGTCATAGATTTCAATTTAAGACCGATTTATCTTAAAAACAAAATTACTAACATTTTAAAAATATTAAGTTTAGACTACAAAAGTACCGATTAAAAATATCTTTACATTGTAAACTTACAGAAATGCTTCAGTAAAAAAATTTAAAAAGCCACTTAAATTATTAATTTGTTCAAGAACAAAGAGAGTTTGTAATTAAATACGTAGGTGTGATTCCTAATTGCGTTGAACCAATATGAATTCGAGAAAAAGTCTCAGAAATCAGAATAAATTTTCAAGAGTATTAACATTTTTTTTTTTTTTGTAATCAAATAGTGTTAATACTTCATTAGTAACAGAACATGGAAATAAAAGCTATGCAGTATCGGATGATGATATATTATTTTTGACATGAAATTGTGGCAGTATATTAAAACATTTGAAAATGGCAAACATGTTCTATTGGTCTTAGGACTTTTACAAATAAACTGTTATGACACCCAAAATTTTTTCAGAGCAAATCTTGCATGTACTGTTTTTCATTGCACACTTGAAACACGCATAAACGTGCATACACGGTACGATTGCGGTTCTTATTTCTTCCTGGTAACAAACTATGCACAGAGTTGAGTCTGTTGGTTCAACGGAACACTGTTCTAAAGAAGCACAAGCTACATCGCCAACATTATTTTTTTCCTCGATTTCAATCTTTACTAACTTATAATTACTCTTTGGCAATCTACACACAGGACATAGATCCAACAAGGCGGAGCACTCTAAACATGCAAAAATGTGACCACAAGGTATAAAAACCACATTCATTTGTTGATTCAAGCAAATCTTGCAAAGAAATGTCATTTTTGGTTCAGTGCGTTCAGGTGTGACAAATTTTGGACTGGCGGTGGTGGAACTTCTTGTAGATTCTGGCGAACCAGAGTTTCTAGATAAAATCATAAGTAAATAAATATATATAGGTATAAAATGAAAGTGTTGCATTTATTAAACACTAAAATATTAAAATAGTGAACAAAACAGTGAGTTAATCATAAAGTTTTTGATAGTAACAAACCTGTATTTTGTAAATACTTATCAGGCATTCAATCAAAAAGTTTAGTGAATATTTCAAAAACAAAAGATCAAAAGTTCATGTACGATATTTAACATTTTGATAAATTATATTACCTGATCAAAAATAAAATTCAAATAATAGGTACTAAGAAAAATATTTAAATTTATTGTATTATAATATTTAAAAGGTAATAAATAAATTGAGATTTATGAATTCAACTTTTTGTTCGATTAGCTAGTATTTCAGTATAAAAAACCAATTTAGGTTTCAGAAAATTATAATTTAATTGGATTAATACTCGTATTATTAATGCAACAAGACTATTCAATCGAAAAATCATATCTAAAAAAAACCATTAATTGTAGAACATAATTTGACTCATAACATAGGTGTACTCTATATTCTATTCTTCATTATGATTAAAAATGTTCAGGTTTAATGGTTGAAATGTACAGGTTATTGCAATTCAGTTCATGTTTTTATCATAAAAATAAAATATTTTACACATATTTTTGATAAATACTGTTGGGTGTTGACAGCACAGAGTCTTATTGTTTGGGTAATATCAATATAGTATACGACGGATAAACCCAAACGGAATTATTATTTTACAAAGATTTTAAATACGATATTTTATAATATTTTCTGGTTATAACAAAGACAACAATTTAAAATTAAATTTAAATTTAAATTTAAAAATATCAGAACATTATATAACAAGATTATATTACACTCAGTTTATGTAAACTTGTACAAAATATAATTTGATTAAAAAACAGACATAAGTATTTATATATTTGTACCAATAAGCTTTTTGTTTGATAATTTTGTATTCTAAAGTTAGATTTTACCTATTTAAAGTATTCTGTATATAATTTTTTTTTTTTATGAATTGTTACAGTGGTGCAACCAAGATATTTTTATGGAGGTTCTGAACGAAATAAACCACTTTCATTTAACTGTAGCAAATAATTCACTACATAACTTTTTATTACCCTGGTCAGTGTGAACAAAATATTTTATTACACTATACAACCATATTATACATATACTATGTACCAAAAGTATAAAAAACAAAAAAAAAACTGATAACATTTATTGGATTTATTTACAGGATCAATTTAACTTTAATTAGTACTTGAGAACCTAATATTTTATATATATTTTTTAAAGTAAACATGCAGTGTTGCAGCCTTTTCTCTTTCAATGAGATATTATTCTAATTCAGTAATTCAATACCAACAAAAAATATTTTAAATACTATAGGCAATCTAAACTTTAAATTACATAGTTTGTTTAACCCACCTTTTGAAGCGAAGTGGTATACAAAATATACCATCATTAAAAAACACTATTATTCAAAATGTATTTTATATTATGTATTATTACCAAAATGGCATAAATAAACAAAAGAAAATTGAAAATTTTTTTTTTTTATATACAACTATGTAAATAGAAATCCTCAAATTAGTAATCAAATATTGGGTAAAACTTGATTTTTTGAGTAATGAAAACTTAACATAATATTTTTAATTAAATTAAATATTGTTAATTTTAACAGTATATTTATATTGTATCCGACATATCATTAGTTTAACCGTAATGGCATTTGACTCATTGACTCATTTGACAACATTTTAAACTTAACTTTAACTAGAAAATCATAAATTTGAGTACTTTTTAATACAAAATCACAAAATTACCAACGCAATTGCTTCATAATTAAAAATTCAACTTCTCGAACAGTTCAAAATATTTATGTTTCTAGTATTTAAAAATTTTTATTGATACAGGTTTAAAAATTTAAATTACAAACACATTCAAGTTAAATTATATTACAATTATTTACTATGGTATTAAATTTTAAGAAAGTTGGTACCTATAAGTAAAACTTTAAATCGATTTTATATGTTGATATATCTAGAGCAAAGGTTATATAATCATAGTTATTAAGCAACAGATAACACTATAAAAACATGAGCTATGAAAGTTTCCTCCGAAAAAAAAATCAAGAACCAATTTACTTTTAAATTGTTTTAAATTATTTTTAAAATGAGGGTATTTTTGAAAAAAAAAATAACTTTATATTGAACTATCACAAATTAATTTCAAAGTATTTTATTAAGTTAAACTACAATTTCAAAAAAGTAACATGTTAAGTAACTTAATTAATATTAACTTTTAACAAGTTAATGCCTAGTCTTGAGTTGACACGTTGCTTTAAAAATATAGTATAAAATAGCAATTAGACAAAAGTACATACCGATCCACTTCACCAACTCTATTTTGACGACTAGCTAGAATCTCAGTTAAATTCATTTTCTGTAAATTAATCACAAATAAAGTTTTATCTTATTCCTAAATAAATAAGTTTAGTTTAGTCTTACTTCTAGATAAGTTTTCAATCCACCACTTTCCACACCACAAGCCTCCTCCACAAATTGTATTCCTTTACACAGTAAAACATGACTACATAATGGTGACCATATGGCATGTAACTTCCAGGGGTCATCTCCACACTCCCAGTTTTGAAGACCCTTCAGGCAGTAGAAACATATTGTGTGATCATCTTGGCCTAGAATTAAAATAACACCAAACAAGTAATTCAATAATTACTACAAATTTTAGTGATTTTATTGATTTACCAGCATAAAAGAACCCAGCTTCGCAAAGAGCAAGTAAATCCGGTTTTAAGTGAATGTTACATTTTTCAAATGATTTTATACGGGCTTCCAATTTGGAAAATATTTTCAAGGGAGTATTGTTAGATTTTTCAACAATACCCAAATAATCCAAGTTTTCTATCCATTCGTCCAAATAATCTTCAACCAGTGGAGAATCATGCATCGAATTAACATCACAGTCTAGAAAAAAAAAAAAAAAAATTAATAAAATTAAACAACATAAAAGTATTTTTATAAAACGAATTTCAATCTGTAACTAAAGTAATCGATTTCATTTAAAAATGTATTTTATTTTTTATTTTTTGGTAATAAGTATATAATAATGTACTAATTGTTACACGCTATAATTTTCAATTAATTTTTTTACATTTAATGAAACCATATTTTTGGTTACTTGAAGGAGTTGTGATAACAAGTTGCCGGTTTGGAATAGGTGTTGTTAGATTTATTTCCCACCACAGTCAAATACTTAAATAGAGTTAAACATAAAATAAATCAAATAGATTAAAAACTCGCATTGAAGGTGGAAGGAAAAAAGAAGCCACGGCTTTAATAACGGGGTCGAAATAATAAATAATAAAAGAAAAAGAGAAATTCAAACTGTCTTGGTATTAGTTTGGAGTGCGGTTGGTTGGATTTGATCACCGCTCTAACCTGCAGGGGCACAGATATTCATCATTTATGTTGTTTTAACACGCTTTTCTTTAACTTGCTACTGTCAGTCTGTTATCAAATCTTGCAAATCAATTTTGAACTGGTTCCCGTCATAGAAATGAGCTGAAATTTTCCATGCACATAGAGTTCTGGAGACAATACGGTATTGTGGAAATATATTTGAAAATGGGGCAAATGGAGGTGAGAAGGCCTCCATAAAATTTAGATGTCTTAAATATGAAAAAATTTATAACTTGTGTTTATTTAAAAACTAATTTATAACAATCGCTGGTTTCAAAACCATAGGGGTAAGGGAAGGGCACTTCCAATCAGAACTCCAAAAGCGTAATGGATATCAAAATTTTGCTATCACATTTGACCTCTATAAACATTGGTGAAAAAAACAATTTGAGGTGGATACCTAGAAGGGATCTCAGTCGTTTTTGTTATTAGACGTTTGCGGTTTGCATTTTCCACCATAACATGACTGCTTTACAGCATCCCATACGAATTTTAACCCAAAAGTGACGTAGAAGGGATCTGTGGCACTTTTGATGTTATAGCTAAAAAACTGATGGTTAAAAAACATTTTAAAAACACGCTTTTTTAAAGCTTTAACAAAAAAGCAAAAATGCACTAAAAAGAAAAAATAATTACTTTCACAGCTGTGTATAAAATTTAAAAAAAAAGTTTAAAGCTTTTTTGTAGGAAAATTAGCAATTTCACTTTAAATTATCAAAACTGTTTCTGTAACTGTGGGTGTTAAATATGTTTGGATTCTAATAGAGTTCAATGATTTGGAAATTGTATCCTATTTACTATATTTTGTATGTTGCCTAACACATTATTATTATTTTGAATAATAATTTTTATCGTGGATAACTCCACATTGCAATTTCAGAGGTTTCATACTTATTTATCACCCTACATGTATTAAAATTATTAGTACTTAGTTTTTTCTTTACATTAGTCAGATCCCTGTGTGTTACAAAATTAAAACCTAAACTATTTTTATGATTTTAAAATTTACCTTGTTCTTTTATAAATTGACATTGCGGAGATTTGAGTTTATGCTCAACAAGCGGATTGTCACCTCGTTTCCAGTAGCTAAGTTCTATAGAACAAAATATGCACTTTACAGTATCTGATCGGCCTTTGTAGTAAAAACCTGCTCTGGCCATTTCACAAGGCGCTATGAAATCCAATGTCCAATTACTATCTCTAAAAGTTTTAAGGCGATTATCATAATTTGTCAGATCAAAGACGTGCATTGCAGTTGATGATTCAGGCGGAGTTCCACAAACAAATTCTGATAGAGGATATGTAGTCTCTAATACAACTGGGGTTCCATTTGAAATGACCATATTTTTTATTTTATTTTGTACACTGTCTAGAGAAAGATCAGCAGGATTACGATTCGGATTTGCCATCTGAAATGAAAAAATTAAATTATTAAAATAAAAAATAAAAATGATTTAAAATACAGATTGGTTCATTGAGCACAAAATTTAGTCAAACATGACAATCGAATAAAATTTTTTGAATAGGATTAACAAATTTAACACATTAATGACCAGTTATTATTCAAAAACAATCATTTGAAATCTAAAGTTTGCCCTATCGTAATGCTCAATTTAAAAGTGAATCAAACATTGTTAGTAAGATGCAGTTTCTACAATTAATTTCATATTTAAGATACTAAATGAATCTTATTATGATAAATGGTATAAGTCACAATGCTGGATGAAGACATATTTTTCAAAATTGTTCCTTCAATGAAATTGTTACTGATAAATTCAATTTCTCGTTATTTAACACAATATTTCCCATCAAAATTGAATTAGAACCTATAATAATTTAACAAAACTATAGAAGCTCTTTTTGATCAGAAATAAGTTTGAACGGTGTGCCTTGGAAACTAAAATATAAAACATCATTGTAAAAACAATACATTCCTTACACGTTGTTCTAAAATTAACAGACCGGTGCTTTGACGTGGAGAATTCACGAGGCAACAATACAACAATTATATCATAAATTATTTTCATAAAACAAGCGGTTACAGATTTATTGATGACAAAAAAAATCATTATGAGATAACTGATAACGAAATAGTTAGGAAACTACCATTGGCAACATTAATTGGCGCTTCTGAACGTCAAATATCACATATTACATTTCCCAGAAATTTTTTTTTTTTTAATGCTCTTGGTTGACATCTCGCCCATGCGTAATCTTTGATTCAAAACTAAATTTTTCATCCCATACTGAAATGATAAAAAGCAAATCAATGCGCAACCTAGGTTTTATGTATTGATTGTGAAGAGTTTTCCACTGTTTGTTTTAAAATAAATCTCCTTTACACAAGAAATAGTGATTTATTCAATCCCATCCCTTATAAAACAAACTACATAATAAACGTTAGCTGTAACGTCTTAATGGCTGTCGGCGTGTAATTCTAATACTTATTCTTTTGTCTCATTATTCTTATGTCTCATTTTTTACATTTTTCTCTGTTGTTATTTACCTTATACGTTCTCTTTGTCTACATATGTAACTTTACAATTGTATTATGTATCTTAGTTTCTAATTTTGTTATTCTTATGTCATCTTGCTGTATACGACAGTTCACAATTCACATACTATGTATTGTGTTAATACTGTGCTTGCGCTTATAATATTGTATAAATAAATAAATATAATGTTTAGTTTGTTTTTTTTTTTTAACTATTTTAGTATTAAGATGTTAAGTTATAATTAAGGTCTGTGATACCCTATTTAAAATTGTATCATCTTTGAATACTCAATTCAAGTGTTCAGCGAGTTTTTATTTAGTTTAAAAATATTTCTTTACGTATATAAAAAAAATGTTTCTTTAATCTAATTTATGACTAAAAGAGTTATACTGTTATTAATGAATTGTGGTATTGTTTTAAAGTTTGTAATATGTACTAATAAAAATTACTATACAAAAATGAACACACCTACTTTACTAACTCATATAAAGTGTCAAGAGCTAAAACTACCAAATATAAAGTAAGAAGAGTGTTTCTTCAATTGAATTTAAGACTGAAAAAGTTATAATGTTACTAAATGTTGTTTTATTTTAAATGTTGTTAACTATACAAACATATCTACTTAACTTACTCATTCAATGCATCAGGTGCTCAAATTAGGTACCGTATCTACCTAATATAAAGTAAGAAGACTATATATCTCCAAGTTGATTTTTAGACTAAAAAGTTCTATTGTTATTGATGAAATACCGTTTTGCTTTAAATATTGTGAACTAGGTATATAAATGTACCTACTTTACCTACTCAAGGGCTAAAACTATCCAGTATAAAAGCAAGAAGCCTGCCTCCGCAGTAAGTTTAAAGAAAAAAAGTGACTATTGATGACCTATATTTTGTTATATTATTTATAAAAAAAAAAAAAATTAATGCTCGAGAGATAACAGAAAGCTGAAGTTCATTTTTTAATACATAATTTTGTTATTTGTCGTTTATTGTTATAGGTAGTGTATACATAATTTAAAGTAATTTTTGATACATTGCATGCATATTTCAATGTAGACAATACGTTAGAACATTTTTAATGTTTTTAAAAAACAAATTTTAATTTAAAAAATAATTCATTCGGATGCTTTTAAAAAATAGTGACGTATATTATAGTGCGTGTAGTCCAAGTCGATACTAAAAACGAACAAATTGATGTACAAAATTAAAGCCACTAGAAATGTTTTTATAAAAACGGTGCCAAGGTTAACCTAAAATGGTTTACCTTTCTACTCTATAACACTGCGCACACGACATCCGATATGCATTGGTGGCGCAATCGCGGTGTAAATAACTGTGAAACGTAACACTTTGAGAACAGCTATCGCTGCGAAACAAACAAAATGTAACCTATCCTAGCCGTTGGAACGATTACCGAAAAAGTAATTTACGTGGCTTAATTTCTAACCATCCGACTGGTTAGTGTCACGTATGCGTGTGTATTGTCCTTAAGACTTGATAATTCTAAATATTTTGGACACAACGTTGTTGGCTAACACTGGACAACACATCGTAATACCTCAACGAGTGTAGCGGGCTGTGGACGGCGGCGGCGCCTAAATTGCAACGGAAAACCAGAAAAGTCACTGCACAATAACCATCCGCCGCAACATTCGCGCGGAAAACAAAAATCGCGACCGTCCTCCTCACCTTATCCTCTGCGGCCGACGGTCGTATCGCAGGAGTAAGTCGTCGTCGTCGTCGTCGTCCGCGTCTGAAAATGGCCGTTCGGCGTACGGTCGTCTTTGGTCCGCCTCTTGTGGCCCGCCCGCGACGGACTCCTGGAAACGATTGTTTTCAATTCAGTTCGTAAAAACTCGGCGCTCGGAAGTTACCCGTGGATGTGTTGTCGGCACGGCGGTATCCTCTTGATCGCGCCGGTGTTGGTGATATGCCGCGAAACGCCGTCGGGAGACCGAGAGAAACTCGACGGTCAAGACGCAGACAAAAACGCCGTAATAATTATTATCCGATCATTGTCGTCGCTATCATCGACTACAGGGCTTGCGGATGTGGGGTGTGGGAGGGACGCTCATCGCGCGATTCGGAAAGCAATGCAGGGTTGCCAGATGGTCAAGTCAAACCGCCCCACCCAGAGAACGTCGCCGTGGCGGCAAACTAGCCACAAACCGTAGAGTTTTCGCTCTGGTGCAGCCCGAAAGCGCCGACGCGAACGAAAAACAAACAACAATTTTCTAGGTAACAAATTGGACGAGTGTTTGTTTTTATAGTAGGTACACTGATGATTTCATTACGTGTGGTAAAATCCGAAACGTGTCAACCAAAAACAATCTTATGTCAGCGGTAAGGGGACAGTCGCCGTTTTATATTTTTTCCTATAACCAACCTAAGAGAAATAAGTAGGTAGGTACACAAATGGAACGTATTGCCTAAATAATTATGCGGGAGAACGTTCGGAATGCGGCTACAGCGTTTTTAACATTTTTTTACCATGATTACCAATAAAAAAAATGCCTTGGCACCGCTTAAAAAGAATGTCAATAATAACGGTAGGATTAGCGCGTCACGATAGCATGAATCAACGACAGTTCGCGTAAGAAAACATTTATTTATCATGTAGTTTTATACTTCAAATAACGATATTAAAAGACTCTTCTCCTATAAGCAGCTCGTGGTAAAAATAAAAACAAAAAACGCGGCCGGATTGTGTTAATACACCTGCGTAGGTAGGTAAGTGCAATTTTTTACACTTGAAATCGTAACAACACTAACATAATACCAGTCCGACAGTGTAAAAAAAAAAAAAATTGTTTTTATTCTTCATTTTTATTTTCAACTATACGAGTACTTGGAAATTTTGAAAAATCAATTTCTAAATTATAAATATATATTATAACTTTAATATATATTAAAGACGAAATTATAAATAACAATTTTAAACTCTTTCCGTTTAAATTTTTTAAATTACATTTATTTATCGATCGAACCGTGTACAACAAGAATATTTGCTAAACGATATTTACAGAAAGCCTATACCATATAGAGTTTCAAAGTCTGGACAAATCTTGACCGTCGAGTTAATTTAAACCAGAAACGATTTTGTAGCCGTGCTGCGAGTTGACGCCAATCTTCGCAGAATTTTTGTGACCACACGGTGTTGGCAATGAGTAGTCGTTTTCAATTTGAATTTGGAGTTTTTTGGCATGAAAATTATTTTTCTGGAAAAAATTATCATCATAAATTCCACTTCAATTCCCGTGGCGATAGTTGATCTTTTGTGCTCGAAAAATAAATAATTGTAATGGTCCTCACGTAATTCGAGGCTAACGGTGGATCGTGTTAAATTAAAATTTCCTAATGGAATTTAAACATTTATTGTTGGAACATTTCATAATCGGATACCTTATTGGATTTTTCTTATGCCTACCAACTGCTTTTGGCGGCGGTACAGTTTGTACAATTTTCTTTTCATTAATCGACTCCATATTTTGTACAGAATATATTATTTTACTTTAGAAAATAAAATATGTTTTCCGAGATATTATAATAGCCTATTTAAAAATAATTTTTTTTAATCCATAATGTTTTTACACAATTTTTTATATCTTTTTTATATTTACAAATAAACTGTACCCAATTTTGCCCAGCTCCAACATGGGGTGAAGGGACCATTCGGGGACCAAACATGCAGGTAACTCAATATGTTGTCGTACCTAAAGCAATTGCCTAGTTATTATTATCTAGTTTTACTTCCACAATTTGCAAATTCGTGTAACTCGTTTTTACTTTTGTATTCATTACGAACCAGATGCCTAAGGAAATAGATACCTAGGCGTAAGTAGACAACCACATGATATAATTACGATTCGTACACTTAGAGTTTAATCAATTTATTACATAGTAAACTTGCTTTTTTTTTTTTTTAGACCGTGACAAAGTCACGATTACACGGTACTTATAATATAGGTACCTACTTACTGGTCGCTTGTAAAATTTCGATTCGCTTTTTCGCGTTCGTCTGCAATCATTGGGCAGTTTTTTCTACTTCCGATTTCTAAAACGCGAAAACGTAAAATAAACGTCAAAAAATATGGTTTTCTCGAACGTTTTAACTCTCAATTACTATTGGTGCCTACGCCATCCCTTAAACGGACTCCGATAAAAATCTATGCCTAAATAACGCGTCCGAACGTTTGTTTCAATACAGGCATCAAAAACCACCGACATTACATTGACGCGCAGCAGGCTACAGCTGCTGCAAGTCTTCCTACATCGTTTTAGTCCATTTTTTACTTATACGCGAGCCACATCCCAACAAAAAAAAAATAAAGAAATTTCCTCCCGAAAATCGAGCACAGCGAAAAAAAAAAACTTTCGGACAGTGCACCAACAACAATGCCTGTAAGCTATTAACGGTTTATTTGTTTATAAGTCGGACGAACTGTGAAGCCCGCTCGCACACAAAAACACTGTTCGCGCCTACAACCTTCAGCCGAAATCTCCGTAAAATATTCAAACGATTATTCGCTTTTTTTTTTTTAGTTCACTAGCCACTTTTGACGTGTGTATATTGTAATTATATATATATAAGTCACCATGAAACTGCAAGGTATCGGAATGACCAGCTTTCTCTCCTGGTGCGTGATCAGCGAAAAGTCCAACATCCGAATTTGCGGCAGAAAGTACGAAACGTAACGCCGATAGTTCATCAGTCTGTAAATCGGATTCCCGTGCAGCGTCAGCGTCCGCAGATTTGTCAGCCGTTTCAACTTCAGCACTTCTTCCAAGTCGCTTATATGATTGCCGTGCATGTACAGTATTCTCAAATTCGGAAATTGGAAGAGCTCCTTTTCGGACAATACGTACGTACGAGTTTTTTTGGACAAGTAAATCGAAATTCAGCATTACGTTTAACAACAATATACTTATATTAAAAAAAATGTTTTTTCGATAGCGTTCTAACCCTCGACTGTTTTCGTTCGTTTTGTGACACGTTTCGTCGGGTCAAATTTGACCAGAAATTATTTTTTTTCTCTAGCCCGAAACTGACGAAATAATTTTTTTTTTTTCTTTTAAGTGTCGCTTACGCGGGTGTGTCATTTTCAATAAAGTTGTAGTCAAGATCTGAAAATTCAGATTTTATCCGCACTGCGAGGTATAGATTTTTTCGAAAAAGTATAGGTACATTGCGAGACCAAAAATTTTCAATATTTTCGGTGAAATTGTATAACGTAACTGTAAGAACAATAGGTGCCAATTTTATTTATGACTAAAAAAATGCGTAAGGTACACATTTTAGACGACGAACTAATTTTAAAAACAGAACCAACACATTGTGTAATGAGCACAAGCACGTTGGACAAAACGGCTAAAAATTTATTAGAACCGAGAAAAAACGAAGTCAATTGAGTTACAACACGTCAATAGTAGTTGTTTTAGGTACGGTCAACTCAAAATAAAAATAATAAATAACATTTAACGCTCGCCATTTTGTGCCATTTTCGCGTGCCAAATAAAATCAATAGAATTTTAGATCATAAGTGTTGCAGAAATCGTATTAGTTTTAACATGATGTTTGTTTTTTCTTTTACGACTATAAAATTAACTTCTTCAAAGATGCGATGTTTACACGATCTATATATTAGTTTCGCAGTCATATACGGGGATTCCGATAGCTCTGTCACTCTGTCACTTGATACTTTGAGTGTTTGTTTTTTTTAATTTTCAATATTCAAAAGTTACTCACAAAACTACCCGAAGATGGGTAAAACCGGTGAAATTTACGGAAAACGAATCATTAACATATTTAAATTTTACTTTATACGTTTTCTCTCACCATATATTTCAACCAAACCACTTGAAACTTTCACGCGTAACAAACATAATAAAAATAATACGAAAGTTTTTTTTTTTATAATTGTTATAGTATTCCAACCAATATTGAACTATATTTTATTTATAGCACTTTAACAATTTTGAAGATTTCAAACATTTTTCAGTAGTTTTGGTTCGAAAAAACTTTTGAATTTTTGAAAATTTAACAGTCACACATTTTTTCTACAGCCACGAAACTGGTAGTGTTTATTTAATTCATTTTTTAACGAAAATTTTTAATTAAGACGAAATCTCGATGTGTTGTGTAAACCAAAATTTTCAAAAAAAAATCAGCCAAGTACAGTTTCTGCGAAAGCGTATAAAAAATGTTATGATAAAATACGGTATTATTTCATTTATAAAAATTTGAAATCATGTAACATTAACATCTTATGGGCCAATCATTATGGGGAGGGTTTAGGTACGTTACACCTTGGGTGTGCCCTCGAATTTCGGCAAGCGTATATTGTGATAAAACGTGTACCTATACATGTCTTACTTGTTCTACGAGTTTTAGTTCGTTACAAGAAATATCGATCCAAGACAAATACGACGGAAACTCGAACAGGTCGTCAACGATTGATTTCAAGTGTTTCAAATTTGACAAGTTGTTGTGGTTCAACCATAAGGACGCACTCACGAATTTCAACTTTGCGCCCCTTTCCGGCACTCCTTGCAGTCTTATCGTTCTCGGTTGTTCGTTTTCCAGATCTGAATGGATACAGGTAAAAATGCGCGACGTCGATTGACGAAAGACGACATATATTTTTACTATACATTACATTATGGCTGCGAAATCTGTTTATTTTTTTTTTAACTTAACCGAGTTAGTTTATGTTTGACCGATTCAAAAGTTACAGTTAATGAGTTACAATTAATTAATTATTTTTACACATTTTTTTAACGAAACATATAAAAATCAACGCTCGCGGTGTTGTATTCTGATTTTTGGTCTCCTTATACGAGATATCGTAAGAAAATCTTACTTTGAAGACCTGAATCATCTCATGGGCTGCTCCTCCTACCAACAACTGAAGAGAATGGCATGGGACAGACAAGAATGGTTACACCGACAAGGCGCTGCCTTTAGAAGCTGATGATACGAGATATGGACAAATTGGAAATGTAATGTCACTGAAAAGGTATAAAACACTTATGCAATGTCTCCATTTTTGTAACAACGAAGACATTGAAGAGACTGATAGATTTTTCAAAGTTCGGAAACTTTTTTTGATATTATCCGCCAAAATTGTCTTTCAGTACCTCAAGGAAAACGCTATTCTATTGATGAAATAATGGTTCCTTAAAAAGGTGAAAAAGCTGGTTCAAGAATAAACGATAAATGAAAAATAAACCAAAGAAATGGGGCTTTAATTTATTTGTCAGGGATGGCATAGATGTAATGGCGAATAGACTTTTTGATTTATTCTGGAAAAACTACATTTCGCAACAATACTTTTTAATCACCATATGAAATCAGTTATCTTGGATTAGGAGGACCAAAAGTTGTTATAAATATTATTGTAAATATTGCTGTCTTATTATTAGTTATAATGTTAATACATTTTTACATTTTACTATACAATTAATTGTTTTATAAAAAGAGAGTTTTTGTTGTTACTAATGTGAATACATCTTTAACATAATTTACTTATTTTTAATTTGCGTAGTCTAAAAAGAAATTATGACCGAAAAGACATTTGTGAGACACATACAAAACTACTAATTTTAGTATATTATACTTTTGTATTTGGTTAGTTTAAAATGTTATTTTGTTTTTTAATATTTTATTTTGTAACATTATGTTTGTATTAAAACGTTTTAATTTCGATACTATTTTTATCATATTTGTTTATGTTTATGTATCTAAATAGTCCTTACAAAAATAATGAAATATTTTATTTTATTCTACAAAAATTATTTTGACTGGTTATTTGTCATATGGCTGCAATAAAAAGATTTTAAAACAAAATGTTTAGTTCATTTTATACGTAATAATATATAGTAGATTTATCGGCAGTTTTGGGTAATGTATCTACACAGGTATCGAATAATGATTTTTTATGATTATGTATCTTATAAGATGCTACTTGATTCTCAAAATTGAGCGAACAAAAAAAATTTTAAAAAAATTTACTTATGTTCAGTAACCTGAAAATACAACTTAAAAAAATATCACTTGAAAATTTTTTGCACCTTTAAACACTTTTAAGAGTTAAATTCAAAAGTTAAAGCCGCGTGCGCTTTGTTCTTACTGTGCAACGTTTTCAGACTCATAAACGAAAAATCCAAAGGCTTTCCCAGTTTTACAACATCGATTAATTTTGTATCGGCGTTTACCATCGTCGCGGTCGTGTTTTTGCTCGTCTTTACCATTATGTGTATCTACGTGACAAATTTTTCGGTGTTAAAAATAATGTTAAAAATGAGTAATTTTTTTTTTTTATTTTTGACTGCAAGAAAATAAACAAGTTCTATAACTATGACACCACACGTGTCGTCACAAGAACTATTTGTATACGTTAAGGGGATTCGAAACGGGGAATATTTTCCTACCGTTTTGGACCTATAAGCTATATAGAGTAAAATTCTGAAAAAAAGATATCGATTCTTCAATCTTTTTTCTGGGCTATTGCGTGGAAGTCGATTTTTAATGTTCCAATAAAATGTTTTTAATTTTTATATTAAATTTTTGAATAGTTTTTTGGTGAACGTAAATTAGTCATAAAAAAAAAAAAACTTGGGAATAGAATGAAAAATCGATTCCCACACGGTAACCTGGAAAAACAGTTGAAGATTCAACGCCTTTTTTTTAATTAAATTTGCTTCACTTCCATCGAACGAATTTTACTCTAGCTTTTAGGTCTAATTTGTTGACTCAAGAACATAAAAATATTAAAAACACTTTTAAAATAGTGACGTGTGCATGGTACGGGATATTCATTATTATTTTTTATGATTAATTCACGCACACTGTAATGGTCATTTACTACGCGCGCACTAACACAACCCGAATAACTAAAAATAAGAAAAATAAGATAGTTGCCTATACAAAACTCCTTGCTTACGGTGAGTATCGTAACCACAACAAAATATTGTTACAGTAGAGCAGAGTGTACAAACCTTAAATTTTATTTTTGATGGAGGACATACCTACCAGAAAAAAGATAGTTTTTGGCTCTAGTTGGTACTTCGATTGGTTAAAGGATTATTGTTTGAGTTTTAATCCAAAACGAAAACTCAAAAAATTTCATACAACGTTAAAAAAATGCGTTATTTTATGTCGGGATTCAGTAAAAATTTTGAACGCTTTACATCGTAATTTTAAAATTCGTCAATTTTTTTCGTTTCAAAACGCCTTTAATTTTTTTGTTACCTAAGAGTTTAAAAAATTGAAATTAACCCAAAAACGTATTCATCTGTACAATTTTGTATCGTATTCATTTTAATAATAACGAAATGTTTTGTTTAATACATTTTGTACCTATATGGATTTTCATGTTTGAGACTCAAAATTTTTACACTATCTTCAACAAATATTTTTCTATGTGTTTCAAGCTAAATATCAAAACTAACTACTTTTTGAGCATTTGACTCACTGAGCGTGCTGCGAAAGTCGTATATTTTGAAGTTCGCCTACAGATTCAACGCAAACATCGACAACTACAACTACTAAGCCGCAATGACTCACTCAAATCTGTGACTTACTCGCCAAAGCAATGTCGTCACTCCAACAAACTTCTCTCCCATTCCGCCTAGAAGGACTAGATTTTCTTACACCAATCGAGGCTAAATTGAAGTTTTTGGTACAAACAGAACTATCGTTCCAAACTTGTGTTAGCTATAATTTATAGTTCCAAAAAAATATCTGAATTTTTTTCCAACCAAGTCAAAAGTTAAAACATAATATTTTGAGATGATTTTTGTATCGGTTTTTTTTTTTTTATTTCTGTTGTAACTCGATATCTACCGCGATGTGTTTAACGTGACAGTCGCGCCCGTATACCCCGCTTATAATACATGATAGGTGCGCGAGAAGAACGTGCGACCGTCGTCGCGTCGCAGTAGCGAGACCCGTCTTTTAAGGCGTTAAATATATTTTCAACGCCTTCTTCGATGTTAGGTTAACAACCTTTTAGGGGTCATAATGAAAAAAAAAGCAATCTGTGAAAAACTATAGGGAATTATTATTAATTTCTAACCAAGAATTTGATTCTTTATTACGAGAACACTAAGGGTCATCTACTGTTTTTCGAGGCACGTCAGTTTCTATACAAAATCAAAAAATGTCGATATTTTATACTGCAGTCAAAAAATTATTGATTTTCAAAACCAATTAAAAAATGAAAGAGAGAATTTTGATTCTAAATGGTTATCGATTACAGAAAATTGTAACGGGCATTTTGTAAAAAAAAAAAGAAAGAATAGTCACGTAGAAATATCGGAAAAAGTTTATTACAGACGTCTCTATTATGAAATTATTGATAACATTCAAACTCAAATCAATGTTCGTTTTAAATCATTTGAAAAATTGCAATATTTTAATTTATTAAATCCTACAAAAAATAGACATTTCGCCAAAAAAGAAAATATTCCTAACAATTTATTTACTGATTGTTTTAACTTTGGTAAACTCCAAGATGAACTGAATTGTATATGGTACACTCTAAATAAATCAGTCGACAACGGTTCTATTGAAATTATAGACTATTTATCAGAAATGAATTTAAAAAGTGGTTTCTCAGAAGTATATAAGTATATAAATTAATTGAGCTAGCTCAATTAATTTCAACTATACCGTCTACAACCGCTTCAGTTGAGAGGTCATTTTCATCACTAAAAAGAATCCATACATACTGTCGTTCAACTCAAACACAAGACAGAATGAATAATTTAAGTTTGATATCCATCGGAAAAGAATTGCTTTTTCAAATAAGATCGGATAAGGACAAGTTTTATGGAGATGTCATAAACAAATAATTCAATGGAAAAGAACGAAGAATTTAATTTAAATAAACAATTATTTTATACATTAATTTTATTATTTACAGTATTATTATTAATTATTTATTATGTTATTAATAACAATGAAATAAACAATAAATTACGTTTTTATGAATTTTTGTTTAAAGAGTAGTATTTCGGAGGGGGGAGATTTTTCATGCATAAGAAAAAAATTTATGAGGAGAAAAAAAAAGGTCTTAAATAAAAAAAAGCCTAAACATGTTAAACATTTCGGGGGGGAGTTGTACCCCCCTCTTCCTCCCCCGTTCCTACGCCCCTGCCTGATAATTAATTTTTCTAAATTAACGCCCAACATATAAAATCAGGAAACGCCACTGATTTATTTCAATTATTTGTAAGTGTCAATGTTACACTATCTTTAAACCGTGAAGTCATATTGAAAGTTGGACTAACGGTCAATCAAAAAATGACCAATGGATTACTTATAGAAAACATACAGTTCTAGTGAATTAGGTAGTATAATTCGTGCACACCAGAGTAACAGATTTACTATTTCGCTTTTTTAGTTACTAAACATGGCAGACTGTGAACCGGTTATACTACTTTAGTAAAGTAAATATAAGCCATTAATTACTGTGATAATAATTGATACAAAACACTTCGTACTCTAGAGCATTCTAAGACTCAAACTGTTTGTTTTTTTTTTTTTTTTAATACATCGTACAGTTTACTTCAAACAGTTTAAACCCGTGGGCCGGGAAACTATTATATATAAATTGAAAGTAAAATCTAAAATAAAGATTATTTTTCTAATTTTAATATCATTGCGCATTACATCATGATCCGTTGATTCAATGTATTGTGTGTGCATTACTCTTATTCATAAGGAACCTGTTAATTTTGACAGTTGATCCATACAAACACTTGGCTGTAATTTTCAAATGCAGATCAAACATAGCGAAACCAAAATTACTATTTTATTTGGATAACAATTTTTATCACCAGTAATTTAACAAAGTAAATTTCCCGATACTAAATTACATCTCTATAGTTCTGGAAACGTCTACGCGACTCTTACGTTTTACACGTCTTGCTCGATTCGTATTAATATTAAAAATGATTCTAACGACTAAACTCGGTAACCCCCACGTGTACCCACAAACAATCGAAATTCTTGTGGTGGCAACTTACGATCAACCCGGTCAATTAATGACTTCTGAACATCTAAGAACATCCCTCCCCCATCACTTTGTTATTGTGTTGTCAACGTTATTGCGCGTCGTGAACGCATCGACCATGAAAAAAATACCGTCGGTTGAAGGTCTTCAAGTCAATACAAGTAGAGAATTAAAAAAAAAAAAAAGAATTTTTTACAGCCCGCCGTGTGTGAATCGGTGGTATTTACTAATTATAGTAAAACAAATAAAAGGCAGGCTGTCATAGACATAATGAAATACCATAGACCGCGAATACAGAGAGAGAGAGAGGTCTGAAGTACGAGCGAATAATCGTGACAAAATTCCAAAATAAATTTTGTTAAACAAACTTTTGTAGTTTATTTTTTTTTTTTTTTTCTGCGAAAAACACTCTTAACAGCCTTTTCGGCCGCCGCTCTCGCGCACAAGACGTCTTGACACCGATCCGTGATAATAGAGCGAGTGCTTACAAGCCACCGAACAGCTCATATACAGTTCGGCGGTTTCGAAGCGCGGGCCGAAACGTTATCGTGGCCGACGACGTCAATGTAGCGTAAAAACTGTTGGTATTTACCCGGTCGACGGTAACGAAACTGACGATAAGACCGCAGAACACGGTGACCACACGAACCGACTCGACGACGGTGTGATAACGCGCGCGGAGCCAAACAAAACAGAGAAACTCTCCGCTGTCACACACAACCGGTCGGCTCCGTCGCGTACCTTCCGGCAAACGGACAACGGTCATTAATACACCGCCGTCCAGTGTTCCCGGACGCCGTCGAGATATGCGCCCCGGACAACCGCCACGGGCCCGCGCGTACGCGTCGCCTTCCCGGCGCGGCCGTGTTCGGACGGACCAGCTTCCCGGCGGCGGCGTGATCGGCCGTCCGACGGGTTCGGCTCCGGTTCCGCCGCCGTCGTCGGCCGCAACACCACCGACGTGCGGTCGGGCCGACTCCGGCGGCACGGACGTGATGTACGGACGTCCCCTCGTCGAACGTATCGTCTAACGCTCTAACCGACTTCTCCTCATGCAGGTTTACCGCCGGACCGAGTGACGCAAGTTTCGCCAACCGTCCGACGACCAGCAGCGGACTGTCGCCGAAACGCAAATTGAATTTCGACAACGCGTAAGACACGATGATCGTAACCTTTTGTCGGCACGCTCGATTTCAAAAAAACGCCCGGTTTCACGGTCGTTTCTTTAACGCGAACCGTACACGGTAACAAAAAGTAGGACGTGAATTGAGTAGAACGAAAGACTTGTTTAACGCGACCCGTGTAAACGTTTCGATATCGATTCAGTCATCCGTTTTTATTTACAGCCTTTCGGCGTTGACTTTGTAAAACTTAGGCCGTCGTATGATACTGAAGTAACCGACTCCGTCCGTACAAATGTCTTAACGATTTAATTTTAGAAAAAAAGTTTTGTATCAAAACGTTAAAATGTTAAAATCCGTTCTGGCGTTCGAACAAAAAACATTTGATCTTTGTTCGAGTATTTTTAAAATACTATTCATATGGCTGCTCATACTTGTCCACTACGATCGCCGTATAGCATAATATAACAGTAGTACAAAACAACGCAATATTTTCTAATTGTACACCCATCCTTGTAATAATACTAAATTTAATTCACCATTCGTTGTCAATAATGAATAAGTAATCAACAAGTTTTCAACGAGTTTGTAAGATTTTGATTTTCGAAGCTTTTAACTAAAAATGTTTATTACTTGGTGTATAACTAATTCGCATAGTTTACATATTAACCGAATGTTCGTTATTTTATTTTAGAATTTTACATCCACACAAAATGCGCATCATTGAAGAAAAATTGTCCGCAAGTCTTCAAGACATGCACATTAGCGGTCAAACCAAAACAAACCCAGAGCAAATCGAAACTCCCAGTTATTCTCAGGAAACCGATGATAACGAGATGGACGTAAGTGTGAATTTTAATCGAGTTATCATTTATAAATGCGTGTTATTTTTTTTTTATTTCATTTTTTAGATTACAACAAACGAAAGTTCAACAACTTCGATAATTGGCTTTAAAACAATAAATCCAGAGTCTCAAAGGAAATTAGTTATGTGTGAAGAACTGCGTAAACTCAACGTAACAGACCCGATCGTTTTTCCTTCACTGCTAAATTTGTATGTATACTTTGGTACAAATTGGTTTGTTGATTTGAGTTCTAACCACCGGTTTGTGTGTGTGTGTGATATTTTAGGGAGAGGCCATCGAATGCTTTACTAGTTTGGAAACCACAGCCCTGGTACGTACATCTTTTGAAGAACGAACCGCAGTGATCACTGAAATAACTGACAGAGGAGAGAACGTATCAATAAGTTTGAATGAAATGCTAGTTGAAGAAAATAAACAAGTTAAATATTTTAATTTTGAAATTAATCAGTTAACTTTAAGTTAAGATTATTCCTTATTTGAGTTTAATATTTTAAAACAACCGTTTTAGATTTGTAAACTTTATTTTTATTTGGATATTTGCATTTGTTTTGAAAAAATATAAAATTCTTGCAAAAAGAGCATACAAATTATACATAAACAAAAAAGTATAATTAATTTTAATGGTACCTAACTGATATAGCGTTGCATTCATTTTTTCTTTTAAATTAATTTTAATTACAACTGTAGGAAATATTCAGTGGCATATGCAAAAATCTCTAATCCATTTAAGAACCGTGTTAAATATAACTATAGGAAAACAGTGCTACGGTCATATCATGATTACAGAATAATTCCCAAAAAGCATAAACACCAACAGCACATCTAAATGTGCTTTTCAAAGTAGCATAATCGTGCCACAAAAAAGAACTGATAGAAACTTTTTTTATTTTCAAACACTTTAAACAGTTAATTTAGTCAACTCAAGAAGAATCTTTTAAACATTAAATTTTCTATTTGTGAGTTTGTAAGTTATTTGGATAACAGTGAAAAACTTAAATGCTCTCATGCTAAATCACTTATGATGATTATAGTGACAAACTGTACTAGGCGTCTTGTTGTTTCTAATTTTAATCAACGATTTGTTAAGAATAAAATTCAACACAACAATAGAAATAGCTTCTTAGGTATTCCAATGACACAGCAATTTTAATAACTTTAGTAACTAATACTTTTTCTTAGTTCATTATTATTTTTGTTTAATAACTTTAATTATATTAAATATAAATTTTATAAATTCAATACGTTAGTTGAATCATATAAACAGTTATTACTGTACCTGACCATGATCATATAAGACAAACGGACACAAACAAAATATGAATTTTACAGTTTCTAAAGCATAATAAAGTTTTTCGTCAAATCAGTGTTTTGTATACGGGCTTAAATTTATGTCGTAATTAGATTCATCTAGTAGATACTATTTATAATTTTGTTGATTTCATTTAAAATATCATTTTAAGATTGTCATGTATTTTTAGTATTAATATTATATGTTATTGTTGTAAACCGTAGTATCAAATATCACTAAGATTAATTATATATTACCATGTTAATTAGATTATTAAGAACTTGCTCCCCCAACAGAAGCTAAGAGCTTTTAGGGAGTGCTGCAACGTCACGAGTTCATTACAAAACTGATGTTGTGTATTGTTTATTGTTGCAATAAATAAGTAACCATCATTATAATACTTAGTATTAGATATTAAACGATGTATAACCCGTAGAAGTATTAAAATTATACACTCATATACTTAAAACATTTTTTTCATTTTTGAGTTGTGGAAAATCCAACACAGCCGACTTTTTCTGAATGCCTATTTTAAATTTATATCTTAAAAGATTAGTTGATTGAGTACAAACTTACAGCATAATGAAATGGGTCGAAAATTTTGATTTTAGATGAAATGTATTGTTACGTATATTCTTAGACATTATCAACATAGCAACACGATTATATCCATAGCTTAATTGTGACGTATTACCTTCTAATTACCAATGTGATTTGTGATTATTTAATCCTAATAAAATACCTATTTTAAATTTTGACAGCTTACAGCCATACACCGTATTGGCTGTAAATAATATTATCAATATATATTCATGCTTTAATCATTTGTAAAATTAAAAATGTAAATAATATAATCAGTTGTCTTGTCACTGAAATACTTTTCACGGTAATATTTGTAAAAAGTAAATAGTAATAAGTGAGAAAGAAGAGCCAGTTGTGTACACTATTTAAAATATTTATTAATTTCATAGAATCTGTTCAAATTAGGTTCTTTTCTTTAAACACCATTTTCATAGTGGATTTTTAATACTATTAAATATATACATCATTCTTCAAGTATTGGTACAGCAAGTATAAAATTTATTTACCTATATATATACTATATTGATCATGAATATTTCAAAAAAACAGTCAACAATTTTTAAAAGTTTTTAAGATTTGTTCTTGGTTTTAAAATTGTAAAAACGAGCAATGCCATCAACTCATAATATTATGTAACTTTTACAACATCCAAACCATAATTAAACACAGATAGATAGTTTTGTGAGGACTTGTACAGGGAAAACAAAACACTAGAATCGTGTATTACTTAAATAAAATAATATTAATCTAAAAAAGTAATCTGAACAACAAATTGATATTATTAAATAAATCTTTTTGGAACACGTTACACATTAAACAACAATCTTCACTTAGGTGATTATCACAATATCAAAGAGGAATAAACAAATTACGTGGTTAAATTAAAATGTTGAATGAAAAGTAAAATAAAAAATTGCAACTATTCAACTTAATATTTTTTCATTTGTGTCTTTGAATACTTTGTCCACAACATTTTGCATAGTCTATCATAAAAGATTAGCCCATCATTTTTATAGATAAAAAAAATGTAATCGGCACTCCACATGGGGGCTTGAACTAGCACCATGATATTTTGATGGCTTGCATGAATTGCAATAAGACCTTAAAGGTGTAATGGTAAAATTAATTTTAAATCTTTTCTTACATGATGATCACCAAGCAATATTTTTAACAACGTTTATTGTGTTAACTTTTCAGTTAGAAGTATAATTAAATGTATTATTTGTACATTATCACTTGTAATAATTTATAAATGACAATCACCTTTCCGCCAACAAGTTGAGGTTACGAAAAATAATTATGACTAATTATCTTTCTTCTTTCTCTCATTATTATAAGTGAAATGTGTACTACACATTTTTTTCACACACCGGTTAACCGTGTAAAAGTGTAAAACTAATAACATTGTTTCGAATGAGATAAAATTTAAATCAAATTTCATAACACTTTTTTACTACTAAGCAAACTATGAAGCGTCCTTCCACTAGAAAATAAAAATAATCAAATTTTGGTGATATCGCAGTTTTTGTCGTTTTCGACACATACCTTAGAAAATAATCAAAATATTAAAAAAAAACTTGCAAATAAAATATACTTTAAAACTAAAGTCCTAACTTTTTTGTTGTATTTACGTTATGATCGAAACCACCCCTGCTTCTTGTAAAAGCAACGTGGAATGTCTTTCAGGCTATAGCTAAAAATATAAGCAAAATATCCAAGAAATCTTCAAATAATGTATCATCTAAAGTCCAGTGAACACAACGCTTATTTTGCTGGTAGTTTCCTTGTGGGGACCTGTTATGACAACCGTGCTGGCTACAGTAATTTATGATTCTGTCACTGCTGGTTTTGTTGCCTAATTGCATGCTTAAAATCGGTGATAGTACATGTGGTATTTTTTGTGATGGTTGTCTGATGGATTTGTGCATTAACCACCAGACAATCCAGCGGCAAAACAAATGTTGTGTGCACTGGACTTAAGCCCACATTCCAAACTTTTTAGTGATATGATATTTTCTGATTGAATCTAGAATAATGTAGAATCTAAAATAAAAAATAAATTAATAGCAATAAATGATAGAATTTATTTGTTATAAAACAAATAATATAAGTTAACTTGATTTTTTTTTTATCCAACTAAAAAAAAAATAACACAATTAAAAATTTTTACTTTTTAAACACAACTAAATATACTAATTTAACATAGTGAGACAACTCACTTAACTTAAAATTTTTCTTCACGAGTTTGTAGATCAGCCTAGAAAAAACAAAAACAATTTTTAACTAATAAATACTTTGTAAAAGCTTCCATCAGTACATAAATGAATAAAGGTAAAATTAATTTATTGGGAAAAAAGTGACTCGATTTTTAACCACAAAAACTCAGGGATTCAGATTTCTTTTTTTTACTACAGATAAAATGTAATTAAGATTAATTAAATCTTTATTAAGTTTTTATTGCCTTTTTTCATAACAATGCAAATTAAATAATAGGTACTTATATTGATTGTAATAATATTTATGTTACACAAAGAGTAATCAGTTTACATCATGAGTGAAGATGAAAAATTCGATTCAATTCAAGCATAGCATACAAATTAGTAAGACTCATGATAACAAAAAACAATATTACATAAACTACCATTTTAATCTTTAAGCATAATATATAAAATAAAATATTAAAAAATTTAAGGAAAAAAATTTTTTTATTTGAAACTGATATTTAACATTTTTCAGTCACATTATATTATAAGTAAATCTATTGTTTAGGTCTAAATACAGTTTTAAGGCTCCAAACAGAAAATAAATGGTTTTACAAATTTTAAAGCTCTGTAAATTTTTAAAATTCTAATTTCGCACACAAATTTGTTTAATATTTTTTAATAATATATCAAATCATTTGAATCAATTTTGAATTTTTGTAGACTCTTTGGTTTTTGGATTACAACTCAGGAAATAATACAAAATCTTCAAATGGATTACAATCTACCTTTAATTTAGTGTACTTGTAATGGGTGGAACACTCTTTTTATTCAACAAATAATATATAAAAAATAAAAAAACAACATAAAAATTATATATATATAGGGATATATATATTGTTAAAACAAGATATTTCTTGCTGCCTTCGGAAATTAAATTACTATTTTCAGACATAGGTAGATACAACCAAAAAAATTAAATTTTAAACCTCGAATTTAAATTTTATTATTGTTATGTATTTGTAAGTGTCATTTATAAAAGAACTTGTCTGATTATAATGTGTTGTATCAAAATAATTGAAGAGTAACAATTTTTAACAAACCATTATCGAAAAAACAAACCAGTATCAAAACATTGCATTAATTACCTTGGGTCCATTGTTAAAATTTTTGTCAAACAGTCCATTCAAACACCATTTGTTAGTTTCAATATTAACAATTGCATTTGAAAATTTATCTTGTTGAATCAATTTTCTATTTTTTTCTCCAATGCTATGTACGACTGATGTATTTGGGATAATACCTAATCTTTTTTCTTCGCCTTCTAATAAATTTCGATAGGTACGTATCTCCATATCTAAATCTAAATTGATATCCATTAAATCTTGAGATTGTAAATTCCGAGACATATCTTCTTCTTGCATATTACTTAATTGGTCCAAATCAATAACTTTCCTCTAAAAATATTTGTAATAATAAGTACATGCCAATGTACAGGAATAGAACTTACGTAATTCAGTACTTACCCAAATCTTGCTGTAGGTATCTAATAAATCATTTATTTGTGATGTCAATTCAATAATATACCCATTTATAGCAATAATAGTTCTCTGTGGAACATCCTTATTGTTTTCTGCTTGCCTTCTTTTTTCCAGATGTCTAATCTGTGAATACAATTTAGATATAATAAACAGTATTATATACGTAGAAAATACACATTTTAAATCAAGATGATTTTAATAAACAATCATAATATACTTATACCTACTTTGCTAATCAGTTCTTTATTAATTGCTTGCTTGTATTGTTCAACATGATTTTCAGCTTGTTTTTGCAACTTTTTAAACTCATATTTAAACTTTTTCTTTTTTTCATCTGTTAATTGACCATTTATTTCATTAGTTAACTCAGCAATGTGGATGTTTTTTTTATCATTGAGAACCTAAAAAAAAAAAACCATAAATTTTTTAGAACTAAGGACCTAAATTACCAGTACTTTAAATTTCAAATTTACTTTCAAGCTTTGCAGTTTGCTCTTGGTTTTCTTTTCGAGTACAATTTGATTTTCTAAAGCTTTTTGATTAGGTCCAATACTCTTTTTTTCTGTTGCCAATTCTTCAGTCAGTTTCTATAAGCACATAAAAATCAA
Organism: Hormaphis cornu; assembly: GCA_017140985.1. NCBI lineage: Eukaryota > Metazoa > Arthropoda > Insecta > Hemiptera > Hormaphididae > Hormaphis > Hormaphis cornu. The sequence goes on from CM029361.1 coordinate 2,917,366, forward strand.
AAAATTATTTAATTATTATTATTTACCATATAATTCATGAAACAAAAAAATTAGACTAACAATTTACTAACAAAATTTAGTATTGAATGCATAAAAAGTCAACAGATCAACAGAGATTGACCATAATTTATTTTGTTATTGAAAATGATAAAATTATAGGTGAATTATTATTAAAATTTTAACTTTTGTCTTAGTTTCATGAGTTTGATTGCATAGACTCCAAAAAGAAGTAATAATTGTGAAAACTTAAAAAATATAAATTTATAAAAAAATGTTTACTAATAAGTGCAAATTCTGCTTTATTTTTAAAAATAAGTAAAATTTTTTAATTTCACAAAAACCAATGTTAGGTAAGTGTCATAAAAACGCAGCATTCACATAAATGGTGTGTCCGAGGCTCAAAAAAAAAAAAAAATTTAAAAATAGTTAAGTAGAATAATTATATCCGTAAATCAGAGTCAACAACAAACCAAATTTTCATTCTTAGACAAATACTGGAAAAACATTATGAATTTGATAAAGAAATTCATACAGTTTTTGTAGATTTCAAACAAATGTATAATTTATGCGTTATAAGTGTTATTAGAGGAGAATTCAAGGATTCTCCCTAAGACACGGTTTGTAATCCCTCATAGGTAAATATATTAATTTATTAAAAATGTGCAGCAATAAAACGGTCTACAAAATTGTGAATTGCAAAAGAGGAAATGTCATGATTACGTCAAGGAGATACATTGTTACCTGGATTTTATAACTTAGTGTTGGAATACGTAATACAAATAATGGATGAAACTAGAATCATGGAAGACCTCGTAGAAGACTAAGATAAAGATGACTAGGTACAACAGAGACCGATAGAAAGGCTTGGACAAGCCGCAGGCAGCATTGACGTTTAATGGGCTGATGAAGACAAAAAGAATATATTTTAAGTGTGGTCAGACAGCAGACTAAGGAGGTTTTTTAAATTTATTGACACATATTAAACATTAAAAAATTTAATTAAAGTTGAAAATTTAATCTAGAGAAGTTATCAAAGATTCTAATATATAAAATCAATGCAAATTGAGTTCTTTTTCCTGTCTTTGAAATTAGTCAAAAAGTATAGTCTATAATCATATTCTTACTATCTATAATTTTTTTATGTTAAAAAAAAATTATAATAGTATTTCTTGTGTAACTTAAATTCTTTTTTATTTTATTACAATAATTTATTTCATAATTTATGTTACACATTAAAAGTTATTAGGTATGCTATAATAAATAACAAAAATGAATTATAGAGATTTTCCAATTATCCGTTAGTTTTTAATTGTTAGCTTTGTTTGATATTGTAACTATTTAAATCAAAAACAAGGTGATACCTAGGGTTATCCCCTTCAGCTAAAGAATATTTAAACAAATTTAAGATAGCATAATTATAAACATTAAGTACTTAATTTATACAAATCATTGGTCAGAATTTCAACATTTTAACTTGCCAATCTACAACACAATGTTTTAAATATAAAATACTTGCCATATTAACTTCTTTTAAATTTGTATTTTCAATTACAAGTTGGCCATACTTTGCATTTAACTCATTAAATTGGATTATATAAGGAGTAGCTTCTTTCAACTCTTTGGATAATTTATCAAGCCTGAAAAATAATCAAATTACCAATAATTAGATAATGGTTGGTAGGTTATTACTTTTTAATTCAAAATCTTTTTATTCAAAAATCTTTTTTGTCTTTTTTAGTGACTAAGGAGCCTCCCTAACTACGTTTAAATGTACGTGTGTTCATGAGGAACCTAGACTAAAAAATAAATAGCTACTAAAAAAGAAGAAGTGAAGTTAGTTCATGGAAAATTGCTTCAAAATAATGTCTTACTACGATTGAAAAAAGGATTTTAGTTTCAGCAATACAATATAGAAGACAACGTAGTTGTACGGAAAACGATCTAAGGAATGATATTTTAAATTCTGTAGATCATTTTTTTGGTCAACATAATAAACGTGCATCATACCTATTTTTGTGACAAAGTGAACGATGAAAATATTATCTAGAAAAAATGAAATCAACTGATCCATTTTTTGTTGCAAATGTTATGCAACCCGTACGGTACCTAGCTAGGAATAGCCGGAGTATGATACAAAACGTCGATAGTAATGTCGTTGAAACGGTATCATTGCAAAGTTAATTGGTGAAAAAAAAATTAATTTTGCAATGTCGAGGTCATATCAAGGTCGTGTGTGTGTATGCAGCAGCTACAGTAATGAAAAACACGAAACGTACACTTTACGCATTACACAAAAGTTTACTTCAGCGTAGTCCTGGTAAACAATGGCCATCAATAAAATTAGATTTTATGGTATAATAGCATTTTGGGAGTGTAATACGATTCCAAAGTTACATAAATTTTTTGTCAACCGGAACTAGTTGATCCAAGGCGTTCCAGAAGCATGCCGATCGGAAACCCAAATTACATATAGGAAGCAAAGATGGCCAAAGGGGGAACAAAACCAAGATGTATCGTGAAAAAACAATTGGGTTTAGTTTTGACTATTTTTTTTAAATTTAGTTTGTATTTACTTTTTTTTATTGTTTAGCTATAATTTATAATAAATATTGTTGTACTTAATATTTTTGTGTACATATTTTATAAATTCAATATACATTTTGGGCTGAGGTATATAAAGTGGATATAATTATTCAATACATGGAATAGACCTGGCCTATGGGAATAGCAAACAATAGGTATCGTAGATGCGCGGCCTATTCGCGGAAATCCGTGGGTATTATACAAATGAGTACATAAATACATGTTCCAATACTAATGATGGGTTGGTTGGGGGTGAAGATAAACTGTTTTTATTTTAAACTGTTTAGTATAAAACTCACACACTAATGTTCATTTAAGACTGTAAAAAAAAAATAAAAAATTATAACAAGACTACAAACGATTTTTAATGGTGTCAGATAAATTGCCTACACAATGCTCCTCTTAATAAACGTTGGCGTAGAGGCAAATTAAAAATTTAAAAATGTATGTTTTGTACTTTGAAGAGCCGCTGATTGATATTAAGCACAAAAGCAAAGAACAAACAGTACTATATAGTATTAAATTTTCTTTTTATAAATATTGCGCGATCTATTTACAATTAACTGAATAACATGAAAACCAAAATAATAATAATTCATAAACTCGTGTTTTCAAAATTGTACGGCCGTTTTTTTTTTTCCCCCCCCCCCCCCTTCTAAGTGGTTAAGTCGTAATGGAGAGGGGTATGGTGAGTAGTGGGGAAGGGAGGGGGAAGAAGGTAAATCTTAAAAAAGTTCGCTACTAAGTTACTAACTACCCACGAGTGATCCCGGCTATTTTTTTTTTAAACTTTTAAAAATAATATATTGGTAATGAGTTACTTGTAGAAATTAATATTATACATATAAATAACAACCCTTTTTCTACAAAAAATTTTGTTTTTATTTGAAACAAATACGTATTTCGGAAACTATGTTTCCATCCTCAGTGTTAACA
>CM029361.1:2921284-2950137 GCA_017140985.1 Hormaphis cornu
AGTCTCTCCGTCGTGTCCATCTCCTCGCCTCGGTCGGTCGCCGGAGCGTGTCCGTGTCTTCGGAACGTGCGCTTGTTTCGCTTGCCGGACGACCCGAACGAAAAAAAACGACAGGATGAAAATAACGGGGAAAAAAAATGTCGGCGCGTGCGAAAGGTGGACAGAGCGGGTACGAGGAGCTGAGAACGGTCGAAAGGCGCGAGTGGAAATGACGCGAAAAACGAAAACCGTTTGAAGGCGAACGCGGCGGCCGACCGCTTCTATTTTTAAACCGATTTGGACTTTGGACGTCTACGATTGTACCCACGACGCGGCCTTGAAACATTTATTTAGACGAAACTAATAATATAATTGCAACGATTGAAATATATAATTTTAGACGTACGATAAACGATACGGGTTCGATACGGTGTAATTTTATAATTTTAGTAAATAATATGTTTTTTCGCGTCGATGGAATGCGTTGTGGTGTAGAACTGTGGGAAATTTGATCGGCGGATTTTCGCGCACGGACGAGAAACCGATTTTTTTTTTTTTTACAATACGTTTGTCCGCGGACATGATACAGCGATGGTCTCAAAGAGCCGTCAAAAGATGTAGTTTCTTAACGTAAAACGGGCGAACTGATTTTTTTTTTAAATATTATGCGAAGAAAAACTTTCTACCGATAATCCGATTGAATTTTTAATAATTAAAGCGTCAACATCGCGAATCGTATTTCAACAGTATCTTAACAACCGTATTTTAGAACAACCTCCGATAACCACCTTCTTCGGCTTGTACGAAAATTGTTTTTAAGACATTTTTTACCAACTATCATCATCTCATGTCGACCTACAATTATTATAGTAATACGGCGCCGTATTCGACCGAAGTTGTCCATTTTAGAAATCAGTGGGGTAGCCTAGAAAAAAATTACCAAAACGTATGAGATTACTGATTTACATTTTAAGTATTTGATTCATTATTAGCATAGGAGTAATTTGACATTTTATGTTACGACATACTAAATTATGTGACACGTACTCGAGTTTTTTCGAGTGTGTAACTCTCAAGGGTATTTGAATATTATTTTACTCTAGTTCTTCATGAAAAAATAAAATTTTAAAATTATTACCTAATTCAGTAGCGTCAAAACAATAATTGTTTTGTAGTAAAAAATACATATCACGTGATAAAAAAAATTATTTTTTTTATCACGTGATATGGATTTTTTAATAACCTAATATACGTGCTCAAATATTTCATTTTTGTGTTCAGTTTTTCTAAAAACTAAAGTCGTATACGTAATATATACACAGAAGTTTTTTTTTTTTTCTAGAACCCCGGCACTATAGGTTCGCCGGGACAAAATGCGTTTTCCTAGTTTTAAGGCGTAAATTTAAATCGTATAATTATGCGAGTTTTAAATCGTAAAACTATTAGCTCGTAAGCGCCCCTATTCATACAAGGTCTCACTGACGTTTTTTTTTTTTTAAAACTTATGCAATTTAAACTGACGTTTTTAAAACACGTGCGATTTAAAACTTCGTCTGATTTAAATACCCATTCGTTTAACCACATGCGTACAGATTATAGGAGAACCGTAACTCGTAAGACGCGCAAAAGCAAGTCTTGTTTTGTAAAATCGAAATTATAGCTAATCGAAATTATAGCCCGCTTCCTAAAACAAATCGGGCAGCGTTGGCACGAATCCTAGGTGGTGCTCCGGTCACTCAAGCCTCGGTCGCCGTGATCAAACCAAAGACCATACAACAATAAATTTAGGTTTAAAAATTTCGTTTCAGAATACCATCGACGAACTCGGCAGTCCGAAAGCGTATACTGCAGTTTTCACACGAACGCTCTGTATGCACCTACGCGCGCAACACGGTTAGGTCCTGCCTACACTCGCACAATACAACGAAATATAAATTTATTGCATTATGTTAACACAATAAAACTCGCCGTAAACGATATATTATATACACTATATAGATGGTACCTCCCGACGGCAGCGGGCAAATGAAAAAAAATTCAATGCAGGAGACCGTGACGGCCGGCTGCTGTGCCTTTCTGCGGCGAGTGCAGGAAAACGCCGAGAACGCGATTAATAATAATGAATGTTTGGCACTATATCTCGCCGCCGCCACCGCCGCGTAGGCAGGTGTGGACCTCACACAAAGGGAGTTGCTATCTGATCTTTTGAAAAATATGACAAAAAAAAAACTTCGCTTATTCATTTATACTAAATCACTAACCAAACGTCATCTATTGCAGCGTAAAAACTAAATATAAGGACGCTTATGGCGGGTCACGGCCGGTCTGGAAGTTGCGGTTAAACCGTCCGTATTTCGTATCGACGATGCTTTCAAAAAATATCCTTTTAGATTCTGAGCGAGCTCAGATACGTGTAGCAAGGATTACGTCCTGGTAAATTTTACGAAACGTTCAAAGTGCCCCATACTTGCCTCAACAGTTTTCAAAATCACATCTGTATCTTGCCTGTTTCAATGTCATGTAAAAGTTTTGTGCCTTGTATCCTTATTTTGGATGTTATGATAAAAAAAAAAAATCTAAATCGATACCTACCAACCTATGTAAAAAACACGTTTGCCGTAATGTTTCTGCCAAGTTTCAAGGCTGTGTAACTTTTTTTTAATTTTCAACATTCAAATTTGAGACCCCCCCACAGTACAATCAGAGTTCATAGATGTTTGGTCGGAGGTACTGATTTTAAAAATCGGAGCATTCCATTAAAGTTGTTCACGAAAAAAAAAAAAATAAAACATAGTAACAACAACAATACACCATTCGCTGAATCAGAATCTAACAAAAAAGATGCACGTTGTTTAAAATGACGTATTGTACAAAATAACAGGCGGATACCGCCGTACGACACGAGAATTATTGTCGTATTCGGGCCATAAATGAAATCAAATTTTCAAAAAAACCATTCGATTAAAGTACCATCCATCCTTTTCAAACGTTTTTATCTCTGCCCGGAAAAGCGATGGGTAACGGAAAAAAATTATCGTTTTGATATTTCCATCACTCGTGCGCGGTAAATAACGATAATAATAAATAGATTAATAATAATAATTGTCAGTCTGCCGCGGTTCTTTTCTTGTTGTTTTTAAAAACTGACGATAAAATAACATAACAAATATGTTATGAAAATTCGTTTTTGTTCAATTTTAACACTGTAAAACACGAGTAATTTGGACGCTGATAAAAATTAAATGGGTCCCTCTACTTTTTTCTTAACATTGACTTTTATTCCAAATCAAACGAAAAATTATAACAGTGATGATTTACTCGAAATACTACTTTTACCCTGCCAGCGCTGTAGGGATTAGGGCTACTTGTTCGGTGTTCGTTCCTATAATGTGTGCCGAATAAAAAAATACGCGTTTTACGTTTTCATCCCACAGTCCGGGTCGCCCGCCGAGCCGCTGCGACTCCGGACCCCCTCGGATTCGCACCCGGCCGATGACGGCGGTGGCCGCAGGTGGTGTTGTGTGTCCACCGGCCGGCCGGCCGCCGACCCGTCGCGCGACAGCCCGGTCAGTCGAGTCAGGATAGCAGTGAAAATCGGTTGTGGACCGTCGCATTCGCGCAGAACCATCGGCCGCATAACATAACAACGCGATAACAACCCCCCTCCATCCGGTCCGTCCTCGTCGACTGCGCGCCGCCGCCGAAAATCCCGTCCGTCCGCGGCTCCGCGAAGGGATCGCAAGAGCGCTTGCACGGGCACGTCCGCGGCTTTACACAAGAAGCATGGCGCGTCTACCGGCCTCGGCGTGGTACGTGCTGGCCCTCCTGTTCGCGGCACGGGCCGTCGTCGTTCGCGCTAGCGAACACGAGTTGCCGCCGCAGACGAACAACCTGTCCCTGTGGATCGACGAGCAGCAAGTAAAAATGATCAGCGGTAAGCGTCCCGAGAAATTCGGCCATTTGAAATTCTATACTGGCCCGACACGACCACTACCTTAGAGTAAGAGTCAGCGTACAGGAGGGTTGTTTAAAAATTCAAGTACCCGTTTTCGAACACTCCGGTAAACCCTAGGATTTACACCATTATGATATTTGTCTAAACTTGATCGGTCGAATAGTAGTTCCCGTTATTTATTTTTTTTTTTTTTCGACGGTATACCATTTACCTGATACAATACAAATATTTTTTTCTTATAAGGGACGTGTCGATAATATAAAAAAAATTGACATCTTCTTTATACTTAAACTTACTTTTATTCTAACATATACTGATTTTACACAGGTAATGTTAAATCCGTGCACAAAAATATTTAGATTACAATGTTATTGTGATTTTGTTACAAAAATATTCTTTACATTAAATTACATTAACAATAAAAAAAATACATTAACACAATAGTAATAATTATCGTTTTAAAATATGTACCTACATAAAATATTTTTAACTGCTTATCCAACTAAATAAATATCCTTATTAAATATAAATATCTATTTATATAAGTAATTGTTAATAAATAATTTGGTTCTTAGGTTTTCAATCGTCAATTCACCTAATCATGGAAGGTATGGTTATGTCATATATGTTGGGCAAAAATTTCGAAAAACACCTGCCAGTCATACCACCGGAAGTAAGTATTTCACTTTTAATTTTATTATTGATTACTATTACTACTGCGATTTGTAGTTATCTATTAATGAAAACTAGGTAATGAACATTGGTGAGTTTCGATATTATGATATTGTTTTTCCAACATTTTTATAACAAATTTTTTAAGTTTGAACATCAATTAAATATTAATGTTATTATTAATAGTACATAATAATATGTACAACTATAAGTTATTGGCTTAGTTTACAGGTAGGTCTATGTATGTAATCTATAGTTTGAAACTATTTTACAAGATGTTTTTGTTATTAACACATTTTAAAAATAATAATCGTTATTCTTTATTTAACTTATTTCAATAGAAATTAAACATACCATTTGAAAACTGAAAATTTTGATTCAAACCACAGTACATTATAATAATATGTCCGTGGTCCTAACTTAACAAGTAGGTTACAACATAATATTTTCTTAGATAGGGCTACTAAAAAATTTTTAAAATTGTTTCTTACAATAATATTGATGTTGCATTGCGTTCATATATTGTAAATTGGCAGCCGATTATTGACAAATGTTTTAACACCTAATGCTCTAACAGTTTTATACTTTTGTGTAATGATTGAGATTGTAAAAAATCAAGCCAAAAGTGAGTTATTAAATAAAAATTCTAGGTAAGAGACTTATTTACATATAGGCTGTTGATAGGGAACCTATGTAGTTGACAATAGACATGTCAATGGCAGCCAAATAAATTTGAAATATGACTTTTTAAAAGTAAATTTAAAAAAATTGTGTTTTTTATTCATGTATAAAATGATTAAAACCATAGCATGTTTATCAGAAACTCACCAATAATATCTAACTGACTATATATATATATAAGTTAAATAAATTAGTTTGGATAGTGTCAAATGGTTTAAATTGTTTATTTAGACTGGACCATTGTCTTGATGACTTGATGATTTCACTAATTTTCAGCAGCTATTTGTTTCCAGTATTATCTATAATAAAAATAATAAATTTTGAAGTTAAAATAAATAATTTTTTCATAGTTAATTTAAACTGCATGTGATTTACACTGCTTTATACTTTGTACAAAGATAAGTTATGTGAACTTTACGTGGATGTCTGGAAATAATAAATATTATTACAAATTCCATCGACTGCATTCTGACAACAATGAGATATTGAAACCACCTACAGTCACCATTAAGACCAAAGGGAAAATACCCAAAAAACCAAAAGGTAAACATAGATTGTTTTCTTTTTCACTTTTTTGAAAGTATATACCTATGTTATATTGTTAAATAATCTGTGGGCTTTAAGTACGCGCGTCTGCAACTAAGTAATTGTTGTAAATGTTTACTTGTTTTCAGTGTTTAGTTTATTGTTGCCTTGTTCTGGCAATAACTCAGGAGTAGTTGGTTTCAGCATACGGTTGATAATAAGAAACAAAACAAACGATGATCTTCCAGATACACCATTACAAGTGAAACTCAAGAAAGAGTGTGAACTATTTAGAAATACAAGTTCAAGTAAGAAACAATGTTTTGCCATCATCAATATTTATTTATGTATTAATCACTCATTATAATAATGTATTATACCTATTTCATAACAATATTGTTAATCAATACAAATCCAGCTATTAACTGGTATTGCTATCACACATGATTTATTAATTTAGTCAAATCATAGTAGTAAACATAGTAATAATTTTACAAGAACGTAAAAAATTCAGGTACCTACTTATGTGGCAAGTTCTGGGCTTAGCGAATCAATGCATATAAAGGTATCCGCAAATTATTTTATGAGAATGGACTAATGAGAAACTTGTTATCTATAAATTTTTTATTTTATTTTTTTTTGATTTGCGGTCGTCCTTGTACATCTTATAAAGTTATAACAATATGACCATTGGCAAACTGCTGCGACATTAATCTGGTGGTTTTTTCTTAGTTAATTACCTACCATTAACGTACTTTGTTAATTATAGTTTACATTATAATGTGTAAATGTTAAACTATAACAAATATGATGTATATAAATATACCAATTTGTTTTATTTTGTATTAACTAACCAAATAATATGCTTTCTATTAGTTATGACTTGAACTTAAATGTACCTGTTATTATATAATAGTTAAATAGCTACATAATTTATAACACGAAAGTTTTCTTTTATGCAATAGTCAAAAGGTTTTGGAGAGTAATAATTTTAAAACTAGGTACTTGTCTAGTTTGTAGTGAAACGTAAAATTATATTTTTACAGCTCCAGACTTAGAGTGTGATAAAAAATGTCAAAACAATGGCTGGTGTGATGCAGGGAAAATATGTCAATGTCCTGAAGGGTACATGGGTCAGTACTGCAAAACTGCTTTATGCTATCCACAGTGTATGAACAATGGAACATGTATTGCTCCGGGAGTTTGTCAATGTCTACAGGGTTTTCAAGGGCCTCACTGCGAAGGAGGTAAATATATTGAACTAATGCAGGTAGGTAATTATAATTTGTAACTAAACTGGCACGTCAAGAAAACATGGTCAAATTGAACTTTAACTAAAGTACAGTATCCTTTTTGATTTTTTTGTTCTGGAACAATTTTTTTTAGGCTTGTTTGCTCTTAAATCAGGTGTTTGATGAAAAATAAAATAATATCAGTTTTGGATGAACCATTGTTATTGTTTACTGGATCTTTGAACTGGATAAATAAATATATATAAAAATAAAAAAATTAATGGATACCTACTGGAATAATTTGTTGTACTAATAACAACATTATTTTTAGGTATTTGTGTGAATAATTGTTTAAATGGTGGAAAATGTATACAAAAAGACACGTGCCAATGTCCCAAGGGATTTTACGGTTTGCGATGTGAATATTGTAAGTTTTTTTTTTTCATACAGTTATGTATGATACGATAATATATATTTGATAAAAAATATTAAATTATTTATAATTATTAATTTCTAGCAAAGTGCATTATACCGTGTTTGAATGGTGGGAAATGTAAAGGAGTAAACAAATGTCGCTGTATGTTTGGTTTCCAAGGCGATCATTGTGAAATAGGCCAACCAATAAAACAATATTATGACTGTAAGCCACCATGTCGCCACGGTTATTGTACTGAAAATAAGACTTGTATTTGCAAACAAGGATGGTTTGGGAAACTTTGCAAGAAAAGTAAAATAATTTATCACACACATTATGGGGTCTGCTAGTGATTATTTTTAAAGGGCATAATGTAGGCAATTTCTACCAGTTTCAATATATTTAAATGGACAAAATTGACTTGGCGGGAAAAGATAAAAACTTTCTATAGATCACACATTGTATTTAGATTTTTGGTTACTACAAAAATTAGCTGAAAACTTATAAAAATATACCCAATTCAAACTATTATTATAATTGAACAAATTTAATCGTAGTCTAATACGCCCTGTAAGATATTTCCAACAAAAGAACAATTGCAACATTTGAGCAAACGGCAGGTTACATGCAGGCCCCTTAATCGTATAATTCTGTATTAATTTGTTTTTTATTGTATTTTAGAAGTTAAAAATCTAAAAAGGAAACCATAGATCACAATATTCTCAATTCTATGGAGGTGATGTAAGACAATGGGGGGACAACTATGAAGATGATGAAGAACACATTCTAAAGGGTAACTGCAAAAAACAATTATAACATTAATGTGTCATGTAAATAACCAGTATGATTTTTTTTTTTTTTTGTAAATATCAGTAGATAATAAAGGCAATCTAAAAATAATTATTGGCTAATGTTTTCCTCAAAATTCTATGAAAAACATCAAATAAATCTTAAATAAATCATGACACATTGAAATTCTGTGTACTATATAAATGCGGTCACACATAAAAAGTTCATAAATACTTATGGACAATTTAAAAGATGTTGTAGAAATATGAAATATTGAGTAAATATCCTAGACAAATTAAAACCACTCTATTAATCTCCAACAAAATTGTAATACGTGCAAATTTGTCTATTACATTTTACATATAAGTACAAACAAAATACACCTCCTTGACATTTCTAACAAACATGGCAAAAAATACCCATCAAACAAGTGAACTGTTGCACGTTTCCATCCCAATTAGTTTTGGTTTTATTATTGTTAAACTCAGTGTGAAACCTTGCATCTTCCATTAAAATATCACAGTCATGATGCTCTTGTTCTTCATCCCAAAACTTCTTAATGGTTTCAAAAAGCTCTTTGTCAGGATCACACATTAAAGCTTGTAACTGATCATTGTAATGATCTACAATAGCTGTTTCTACTGCTACGTGCAAGTCATGGCAGTTTTAGGATCCATGAGTGTTGTAAGTACCTAAAAGAAAATTATAAATAATCTTTTTTTTTTAAATGTATCAATAATAATAAAGGTATACATAAAATTTATTATTTTACTCGCCCCAAGAATACAACCAGCAGTGTTCGCCAGTAGGCAAAAATAAATGAACAAAATAATAACGACGTTTGCACTCTTCGCTGTTGTATGAGTTCTTTGAACTTAAGCCTATGCACTTTTTTTTATTCCTACTTTTTTTTAATCTTAGGACCAACACTGCCGTTACCTACCTATAAATTTACTGTTATGTTTTAGGTAAAAATTAACACAGTTTAAAATAAACTATTGTAACATACCTCACCACACTGCCATTTGTCCAGCGTATAGGCGATCAGCTCCGAGTTCTCCAGCGTGAATAATTCTGATTAGACTATATCATTTTTTGACAGCACCGTGTAAACCTCGTTGAAATATCATTTGAGATATTCCCATAGTTTTCATTTTTAAAATTAAAAAGCTGTAAACAAAAACATCAAATTAATAAAATGGAAAATAAATACTTAACGGAGGTAGAGTAACGAGTAAACGTTTTGTATTATTTTACAGCTTGGTTTTTATTTAAAAAAAAAAAAAGTTAATGTTTGGTTAATTCTTAGATCCGTCAGGTAGTTCTAAACCACAATAGTTACAGTGCCTATTAGTTAAAGTGAACAGATTATAGCTAAAGATATTACGTTAACCAAAATAGATACTTTCAAATCTAATGGTAAGTGTCCACTTGAGATTAAATAGTCTCGAGAGCAGTCTCGAGACTTAAGTCACAAATGTATATGAACCTGAGAGTACTCGCAGAGACAAGTCATTACTAATCACCGAGACTGCATGTGTCGCAAGTGGACACGTTCATTCCTGCTCTTGAGATCTAGTCTCCAGTCTTCCGACAGTGTTTGAAGAGCTGAGAGCACCCGTGTTAAATATTTACCATAATATATAAATTTTTTTAATTATTATTTATTTAAATTAAATTAAATTAATTTAAAATGAGTGCACGACAATGGACAGATGACGACATTTTTGAGTTAATTAATCTTTACGAGGAAAAGGAATTTTTGTGGAATGTTAATCACAAGTTGTATAGGAATCGTGACAAGAAAATGAGTGCGTTTGAAGAAATCGCGACAAAATTTAATTGTGATGTAAATGAGGTACAAAGAAAGTTACATAACTTGCGTAATCAGGTGTGTATATTAATTGTTAAATTGTATATTTAATATAAAATAATTTAAAAATAATTAATAATATTATATAATATATAGTAGTTTAATATATATATATTATATATATTTTTTATTCAATTGAACTTTTCAGGTTTCACACGAACTTCAAAAGATGAAAAAGGTGAAGAGTGGTGATGGTGCAGATGACAGATATGAAAGTAAATGGAAGTTTTTCTCTGCATTGGAGTTCATTGTACCCTGCTTTATACCAACAAAAACTACGTCAAACATGGTTAGTATAATATTTAAATAATTTGTATTTATGTCAATAAAATTGTATGTACTTATAATTATTCAACTTATGAATTGATATTGCCATTGAACCTCACCAGCAGTTGTCATAAAATATTCTCTAAATTCGTCTCTCACATCTTTTTGAGATATTGAATAATTCCGCTGCCGTCCACTTTCTAGTGGAAGCAATGTTCCTTCTGGTTGAAGTTCATTTCGCCATTCGCCATTTACAATTTCACAAGTAATAGGATTTTCCGAATCAACCAAACCCGGGCACAAATAATAATTTGATGTAGAAATCAAAAAGTTATGCAATGCACATATTGCCAGAGTAATATATTTTACTTTGTGAGGCGCTTAATGTATTGGCTTACGGAGGACTCTGAATTTACTGGACATAATGCCAAATACATTTTCTATAATACGACGAGCCCTTCTTAGTCTATAGTTAAAAATTCGGTTCGGCGCAGGTTGATTTCGGAACCCATAGGGCTTTAAAATGTATGACGTCATAGCAAAGGCATCATCTGCTACCATTATGTATGGAACTGGCAAATGTCTATAATTATACTTATACTTATAATAATTATTATATTATATTACATATAATTATTATCCTATACCTAGTTTAATTTTAGTAAAATAGTTACAAAATAAAAATAATTATACAAAAACAATATTTTTTTTTAATACATAATTGGTTAATGAGTCATTATTCATTATACATAATAGGTTGTTACTTATTACCATATTTATGTTTTATTATCCAGTTAATGTTAACATTATCCATGACATTTGGCTAATGTTACATTGTTTGAATTATTGACATAATCATTTAGCAAAACACTTCAACATTGTCACTCTCAAAGGACTTGCACGGGACGAGGCATCCCAATCCTAACCAAGCCAACCCGCATTTTTGTCAGGCTCGAAGTCAGATTGGGAAGGTTTGGCTCAGAATTTACCGGAGATTTGAGTTATCAAACCTTTTCAAAATTAATGAAATTATTGTTGGACTTATATGTTTACATCATTCGTTATGAATTGAGTTTGATCAAATTGGATCGGATTTACTATAAAATTTTTTTGGATCGCGTTGTGTTAAATTTCTGATTTTTGTATAAAACTGGATATGGTCGGTCTTACTTTGAATATTGGTTTAGATGGACCGGACCGGTGCATGGCCTATGAAAAACAAAAATTATTTTTTTATTTTAATTTCAAATAACAAAATTTGTAATTTCTATTGTATTTATCAGGCAGAAGTAAACCTGGTTGGGGTATAGAGTCTATCAAACCACCTTGGTGGCCCAACAAATTACCTTGGGCTAATGTACGAGTGGACACTTGATATCACGACGAGAAATCTAAAGTAAAGAATCTCAACAACCTAAAAACTCTTTCAACTTTATTGTATTAATTATGAATTGCATTACTAGACTTCGTGGACACAGGCATTACAGGAAATAGTTATAAGCTGTTATAAATACCATAGCCGTGAAGATTTATTGCTTACATGTAATATAAAAGAGAAAGAAAAACAACCAACTGATACACAAGAACAACAACTCGCTCAGGTTTGATTTCAGGCTTTATTATTGTAATGAGGTGCAAATAGTTTAGTTAACAATGATATTATTTGATAGGTGCAGTACTTTAGCCTACACAATATGAATAATGATGATCAATCAATACTTCATGATGACTTCACAAACCAAGTTATTTCATCTGATCAATCTCAGGCGCATGTTCAAAGAGTTGTAAGTGTTGTTTAACTAAAAGTATATTTATTAGTTCTTAATTTGGTCGAAGATGTATTGAATATTTTTATTTTTTTTTTAGATTTCTTCTTAGTGTGCAGAGAGTCATACAATTAAAGCTATTGGTGATGGCCAAAATCAAGACTGTCGTACTGGAAAAAAATTTAAAAATATACCCAAGGCTTTGTTAAATCAATAAGGCCATTTAGTTATCACTGGTAGACAAGGTAAATGTTTTTACGTTATAAAAAAAAATGGAAAATTGAAAAATATTTATCTTTTATGTTAGTGTAAGATTATATTTTAACATGTTAAGCGACCGCCGGTGGTAGATGTATTGTAACAGGGCCAAAAAAAAAAAAAAAAAACTAGAAATGCTAGTAGGTGGTATTAAGCATTTTCAAATGAATTTCATATAAGCACCAACCCAGGCAAAATAAAATATGAAGAAAAAAATTATGTTTTCATCAATACATTTTATATACCTATTTAATCAATGATATAACACATGAACAGGCAATTACAATTATTAAGAAATTGATAGTATAACGAGGACATGTTTTTTTACTTAAACAAAATTAAACTTAACAATTATCTAAAACCGCTTTAAGGATTTTAATCATCAAATATTTAAATCCCAGGGTTATTAGTAGATAATACTATCTACTAACCTTGTGTAAATCCATAGTTTGAAAAATAAAATTGTATGTTTTTAATATGCACTCCTTGGATCTACCCTTGGGTTTAACTTTCATGTTACATTAGTTCATATTACTCTTAATTGATTCTGATTTCTTCAATACCTACATCATTTACTTAGTGTTACTTAGAAACAAAAATTTTTGGTTTTAGTTAATTTTTAACCACCCGATAAAATTGTTTTATGTTTAATATTATTATATTCTCTTGTTTTTTAAATATTTTTTGTTACCTTAATGGCAATATTTGTTGTTAAGAGTTTAACGCTCAATATCATATGTAGTCATTCAAAATATTATAATGTTTTTTTTTGTTATGTGCAAGACGTTTTTAGTAGTTCAATTTTTTTTTTTTTTTTTTTTTTTTTTTGATCTAGCTAAACATACTACTGTCGAAAATGGAAAATTAATTGTTGAAATAGTTTTCCAGTCATCTGAGTTCATGCGCTTGTCGTTTGTTCTCCCTTTATTGCCGGGCAATTAAATCCCACACTTTAAAAATGTTGTTTGAAGCATATAAATAAAATAAAAATTTTAGAATGAATGTAGCGATTAAATAGCAAATTCTTTGTTATTTGAACCATTGATTTTATATATGTTTTATCCTTTAAAACTGATGTGCTAACTTCTATCTAACTATCTGTTTAATCCTATGAATTATAAAGTTTATTTATTTTGATTTTTTTCAAAAAGTCAAATTTATTTACTGTTCAAACGCTTGATGAAAAAGCCAAATGAATTTTAGGTAATTTAACTAATTTTCTACTATGTTAGGAATGTACTTATAACACGTATTTATAAATTGTTGTTTTGGAATTATGGAAATATTTAACTCATAACTTCCTCGAAACATTTCAAAATGAATTCCTCTATTGCTTTCTAAAGCATTTATGTACTGAATTAAATGTATTAGTTTTATATTCAACTAGTATCTAGTATTTATTTTATATTATTACAATTCTATATTTTTTCTATGTAATTATTTATTGTTGTGTTTTCAGTGATTGTATTTCCTGAAAATACATCCACGGACCAAATTGTTGATGGTGATAGTGTACAGGTATGATTGAGAGAAATAAAAATTGAGACAATTTTTTTATTATAAATATTCCGCAGGTTGTCACAACAACAGGATCGCATGTGCCCAATTTAGAGCCCTGTGATGAAATGGAGAGATCAAATGGAGACGTTTCCGTTAATGTGCAACAAATGATAATCATCACCCAGCAAAATGGCCAACAAGTGTTCCAATAGATCCATTAAAAAATAGCAAAATTTGTTATGTTGAAGATATCGAAAACAAATGTTCTTAATAATATGTTCAATTCGAATCAATAGGTACAACTTTAACATTATACCTGTGCTTTGACGAGGTTGACAAATAAATTTTAAGTAACATAATTAAGGTAATGATAATCATAATTAAACATGTGGGTGTAATACAATATTGGTATGTTTTCTGATTCTACAGACGCATCAATTTGTATTGCCCGCAAACTCATGTAAAAAATTTAAATTTATTCCTTGAGGCTGCCTAGGGTTTTAAATAGACAAATCTCCTTGGGTAAAATAGAGAGAATTATTTTCTCAAAATTATATTTTAAGTGTTTAAAAATGTGAATTTTTGACCTCTGTTTTCAACTATAGACTATTTTCAACTTAATCATTTCCAATATAAATATAATTCCTTAAAGTGCTGGGGATTTTACATTTTTAGGTAAATATACAATAAACAAATAAGTAGTTAATATTATATGTGCAGTATAATAAAATGTGCATTTGACTCGAAAAGTTGTGAAACGGATTTTAAACCTCTTTATTATTATTGTAAATTAAATTGATTACTTCTGACCGTTTTAGGAATTCACGCATTCAAACGGTTTAAGGAAATTAAATTCATATACTATTGCGTGGTCAATGAGTTTAGTAACTTAGTCAATATGGTGTTGTCTTATAAATAGTTCATAAAAAAGTTTTCGTTTATTGTAATGAATAGTTTGTAGATATTTAGGTGTTTTTTTTTTATACTTATATGCAAGCGCGGGATCCAGGGTGGCGCTAGGGGCGACCCCACCCCTTGAGCCTTGGCTACAAAAAAATTTAAATCAGCATGCTTTAAATTTTTAAAAACAATGGATAAATAAATTTTTTTTAGCTTCATGTTAAAAATAGTTAATATGTTTCATAATTATAATTACAAGTAATTTAACTTTGCAAAATTATTTGCGTTTTTATTTGATTTAAATTATTTAAGTTTGTCTACTTGGGTTTGTATAAATGTTACATGTTAATTTTGTTTTCATAATTCCCATTTTCCCGAGCTTTCACTTATTGAATGGGTATGCGCCCCCCACCCTAAGAAAAACACTAGATCCCCTGCTTGTAGTTCGGTCATTTATTACCTTCTTAACTGGTTTTCAATGTTATTTGTGGTCATTTACACAAACACATTAATTTTAGTAAAAATGAAATTCTGATTTCTATGAAGACATACAAAATTTAAAATGTACCATTTTTTTTCTACATTATTTCACTTGTAAGTATTATAATTTTTGCTTAGTTATTATTATTATTATTATTTTAATTATCTTTATTAATATTTTGTATTATTTTAATTATCTTTATTAATATTTTGTGTCCACTTTGTTGACATATTTTTTGTGTAAAATGTACCTTACGTTCATTATGTTAAGGTCATGTGTACAATAATGTATTCTTATTCATATTACATATTGTAATTAATAAAAAATGTAAATATTATGGAAAAATCTTCTGATCACTTATATTTATTTTTTGGTTATCAAATAATGATACATAATATGATGTGTTGACTGTTGAAATAGATGTAGCTATTGTATACCGTTTGTGATATTACTATCTAAAAGACAACTTTAAGTATTTGACTAAAAAAAAGATGATTTATCCCCATGACATTTACATAAACTACTTGAAATGTTAATGATGCCTTGGTTATCCTTTTCTTTCAAAAACTTAATAAACACCACCCAACATGGTTTTATTAAAGGCCGATCAGTTGAAACGAATCTTCTTTGCTTCTATAATGCAATATCTAAATCCATGGAATCGGGTACCCAAACTGATGTAATTTATACAGACTTTTCAAAAGCATTCGATTCTGTAAATCACTCTCTATTGTTGGCTAAGTTACTTTTAAATGGTATCTCCGATCCCTTATTATCCTGGTTTAAAAGTTACCTATCTGATAGAATACAACAAGTTAAGGTTAATGGTTTCTTGTCAGATCCTTTCCCTGCTCCTTCAGGCGTTCCACAAGGGGGTCACATATCACCCTTATTGTTTGCCATTTTCATCATGGATATCGGTAATTGCTTTAGCTATTGTGATCATTTACTGTTTGCGGACGACCTAAAATTTTTTGCAAGTGTTTCTTCTCTCGATGACTGTTCTCTTATTCAAAAAGATCTCGATGAATTACATGTTTGGTGTTGTGAAAATGGTCTGAAATTAAACACTTCTAAATGTCTAAAAATGTCTTTCACCCGTTCCCACAACAAAATAAATTATGATTATTTTATCCTCAATGATAAATTGGTTGAAGTAGAAACCATCAAGGATCTCGGAGTTACCTTTCAATCTAACCTTTCTTTTTCCTCTCATATCGACAATTCGTGCGCAAAAGCTTTAAAAAGACTTGGTTTCTTAACTAGATGCACTAAGGAATTTAATGATGAATTATGTATTAAAACCTTATATATATCATTAGTCAGACCTCTATTAGAGTATTGTTCAGTACTATGGAACCCCTCACAAGTTGGTCATATTGAATCTCTGGAGAGAGTACAAAGACGTTTCTTGCGGCTCATTGGCTATAAAAGACGTCTTGGGTTAGATCCTAATCTATCTAGTTCTACTTTAACCTCTATTCAAGCTAGTCTTAATTTGGTATCTCTCAATACTAGACGAGAGTTGTTGGACGCATCCTTTCTTCAGGGGCGGTGCGTCAGGGTAAACTTTGAGACGGCGTCTCCCCAATAATTATAGCCGGGCAAAAAAATTGTCTAAATGTTTTCACAAATGTTTTAAATAATCTTAGAATATAAATATACAATATTATACATCTATTGTTGACTACGTTCAGTACATACGTTCTGAGCTATTCTTAGAATTGCCGATAACGACGATAACGCAATACTAATCTGCGGTGTGCCGTAAATTACGGCCCGTAATAATAGATGTAATATAGAAGAGACGATTGAACGACAGTCTCAATTCTAATAGGTAGGAGGTTATTACAAAGTTGGGGGGGAATCATTGCCATAATGGTTTTATACGGAGTCCTGGAGACTAGTCTCCTTCAACGGGCGTCGCTATAATCGTTTTTCATGTGTACTGTGCGTTTTACTTTTTAGCGTTTTATACTGAATAATTGTTTAAATTATGGAATCGAATCATTTTATTTTAATGTAATATAAAATATATACATTTTTCAGTAGTTTAAAATAATTAATATTGCAGTTAAATTTATAAAAATAAAATTAACCAAAGGTATTATTTTAGTAAGTAAAATGTATCCAACTATACCATTGATTAAACTGCAATATTTCAAAAAAAAGTATTTGAAAATAACAAAAAATTAAGTCTCCCCATAAATTTTATGCACGCACCGCTACTGCCTTTCTTACAAAACTTGTAAAGGGTACCATTGCTTGCTCAGACCTGCTACACCTACTTAACTTTTACATTCCCACTTTCAATATTCGGTCCTTTCCTATATTCGCAATTCCGTTTCACCGCACTTCTTATGGCTCCAATAACCCTATTGATCGTATATCTGCTGTATGTAACCGTCTCAATAATCTAAATAATTTTGATTTTTTTGCCCATTGTTAATTTTTTGTATTGTAATTTGTAATGTTATTAATCTTAAATGTATTATTAATTTGCTATTACTGTCTAATTTAAATTATTATGTACTGTACTTGAGCCCTCGGGCGTTTATTTAATAAATAAAATAAATAAAAATAAAATAAAATAAGAAATTATGCTACCCGTCAGTGGCTTGACTTATAAGACATTTTCGTCTGGCAAGATGTTATCTCAGAACTGATAAAAGTTGTTTTACGTCATGGCCTATCGGAATTTGGTGTGTCTGACCAAATTCTATAGCATTCGTTACCTAACCTACCTACTGTCGATTATAAATAACACATTATTATACATCGATTATCACTGATAATATAGAGTTTGTTTAGTAACTTATAAACACAGTTATGTTGACTAAATTTAAACTCAGATTCGTCATCTCGCCCCAACCTACCCCGCTCTCCGCCCTACCTATAAATCATCTCTATAAAGTCTCTATAAAATCATCTCTATAAAATAATAGCGCGCTATTATTATCGCTCGTTGTGGATCGATGATGACATCGACGAAGCCGACTGACGTCAATAGGAATTTTAAACTTTAATATAAATTGAACACGAGATGAAATTTAACGAAATATTATCACGTCAAGTCAAAGTACGTGGTTTTGCGACTTCTGATTCTGGAAGTATTGCACGACTATGTTGGCGGCGTTGTCCCTGGCCTCTTTCGCGGTGTCTCCTTTACCTATGCACACCATCGTCACGGTCGCCATAGTCACTTGCAGCAATATTTGCACATCCCCTGAAACAAAACGCAAAACCACTGCCGTCAAAACGCATTGTGGTGGTGGACTGGAACTGCGAAGGGTTGAACACTCTCATTACTTTTCTGTGTTGAATTAATTCAATACAACACTCGGTGAGTTTTTAATGAAAAATTGCCGACCTTTTTTGCACACGCATTATTTTTCGTTTTCAACCGTTTTGTAACTTCAATCATAATTTTCCAAATCCGCCGTAGAAAATTTGTTATAAAAAAAAAAAAAAAAACACGATTTTCGTAGACCCCTGATTAATTAAGTCACCTAACTAGCGGTCATTATACGTCACAAGTTTAAGTCGTCAAAATTTTTTTTAAAACGTATCAATTTTTCAAAAAGTTTAAAAATATTTATCATTTGATTTTTGATCAATTTTTTTTTTTTTGAAGTTTGGGCGATTTGGAATGTACAATACACGTAGGAGTCAGGTTTTTGCCGGGTTCGTTCATAAAATGTGGTTATTAATCTTTTTTTTTTCTACACAAAACCCATTTTTAAAAACCTTAATTGTGTTCTCTAAAAGTCAACATTACGGTAGGTCAAACAGAAAAATACGCGCAAATCAATGCGTGTCGGCCGAAAACGCAATCCGACTCGGAACACGCCCTTTAAACAAATTTTTTAGCCCCAGTTGACGGTTGAATTAAATTTTGTTTACGTGTTCCGAAGTTATACCACGCGCCTATCCCAGAATCATTTCAGATTTTAGAAATAACTGTGCGAAGCTAGCAAAGTTTGTTCCAATAGGTACCGTATTTTTTTGTTGCTCGTTATACTGCCCTGCTAATACAGATTTTATGTCGACTTGTGAAAAATTTCACGAATTCATATTTATTCATATATATATTCATATTTACCAAACGTGTTTGGAATTTGTACGTACGCCGACGCGTAACCGTTGTCGTTGCAGATACCTTCCAAGAAATCAACGTCGGCCATCGTCGTGCAATCGTTCGCGAACCGAAATCTCTGAATAAAAAAAAATCAATCGATATAATTATCAATACCTAGTACGAACCATAGCGATTAATCGGTCGCCAATCAACCGATTTTAACGAAACTATGCGAGAACAACTACACACGTTACTCTAATAATGTAATAAAGTCGTAGTAAAAGTGTATTTAGTTTAAGGGCCCACGTCTATAAAAACTATATCTCTCACACACACGTCATCTTTGTGATTAGTCGTCCAATATTGGTGAAGCGTTGCCCGTCTTTGGAGTCAACAATATAATGTTGTGTAAAAAATTTTTTTAAAAAACTGAGATTAGGTCGCGTACCTACGTGTAGTTTGACGGAGTAGATTTAGGTGGCGTGGAAGTTGTGATTGAAACGCGATATTTAATACCTGGAAACAATGGTAAATCATTGCTTTTGAAAAACCATTCTGAGAGTTGTCGAGTATGGTCCTGGTAAAAACCAAATTTATCAATAAAAATCGTGCCGAAAATTCCGCAAGTTGTGTATACGTATAAAGAATGTTGATTTAAATAACGTGCCAAAATTTTAAACCATTTGGACCATTATACTTGAGGAATTATTACGATTTTAGTAGGTATCAACTGCACAACAGTGCGCAATTTCATCGTTATAATCAAAATAACACCATTTTTCAATAATATTTTTTGTACGCGTTCCGAATCTACCGGGCGGATTTTTTTTAGAATATTTTCATTCAGAAAGAAAATTTTGTTTTACATAATATTTGTCAAATCTTAATTAATAACAAATTTGTGTGAGTAACGATATTTTTTTCAAGTATAAGTCAAATAGGTATGAACAATTGTTGACAATTTTTCAACTTAAAACGACTAAAAATTAAAATTGTTACTATAGATTTTTAAGTAGCGTAAGTGTTTACAAGTAAGTTGTTACCATTTTTGTATCAAAGTTTCAAAACCTTTTGTAGATTATTAAATTTTTTATCGAACAAAAATACAGTAAAAAAAAACAAAAGTTCTATACTTAGCTCAACATTTTCAAAATCACTTGAAATTTGTACCGAACTTGCATCTTACTTATTTTAATATTGTATAAAAATTTCGGCTTGTTCTTATCATTATTTTGGATGTTATGGCCAAAAAAAACTATACCGATTATGTCAAAAAACCTGCGGTTAGCCGTAATTTTTATCGTTTTTCCTTAATTTTCGCACAGTTTTTCGCTTGTAACTTTTTCCATTTTGGACTTTCTAATTTGAGAAAAGTACCATCAGGGTTCACAAACCTTTCATTAAAAGATGCTCAGAATCTACAAAATATTCATAGATTTTAAATTTTTTTATTATATATTGATTTCGTCAAATCTTTACCTACTCTTAGAATTCACTATTCAGACTGATGGTTGTAAGAAAGAGAGTTACTCGAAAATAATTTGATGATTGTTTACACTGTAAGTTATTTATAGTGATAGTTAAATTTTTATTTATTAAGAAAAAGTTTGAAAGTACCCGGTGGAGGGTATGACCTCTCATTAGATTATTTTAATTTTAATTAAATTTTTTTATTTTTTTGGTAATTGTAGTTTGATTTTAGCCCAATGCGGCGCAGAGTGACGAGGTGTCACGACGTGTGTAAGTAAAATAAAAAAAGTACCTTTTGATTTTTCATTGTCGAAGAATCGGACGTTTTGGACGGTTTGATTGACACCTCTGCGTGCTTGGACGAATTTAACGTCAGATACATTTTTTCCAAATACGCAGTCGCTGCGTTATGTTTGGCCAATTTTTTCGTACAATCACGGCCAAGTGCTTAAACAGTTATAGGTGTGTTATTGTGGTTCAAACGCATTACTTAATACCCAAAAGCAATGACAAATCCATTGCCTTCGGAAAAACGATTCTGATCGAGCTCAGTAGTCAAGTATAATACTATGCTCTGGTAAAAACTAAATTTAACAATGAAAATGGTTCGAAAACTCCGAAAGTCGTATCCACGTTAAAAAAAAATATCAATTTCAATAGAGTGTGAAAATTTTAATACGTAATAGCCTACGAATTATTATATTATTATATTGGTATCGGCTTTAATTCGATCGGTCAAATACTCGTCACTCCAGCGGGCTTTTTAGTGTAAATGTGAGAGTCTTGCAAAATGTGTAAAATTCAAAAATTTGTTTGGAAAAAAATATAATTTAAATCCAAAATCTCAACTTTTTTGTAGTATTCAAAGTTAAGGTCGGAGCATTCTTTTTTCTTACACGAAAACGTCATCACAAAACTGAAAATTTCAAATTTTTGCAGTAAAATTCTTAATTTGTTTTTGGTCATTGGCGTTTGTACTCAAAAAGCAGCCAAAATTTAAAAAAAAAACTTCAAACAAAGTACCACCGGAGTCTTTTTTGAATGCCATATATTATCAACGATAAAGAATTATTTATTATAATGCTGCCAACACTAAAAGAAACACGCATTCTAAAACACAATTTTTTATTTGTATCAACAAGATAACTACTTGAAACTGAAAATTTAACCAACTTAAATTCTTTAGGAGTTAAGACACATATATTTTACATACCTCGAAATTCTAAATATTAAATACATTCTACTCGTCACCCATGAAAAAAGCTAGTTATCTTGAACGACTGAATTAAAATGTCTTCAATAATTTACTATCGCTTAATGGTTTAAAACATAACGTCAAACTACGCCTTCTAAACAAATGGACCCATTCAAAATACTGACCCGCTTTTTTTGCTGCTCGTTAATTTCTTTAACGAAAATAATGAAACATCCAACGCGAGATTATAATTTAATTAGATACGTTTAAACTTGGACGTAAAAATTTTTTTTAAACGTTTTTAAACACTGCAGGCCAGAACTATATTTTGTCGGATGATATAAATAAGTTCTGACTTTCTGAGTCTTAAAAACTTGAGAAAAAAAATGTTACAACAAAACCAAACACTCGTTCGGCAGGCAGGATATCCTTGACAGTTCGATTGTATCTACTATCAAACGAAAATGTTGCAATTAAATTACGGAAATCGCCGTAATCACTTACCTATAAATTGGCTGCAATTGACTTGAATCGTAAATATCGGCGAGCGTGCGGAACCAAATACGGAAATCAACTTGTATTCTATTGGTTTTTTCATAAATTCCATGATCTCTTTGAGCTTAGAAATCGGGTTTTTTACGAGATCCATTTTGAATTCCTGAAAAGTCGCAATTTTATCTCTTAAAATCAACGATGTTCCAAGTGAATTTAGTTAGGTACTCAACCTATAAAAATTGAACCGTAACCATACAATCGAAGAGTGAAAACCGTTAATCGTCAACAATGTTGGAAATCATTTTTTTATCAGCATAAGAAAATTATATTTAAACTAATACTAAAAATATCAAACATCACAAAGTAATTAATGTTTTATTTTTCGAATTTAGCAAAAAATTTTCAGAAAATTCTAAGAAGTGTACTCACATGTAAAGAATGCTTAAGCAACGTGCTAAAATTTCAAATCATTCGTATACGATTATTCTAGGAATTATTACGATTTAAGTATCAATTGCGCAACAGTTTTTGTACTTTCGTTCTTATAAACAAAATAACTGCTCAATTTTATTACAATTTTTTTCATACACTTTCAGAAACTATACTTGGCGGATTTTTCGATGTAAATAGCGGATTTTGTTTTACATAAAATATTTGATTTCTAAAATCCTAAGTATCAAATTTGTGTTGGTTACAGATTTTTCTCCAAAAACAAATGACATGTATATGACCAATTTCCAAAAATTGCAGTCTAACAATAGACAAATTTAAAACAAAAAAAATAAACGATGATTGGCAATTTTTGAAATTTTTTAGTGTTCAAGCTGTCTACGTTTTATTGTTATCATTGATTATTTCATATAAGAATCTTTTTTTTTTTTTAGTTTCATTTCTTTATTTCTTAAAAAAATTTTGGATGGATCCCATCCATATGACAAAAACAATTCGACGTCATGTCGAAACATAGGTATTTAAAAACGGTTTAGCTAATGCGTTCGACGTTCAAAATTTTTATTTTCATAGTCATAGTACACAAAAATGTAGTACCTACTCGGACATAAGTTGCTTATTTAAAAAATGTTTTTTTAAAAAAACCATTTTTTCCTCTATCTATTGGACTGTATTTGTGTAATACGTTTTGTTGTATATACGTCGAGATGTATGGTATAGTGATACACGTCACTATACTTACTTTCAGTTTGTTCGTAGCGTCTGTTTCCCGTTGATCTTGAGCAGTTTGTTCTGACGAGTTTTTATTAAATTTCATTTTACGACGTTCATAGTTTTTGGTCGGAAAATTTCGTTTTTCCGGCGCTACACGCGTCAACGAGGGCCGCGGTCGTCTAGTGTTGATCATCTGTTAAAAACGTACACATAAACTACGTTTATTTTTTAACAATGTATCGCGACTGTGCTGAGTAGAGTAGTTTTATACTTTTCAAAATTATTTAAGTTGAAAAAAATAGATGTGGAATAAAATAAAAATCTTCGTAAAGTCGAGTCGTTTGCGAATCGTCGCGTAGTAAAGTACTAAAAATACGAAACAGGATCATTATATGTAAGTATACACATTAAAGTTTATTTTTACTGATATGGTAATTAAAGTACGCATAGAAAAGAAACATTTTTGTAATTGTGAAAAATTCATATCGTTAACATTCAAATTTAGATAATTTAAAACAATAAATTGATGGTGGGAAAATTTAAGAAGCTAAGTGTAATTATTATTGTAAGTTTTTAAATTAAACAGATAGTATGTAAAAATTGTTAGCCATTTTAATCTGAGGACGACCTGAGGAGATCAGCGAGTTTTTTTATTCTTTCGTCATCATCGTCTTTTTACAGACAGCAATCTTACATGAAAAAACGTCGGATTTTTTGATCCCAATACAAAGTTCCGGATTTCATTCGAGAATAAGACGTTGGTTTCTTCACGTTTGATCTAAAAGCAGTGAATAATATTATTAAAAATCACATTTGCTCGTACTACTATAGTTTAAAATATTATTTTTTAAACGTAATAATTATTTTTCAGTCTTGCGCAGTGATGAAATGAGAAGTAACGCGTAACGTAATTTCATTGAATTTTGCTACGAGTAAACGAAAAAGTAATTTAAATTACGGATAAAAACATAATGAACAGAAATACTTTTTTGCAAAATTAATTTGATATACAGATAAAACTAGTAAATTAAAAGTTAAAAATTGTTTCATGTATGGCTAAATATCCGGCAAACTGAATTTATATAGAAATAATTTATGACGTATAATATGAGTAATTCACGGTCTTTTTTTATTTTTACCCAGCACTTATTAGATTATACAGCTCCAATATGATGACCCACCCAAAGCGTTTCTGCAACTTTTTCATTTCGTACAACACACTAAACATTTTGTTTTACACAAATAGTAGTGTCTACTATATCAGACACTTATCAAGCCTGTGAAAATAGATAAAAGTGTTCTTTTGTTTTTAGTGTTTGAAAGAAAGGTACTGAAGATAATTTATGGACAATGTAAAGACGAATCTACAGGTGAATACACCATCGCGTTAGGTGTCCGTAAAATAAGGACATTCAAGAATTGTATCAAAGGTCAAGCATTTAAGAAAGTAATATAACCGAAAGAAGGTTCAAGTGGGCAGGTCATTCTTGGCAAAAGACAGGATCATTGGTAAAAGCGGTACAGGAGAATGTACCACAAGGTAAACGACCACTCGGAAGACCGAGACTACGCTAGGTAGATAGGGTCAAAGAGAACATATAGGAAAAGTGAGACCAAGAATGAATTGGAGTTAGCAACGGATAGGCCAATTTGGAGGCAAACCTGGTGAACGACATGGTCTTGAAGGCCGAAGTCACGAAAAAAAAAAAAGAAAAAAAGTATAGTGTTTACACACAATTTTATTCCAAGCTATATTATATTTAACGATGGTATTACCTTTTTGTTTTTGGACCAAACGTCGTAGTAGTGTAGCCTTTCAGCGTCCACGGCGTCCTCTAGCTGGTTTTTGCAGACACGTTCCCTCGAGTCCGTCATCGCATTTGCAGCGTTGGCGTATCCGATGGGATGCACGTAATTGAAGGACATTATTGAGGAGAGCTCAATTTCACACAGAGAGAAGAGAAATGAAATCAATATCGAAGTACATTAACCACATTGATATCAACTATCGCGTTTACAAATGGAACGGGTGTAAAATACGATGGTAGCCTAGAAACAAAAACAAACAAAAAAACAAAACAAAATAATTGAATTTCCCGCCTATACGGACAGATTTTCGAATGCCCCCGTCCATTAAAATCCTTGTAACGATCACAGAGAAATTATAATTATTTTAAGCACAAAGACGGTACGATTTGTTGTAATCAATCTACTGCGTGTAGTGATGTGTACACAAGTGTTAATTTTTCTTAAAAAGAATTATTGGACAGAACGAAAATCATGTTTGTATGTATAAAATGTAATGATTCACTCTCAATCCGTCCGATTGTATTTTTCTTATCTGTCAACAAGTTTTCGAGTAGAAAGAATGCTCAAAATTTTAAAGTCAGTAGGTACCTCTACTATGGATAGGTATATGGACTCCGGTGGTACATAGATTGAAACTTTATTCGAAATATTACCTATACTTTTTGATTTATACTCTAAAAACAAAAACAAAGTTGGAAATTTCGGAGAATTTTACGGAGAATATTTTGAAATTTTAAGATTTGTGATGAAGTTTTCGTTTGGAAGGAATGCTCCAATTTTTAAAATTAGTAACTCTTCAGATAAGTTTATTGACTGCGGTGGTGTTTCGGTGCTAGAAATTTTTAAATTTTGTACTGGTAAAACCAGTACTAGATAACTGAGCTCGCTCAGAATCGTATTTTCGAAGGCAATGATTCCATTAAGATAATGCCCGTATGCATAGACCTAGCGCTATGTGAAACATAAAATTGCATAAGTGTTACATAGCTAAAGGGCCCGCAACTTGTCTATGTAGCCCATAACTAATTTTATGTACCACATAGAATTTGTTTTGCGTATACAATTAACAAAGTTTATTGTATGATTACCGTTTTCATCAATGTAACTAGGTTCATATCAGTGAAAACTTTTTAGATAAAAAGTTCAGAAACTTAAAACTTTAGTGCATTCCGAACAGTGCACATACATATCAATTAATATGGTTAAAAAATTTTAAAAATTGTTAATACATTATTGTTTTTTGTTTTAATCATCATGCGATTTTATACCATCTAAAAGTTGTTTAAAACGTACTCGCATCATTATTCTTTATCAACAACTATTATTTTGATCAATTTTATATCCAACTATCAGTAATTGTGGTCAATGAAAGCCTGTCAATGTCCATATGTAAATTGGAAAATTATTTGAAAAAAAAAAGAAAATAATGTAGATCTTGAAAATTAATTTTAGTCCTAAACGTTTTGGTTTATCTTTGAACGTTCCTACTCAAAAATTGGTTAAACCATCGTTAGAGGTAGGGGACCGTCCACATCCCCTCTCAATTCGACCTATTTAAGAAAATCTGTTTAAAATACAAAAAAATAAAATGTACTTAACGATGTTTTGTACTTTTAAAATAATTGTAATTCAAGTTTGACACAGCTACATAATTTTTTTATTTTTTAAATTAAAAAACGCAGATGTCTACGTGCCTTCTGATTGTTTAAAAGTAACAAAGACTGCGAGATCAAAACCTTTTCCTTATGAATTAAAATCATGTGACGTTTCATTTTTAAAACGGTGTCAGTATAATTTTCAAAGGAGTGATTCCATAAGACCTGGAAAGATGGCTGGAGATCCCACTGTAACGAATATTCAAGCTATTCGCTAAAATTGCAATGGAACTGTTAATACAAACTTGACATTAACCAAAAAAAAAAAAAACCCAAATTGAAATGGAATCATATACAACAGCTAAAAAAAGTGGTACCAAACGATTGCCATTTCTTCTATAATCAAACATTAATACATATGCAACTATATAAGTCTGATTCATTTTAATTTTACGTTTAAGACTGAACTTACGGGGATATCAGTTTTTTTAATATTGTTACTACTAGATATTTTGTTTTTATTTCAAGTGTTTCGATGTATTTAAACTGTATACGTCTGATTAATAATATGATTTTATGTTCAAGACTGAACTTATAGATAATATATATTTTTTTTTTTTGTTATATCTAAATATTTTGTTTTAAGTGTTTAAATGTATTTAAACTGCAGTACAAGTCCGATCAATATGATTTTATGTTCGAGACTGAAATAGAGAAAAAAATTAAATAAATTTTAACGTAATAAGGAATTATTTTTTATGGGTACCTGCGTAAAAATAGTAATTTATTATTGTTATAGTAAAAATTATATAATTATATTAACAAGTAATTATTGAAATTTGAAACTATGAACAAATATTGCGCATCTCCACAGTATTATCTGAATATTAAAGACGATACCACGCAACTCCCAAGTGTAATTACAGATTTATAAATCATGATAAATCCTTTATCAGGTTGATAATTTTATAAAAAAATAGTTATTCCAAACATAACTTTAATACCACATTTAAATGTTTAGTAAAAACCAAATGTGATTTTATAATAATTGTTCTCTCCTGAAAAATTCACTTTTTGAAGATACTACACTCGGTATTGTTTTGGCAACGACGATACAACATTATAACCCATCTGCGAGTAGGTATCGCATAAACTGCAGTACTTACTTATAATAATCATGAAAATAACAAGAGCCAAGTAGTTTATTTTTTATTGGAAGAGGTGTGTATATTTTTAATTAGAGATAGTATAGTGATATAAAATAGTATAATAATGTTATAATGAATATAAAGATAGAATGGCAATTTTGTTTTTTTTTTTTAGAATATAAATATAGAACAATATAACTATGGATAGCAATAATATTGTAATAATGTAATATAATAGTAATATTCTTAAAATATAATTATAATATTATGCAGCAAAAGGGCGCGAAACATTGTATTTTCCAGAGAGTTGTTTTTTTAATGGAATCGGAATATTAAATATTAATTTACTGATGTAGAGAAAAAGATTCGGAGAGGTTACGTTCGAATATTTATTGTTTTTTTTTTTTAGAATATAAATATAGAATCATATAACTATAGATAGTAATAATATTAATGTAATATAATAGTAATATTCTTAAAATATAATTATAATATTATGCAGCGAAAGGGCGCGAACCATCGTATTTTGGAGAGTGTTGTTTTTTAATGGAATCGGAATATTAAATATTAATTTACCGATGTAGAGAGAGAGATTCGGAGGGTTAC
>CM029361.1:2950537-2979247 GCA_017140985.1 Hormaphis cornu
GCTCACGCGAAAATAACAATCGTTCCGAGTGAGCTCGGTGAATAGCGAAACAAGGAGAACGGATAAATGAATTGGGAACCTTGTGTTACATTTTTTACGTAACGTTTTTCCTTAGGTTTTTTTTTTTTTTTTGAAAATCGGAGCATTATCGAAGAAGCTGTCGTAATCGCGTAATCGTAACAGTTGAAAACAAGAAGAAAAAATAAAAATATGTAAATAAAAAAGCGCGAAAACCGATACGTTATTTGCGTCTCACTCGGAACCTAAAAAATACTGTACGGAGCTCTCATACTTACATTTTTGAGTGGATGATTGATAGAGACTGTGTGTGAATGTGCTCGTGAGTCTTCCGCTAGCAGATGACGTGTGTGGGCGATTGAATAATGGACGATTGAATGCTGGACGTTCGCGCGAGGCACTGAATAACGTAATGGTCACGGTGCACGTTTTCGGTCGCTTTATATAACCGGGGGGACCCGCCGAGAGGTGGTCGTCGACGACGCGTGGCGCCGCTATAATACCGCCGCCGGCGCCGATCTGGACGATCTGGTTAGAAATTTCTTCGGGGTGTGCGGTTATTGTACCAGGGTATATATATTTTAAGGCGCGATGTCGGGGAAAATTTTGCGTCGTCGATAATCACGTGACAAGTGCGAAAAAAAATTTTTTAAACGAAAATCGTTTGTTGTACTACTATAGGTGGTTAATTCAAAAATCGTTTTCGTCGCTGTTTAAAAACTATTATAACGGAGCTTGTCTGAGAAAAAAAAAATTATATCGGGTCCTATACGTACATTTGTAGGTAATACGAAAATTGCCCGATGCCAATGAATTTGAGTAAAAATTGTACACGATAATGTTTGGTGTACATATTAATACAAATTTTTACTTTTTAGAAATGAGGCTGTGACTACACCTCGGCGGTTACCAGCGTATTTTGTAACGGGACAACTATATGATGAAAAAAAAAAGAACCGGGATCACTCTCTAGGTCGCGTGGGTAATTTGACGGGGTAGCGACCACGCTTTGGGTGGGTTCAGAAGTTGTGGTTTAAACGCATCGTTTAATGTCTGAAAGCAACGATAAATCGTTGCCTTTAAAAATACGATTCTGAGCGAGCTCAGTTGTCTAGTATACGACGTCCTGGTAAAAACAAATCTAACAACAAACGTTTTCATCAAATCTGTAATTTTTTCCTATTTTAATGTTGCTGTAAAAAATTTTTAGCTCGGTACGATCTTTATTTTGGATGTTGCGATCAAATAATTCTAAATCGATGTATAAAAAACACGCTCTCCGTAACTATATTTTATTCTCCCCGTAAGAATAAGAATAAGTTCTCCCCGTAACAACAACGTGAAAGCGGCTATAAACCGAAATTGTGTAAACCAATTTGCTAATTTTTTTAACCACATTTATGTAAAACTATCTCGTTTGGATTGTATTAAAGTTTTAAACATAAAAACTAGAGGTTTTGTGGAATGATAACTGCCGTAAAATAACAAATTCAAAAATTTCAAAGTTCCATAACACCCTTGATAATGATCGAAATGTATCGAAATTTCGGCAGTAAACTCATGAAACCCTTTTCAATGACAAATCAATAAATTTCAAGTTGAACGGAGACATTTCAAAAATGTTGACTTTTTTGTTTTTGGCCCATAACTCCAAAAAAAAAAAAAATCTAAATTTCAGAAAACGCTTCAAATAAAGTACCATTTGGGACCAATTATCTATCTTTATCGTACGTTAAAATCGGAGCATTCTTTCTTCTATAAAACGTCATCACAGAAAAAAAAAACAAATAACACATTCTTTGCTGACGTTCAGAATCTAAAAAAAAAGAACTAACGTCACTCAAAAAAAACTGAAAATAACGCAACAAGATTCAGAGGAAGTCCTATTATTCTGCGCGTTATTACCCAGGATGAAAATTGTAAAACTTTAGGACAACACCACCGTATTTCTAGAACTTTTTTTGCTTGTAGCAAAATATAACTTTAAATTGTTTTTTTCCTCTTCTTCTTCTTTGGGGTTTGTCGGCCGTTAACACCAAATCCCGTCACATATCTAATGCTCCAGCTTTCCCTATTTTCGTATACTTCGCTCGCATTTTCCAGTCTCAACATCTTTTTTATCACACTTCCTACCTCAATCTAGGTACCCAGTGGTCTTTTACCAACAGTCGTCCATATTATACAGTTCGGACTTTGCATATAGCGTGTCCAGCCCACTGAAATCTTCGGTTTCTAATTGTGTTTAGTATGTTTTCTTTTCGGAGTAAATTTTCCAGTTTATTATTTTTCCTTATTCTCCTCAATTCAAATAGTTCAAAGTACCTATAGTTTTGTCATCGCGTTAAGTCGTGTAAGGTAACTTGGATCTCTGCGTATTGTTTTTTTTGTCCGTTAAAAAAATAATCGCTCGTTTTATCTAAATAATATTAGAATTTATAGAGGAAACCAATTATTTATAAGATTTGGGGTTCTATATAAAATCATCATAGTACACATACGTACTCAAGGAGGTAATATAAAAAACCCATTAACTGGGATGTGCGTTAAGTGCGTTTCGATGTCAGATTTTTCTACTCAGATAGTTTAAATGTGTATAGGTATATGAATTTGAAGTTTTTACGATTATGGTTCTTATAATTTATTATGTCTGCAGACGGTAACAATATTTTAGGGTTGAAGGATAGAGCTAAGTGCTTGAAAACAACATTTTCAATTCAAATCACGAGTGCATTATAAAAATAAACGTCGTTGCCATTAGGGCGATTTTTTTTTTTAGTAGTTTAAAGATAAATCTATAGGTGTTTTTTCATGATTTCCAATTATTTTTGTATATAAATTCTAGTTTGCATAGATTTATAAATTTAAAGCATTATATTGAAGATATTATAATGGTAATCGTGTACATTTTTAAATCATTTATCTTTAATTCCCGGGATTCTTCTCGAATGTACTTTTTCCCGAAACGGTTTCTGTAAAAAATATATTAAAAAATATATTAATAAAAAAATATTAAATGCTAGTGTAATAATTTAAAATTTTAAAATTTATAATTTATGACACATACAAAATCTTATTGTTAAAAATCTTCAATATTTTACAGATTTCGTTTAGTAAAATATAGTTAAATAACGTTTTATAGCAAATTTGATACGTATTATAAAACATTTTTAGATTCTGAGTGTACCGAAGAATGTAATGGTTTTCACATGTTTTTTTTTTTTTTTTTTACCACAAAGTAATCACGATAATTTCTTCAATAATGCTTCAATTTTTAAAGTCAATACCTCTAATGATAGGTATATGGACACAGATGTAACTTTGAGTGGTCATAGATTTAAGCTTAAAAAAATTTTAAATTCTAATAAAAAAACCAAGGAAAAAACGTTAAAAATTACGGCAAACGTATTTTTGACGTAATTGATTTAGATTATAGGCGATAAGTTTCATAATAAAGATCAAAACAAGTTCAAACTTTCACATAATATTAAAATTAAAAAGATACAGGTTTCATACAAATTTCAAGTTATAACAAAAATGTTTGAGCTTTGTACAGAACACTGAAATTTTTGAAAATTTTTATTTTTTTTTGTAACTTTTGTTCGATAAAAAATGTAATTTTTCACAAAAAGTTTTGTAATTTTATTACCAGGCCCCGAACATGTAAAGACATATGATACTAAAAAATTTCAAAAATTCGTACTGTCGGCGATTTTTATATTTAGTTGTTTAAAGTTGAAAAATTTTCGAAAATTAATCATACCTGTGGTTTATTTTGGAAAAAAATTCGTAACTCACTCCAATTCGTTATTTATGATTTGAAAATTGAATATGTTATGTAAAACAAAATTTGGTATCTGAATAAAAACATTTCAAAAATATCCGCCCAATATATCCGAATGCCTAAAAAAAAAATCATTGAATTCAGTGTTGTTTTTATTATAACGATGAAATTACGCATTATCAATTGATACTAAAAACGTATTATCTTAAAATAATGGTCAAATGGTTTGAAATTTTAACACGTTATTTAAATTAATAAACTAAACTAAACTTGTGACTAATTTATTTATTTCTCTATTCTTTCTATTTCTCTACTTGAGTCAACGAGCTCGCTCCGAATCTTTTTTTTTTTTGTAAACAATTTTAAATTTATTTAATATAAAGCTTCTTTATAAACCTCCCAAAACAGTGACCCTCAAACTAAGCATCAAACTACCCACGCAATCTAGAGTTATTCTGACCTTTTGTCATAGTGAATTTTCATGTAATAAAACCTAAACTCAATACTAGCAATAAGACATATGTATATATATATTTATAAATATAAAAACAGTGCATCGTATAATTACCACAATATAACGAAATTATTTTACTTACCAAAAAAAATTTTTTACAATACAAAAATTGTTATCTATACTATGCACACATCACACGTCTTGTATGTATTGTATCATATTGTAAATCTAATGTTACAGTTCTTGTGCAGATGCTGGTAGCTGGGAAAATATTTATGCTAAATTTCTATTATCATACCAGAACTAAAAGCACTCAAATTGTAGAACCATTCATACAAATTCATGCTAATCAAATGCTAAATAATTGCATAAAGGAATTACTGAATTTCTAAAGGGTTGTTGAGATGTATGTTGCCGTTTTTTTTCCAATCATTTTAATCGTCCGTGGATTAAAGTTCTTAAGTAATAAAGGTTGTATACGTTAGTTGTTCCCAACACTTTTAGGAAATACACACTAGTTGGGTCCAATAATTTTGATTTTGTAAAGTCAGTGTCATATACTATATTTTTACCTACGATTAATATTTTATTTTTTACACCTGCTGGCTATACTTATACCAGTTACTACATTATATTGCAAAACCAATTTGACAAACACCATATGAATGCGATTGGTTTAAAGTTGACCAAAAAAAAAAAAAAAATAATTTAAAATAGCAATTTTGATTTTGTAATTTGACTATATAATAATATGAAACGTATTTCATTGAAATAACAGCATTTTTAACCGCACCTGTGTTTTATAAGTTTTTATAAGCCCCGGACAGTCCTAACAGTCAGTAAAAATGGGAAGGTGTTAAATTTGATACTTAAGTTTTAAAAAAATAAAACGCACTGAAGACCAACAAACTTAAGTCGAACCACAATCAACAGAAATCAGATTCGTGTAATAAAATTACAAAAATAGAAATATAGATTTAGACAAACGTGGGTACCGATTTTTCGGCAACAATTATTGGTACGTAACTTCCCAGGAGGGAGCACTTTCCTCCAAAACGCAGATTCCATTTTTCTCCAAAAACAACTTATCCAGCTAATTACCCGTTGTATAATATGTAATTTATTATTTAATTATGATTTTTAAAGCGACGAAAACAAAATTATACGTTTTCGAACTGGCTCGACTGTACATATTATTATAGCCGTCAACAACACAAAAATGTTATTATGTGGTAGAAACATTTTCGAGTTAGTCACAAAACACGGCAGCGTTTTGGAAGTTAGGAATAAAATACACTAACCTTGCGTTTGGTACCAGTATATTATAATATAAATATACATCTTAAATCCGTAAAGAATTTCCAGCTGTCATCGGACGTGTACAAATAACATTAATAAAGTACCCCGCGTTCGTAGGACGTGTTTTTTTTTTTTTCTTCTTCACAAATGGTACATCAATTCACGACGGCACTTATGATCGGTCGACCCTTGTCTGGCAGTGTAATTTTATAATATATATAATATAACATATTACACACACAAGCGAACACGGTTAAGCAGCTGCAGCTTGTTTTGGTTATAAGCGGAATGATATATTACATTATACTTCCCGGAATAATTTAAAATATTGACCATTTTGATTTTTTTAACTTTCTAACGATTTCACGGACCCAAATCGGATAATCTTTGACTGCGTACCTAACCTAACGTTCAGTTTGGTAAAAATGTTTTACACATAAGCCAACATTTTTTTTGTAATAATTAATCAATTGATTCCTTGTAATAATTATGACTCATAAGTGGCAAGTGTCAGGAGAACCTGAAGTTACTGCTGTTTCCAACCCCGAAATTTCTGGGGAAAATCGGTCTTTACACGAAGGTTAAACTTCTAAAATATAAGTTGTCCGCGGAAGATTTAGATTTAGTTTTCCGCGAGGTCCGAAAGGTTTGCGACCGCTTGTGTGCCAGAGCTACAGAAATATATAATTATTTAAATGTGTTTCAGGTAACTATTGTAAAGTGTGTTATTAAATTTACGTTCAACAAACTGTGGTCTGTGATAAAAGTTAAAAGTCATTTAAAATTTTTTTTTTTGCTATGTATAGATTTAATCTTTTAGAATTTCGATTCACTGCAAAGAGTATATTTTTTTTTCACAACGATTTTTTTTTTTAGTAAAAAATTTTTCAGCGACATGGAATGCTCCGATTTTATGTTTACTTTTCGAGTTATACCCCAGAAACCAAAAAACAATTAAGAGTTATACGGCAAAAATTTGAGATTGTCAAGTTTGCAATGATGACGTTTCCGTGTTGAAAGACGATTTTAAATTCGGTAACGTTTCTGGTAGATTTATGGAGTTTTTTTTTTTTTTTTTTTAACTTATATTTTTATTTTTACCCCAAAAACCAAAAAAAAAAAAAAAATAGAAGGTTACAAGCGAACAAATTCGAAATTCCAAGGTTTGAGATGACGATTTCGTGTAGAAGGAGTGTTCCAATCTTTACGTAATTAAATTATGTTTTGTTTGAACATTTTTTTAACATTTTTTTTTTTTTCTGTTAACACTTTTACGGCCGGAGGGTAATCGAAAAGATAATGTCATGGCGCATAAGGTTGGACAGTACCTCGTATAACATAATGTCACAGTAAAGAAGAAACGGGAAGGAGGAAATCGTTGCGTTCGAAAAAACGATTCTGAGCGAGCTCAGTTATCTAGAATGCACGTCGTGTTAAAAACCAAATATAACAAAATCGAAATATCACCGTGATCGCGGCGCTTTTTTCGTTTGCTCTATTCGTAGTTACAGTACTCGGCTGTTCGTCTCATTTACATTTTTTCGTTTTTTTTTTTTTTTAATTCAGACCTCGAGTATAATAAATAATACTTTGTTCTCGTTTACAACACACACGACACACCAGGTGCACGCGCGCACCGTCGGCTACGTCCCCTTTTGTGTCTACGGGCTGACGAAACGATGTTCGGCGACGGGCGACGCAGCCGCCGCCGCCGCCGCCGCGCCTTCGACCACCCGCACGGACGCGCAGATTCAAGGTTAAAAAACGTGAACGCGGTGTATCTTGGCTGCGAGTGGCACGGACGAAATCAAATAATATTATCTGGAATAGAATTCTGTATATATAACGACCGGCGCGGTATAATATTTATACAATATCTACACTATTGTGCCGAAGAAAAAAGCGTAAATATAAAAATGTAACGGTTTTATCGTATACGAGTATAATACATTATCGTTTTTACAATGATGTTTTACTTTTCTGCAAAGAACTTTAACGCTGGTAAATATGCTCGGACTGTCGCGGCAAAGCGTTTTGGACCAATGATAATATGTTCAATTAGTACAAATGATTTATCATAGCTGCGTGCTACGTTTAGCTGTTATTTTACATAAAACGTATACCCCTTACGCAGGGGCGAAGTATTCAGGGGGACCAAAGGCGCCACCGATATGTGAAAATTCATGATAAACTGTTTTCATTCAAATATTAAGCCCCTTTCGTCCCCAAAAAAAAACCAAATTCTATATCGCCCCCTCTTTTCCGCCGAAAAAAATCTTGGATACGCCACTGCCCGTATGGTTTTCGGACAAACATTCCAGACCGGTTCCGAAGCGTTTCTACATCGTCTTTGTATTTTTTTTTTTTTACATTTTTTTCCCCTTTTTAACCACGTCGATGCGTGGCGAATAACACGGATCGAAGAAACGAGACTGGCGCCAATGCTTTTAAGCGGGCCACAATACCGAACCGCGTTGATTATGGAAAAGAGGAAGAGATGCGAGGGAAATTATCGTTTGACACGCGAACCCGGTTACTCGACAATTATCGACAACATTACCTTAATTGAAGGGTATATGTACATATATATATATATTTCACTTGAACATTTATTATTATTATTCAAACACAAAGCAACTACATAGCAACAATTCAATAATAATAATATTATTATTAAATACCTATCGTGTAGGTCCAGACTCCGGACCCTTTATAGAGATGTGAAATTCAATGGCCAAAAACGTCCTTAAACGCACAATGCGGGTTAGGTCGAGTTATACATATTATTCTGTTCAAATCTAAATTTTCTGTTTGCTGCCTGTTATATTTATATTTTTTACTTTTAATCCACTTAAAATCTACATAACATTTTACAACGTACCTACATAAATTCCCGACAGTCGTCTCCCTTGAACTGTAATAACAATAGGTACCATAAATCCCGGTCTTAAATCGTGGACTTAACAGTCGCCGTCCGAACCGCCTTTCGGTCCCCCGCGGGTGAACATAAACATAAATTTAAACGTGAACAACACTGCGGCTGCATCAACGTGATTATTTTACAAAAAACATTTTATTTTTTTCCACGATAAGTTTTTACGGTCAGCCGCTTAGATTTTTAAATTAAATTTTATCTTTAATATCTTCTTTACCAAGCGACGAGCATAATGTACATTTATTTGTACGGCCCACGGGAGTCTAATGCCGCACGGAGTGTTGGGTGGTTACACCTGCCTTACACAAAGTACACGCTTGCTTCAAAATATCTGTGTCCTGCCCTGAACCAAGTCTTAGAATGTGTAGTGAATGTAGTTAATTATATAAAAACTCGTCCACTGAAGTCTAGGTTTTTCAAAAAACAATGTGAGCTGAACACATAAGTTTGTTGTACTACAACAGTGCTCGACGGCTGTCTCGTGGTTATATTTTGTCACGTACATTTGATCTGCGACAGGAAATTTATGTGTTT
The DNA here is from genome assembly GCA_017140985.1 of Hormaphis cornu. Taxonomy (NCBI): domain Eukaryota; kingdom Metazoa; phylum Arthropoda; class Insecta; order Hemiptera; family Hormaphididae; genus Hormaphis; species Hormaphis cornu. Next base: position 2,959,559 of record CM029361.1, read on the forward strand.
CTTAAAGAAGAAGGACATAAAAGTGCCAATGAATTTTCCGAAAAAGAATTTGTCCGTTTTCGACTTCTTATTTGTGTAAAACTGGATTTTCGGCGGTCGCCGTGATTAAAAGCAAAAATCGAACAAATATTTGTATATTGTATTTTCTTTGGAAATTAAGTTAATCATTTTACATTTTTGATATCAATATTATTTATTATTATAATGTTGGAAATTATTCTACGTCATTTTAGTATGATCGTCACAAAATATGTAGTAAAGTTTAATATTTTGACTTTGAGTGTAATAAATTAAACTTACATACTAAAATTTTCTATTTATTGTTAGTTAATTATGCTGTTCACTGTGGTCTTTGTGGATTTTAAGATAATTACTAAAAGTCCGTAGGTAAATCCGTAATTTACCAAAAGCAATCGGTACCTACAACCTAAGTTTGACCGGTAAATTTTAAGATTTATCAATTTTTAGAAGTCCACATATTATACATCGTCAGCTACTGTTCTCGTTTTCTACTATTTTTTTTTTTTTTTTGTAATATTTTTTTTTGTTTATTAATATTCACATAAAAAGTTTGATACATATTAACAAATCTTTTTGCTTTTTTGTGGCATGCCGCAACTCTCAGAATTACCTCAAAACGCGAGGAGGACCCGAAATTCAAACGTCGTGGGAAGCTATTGGGTTATTATAAACATAGGTACGCATTACTTTCGTTTACGAACGTATTGTAAAAATAAAGGCAAAAAGTACCTAATATAAATAAATAATGACTTGGACGTGGAGAGGCGGAGACCGAGGAAAAGGCCACGAAGAAGATGGTGGATGGACATCAAAAGGTTAAAAGCGGTTTAAAGGGTCTCAATGGATTGTAAAGCCGGCAGAAAATAGAAAAAGAAAAGATAAAAGATTGTTCTCTGTGCCGGTAAACCGAACGTCTTCAAAGGAATAATCGATTTCCTGTCGGCGGATTTCTTTCGCTTAATTTACGTGCCGTAAAAAAAGGTAAAATTATTTCACTAAGTGTACAGAGTGTACCACACAATCAAGTAAATAACAATAAATAAATAACGTTTATAATATAATCTTTTTTGGTTGATGTGTATGCTATTTTTTTGTCCTTTGAGAAGTTCTTCAGCGTGATTCTCGGAAGGTGGTGCGCGCAGCATTCAAAGCGAGAAAAAGAATGTGCCGAGAAACGCCGTGCGATAACCCACCGAGTGTTAGCAGCGATGTTCGTATTGAAAAAATTTCATCATAAAGAAAATCCGTAGTCGTAATATTATAATTCTAAACATTGGAAGGCTTGTATAGAAGTGGTACATGTAGCAAAAAATTGCCTACAAAAATAACGATTCCGAGCGAGCTCGGTGACTCAAATAGCGAAATAGAAAAGATAGATAAATTTAGAAATTATAGTCACAAAGTTTAGTTAAAATTATTAATTTAAATAACGTGTGACAATTTCAAACCATTTGGACAATGATATTTTGAGGAGTTATTATGTTTCTAGTATACAACAGTGCGTATAATTTCTCGTAGTTTTTCAATACTTTTTTTATACGATTTCAGAATCTACGGGGAGTGGATTTTTTTTAAATAATTTTATTCAGATAGGTAGCAAATTTTGTTTTACGTAACATACCAAATTTTTGAATCTTAAATAACAAATTTGTGTGAGTTACGAATTTGTTTCCGAAAATAGTCAAAAAAATGACCAATTTTCGAAAATCTTCTAACATTAAACCACTAAATATTAAAATTGTGAATACGGGTTTTTGAAAATATTTTAGTAGCATAATATGCACATTAAATATTACAGTAAAATTACATGTAGGGAAGCTTGTATTAAATTTTCAAAACTTTTTGATCAAAATTAAATTTTTTATCGAACAAATATGTCAAAAAAAAAAAAAAAATGATAATTTTCAAAAATTTTAATGTCCTATACTCTGTTCAAACATTCTTTAATTTCTTGAAATTTGTATCAGACCTGTATCTTACAAATTTTAATAGTATGTGAATGTTTCAGGCTTGTTCCGATCATTATTGCGGATGTTATGGCCAAAATCGATTATGTCAAAAACACGTTTGCCGTAATTTTTAACGTTTTTTCCATAATGTTAACAAACTTTATATATTTTTTTAAAAATTCAAAATTCAAAAAATTGTTTGTTGTGTTTTTTTACACAACGATTAAGATAATTGAACAAAAAAAAAAAAAGAAAAGCCAAGATCAGAAAGTTTCCCTGTATTTGCACTAGCAACGACATTCTATGCGCAAGAACCTTTGTGTAATCATACGTTCATATTTCACTATAATTTATCGAAAAGTACGCTTAACACACGTTTAATATAATATGCTCTGTAAATTCTATTTTGCGTTTCATACATTTAAAAAGCATTTTATTTGGTAGAAACCTAAGTAAAACTAATTAGTAAAACCTCTGTTTTACCCTGTTGCTGGGCCCCCCGAATTCTTCACGACTGCGGCTGTTTGCTCTATCTATCTCTCTCTCTCTCGTCCGACTGGAAAAGACGACACTAATGTTCTAGAAGAAACTCGACGCCTGGTACAACACATAACCTATACCCAAGTGTTTTGTCGTTATAAACCCTCCGCCGCGGCAACCACCCCGACGAAACGGCCCTCTCGTCGCCGACTAGGCAACCGTAAATGTACCTAATGTAATAGGTGTGCTGTACGAATATGTTTTTGCAGGATTATAATAGAAAACAGACTGATAGACGAACGCAACTCGCCCGTTCGCACCACCCTCGTTGTCGACCGACAGTGAACAACCACGACGGGAATGATATTTGGAGAAAAAAAAAAAAAACGGTGTGCCACGTTGCCATCATCACAAACGCGTCTGCTTCGCTGCTGCATCGCGTTCGACGCGCCTGAATACCGTCGTGTACGGGGCAATGCAGGATAAAAACTCCCGGGGAAAAAAAAAAAACTCTGAACCTGAGAAAAAAATCTTTACCGTTGGGTCAAAAAAAAAAAAAAAAAAAACCAAGAGATCAGTCTAGGTCGCGTGGGTATGGTTCTGTTATTTATCACCGGTTAAGGAAATTGTGGTTCAAACGCATTATTTAATATCGGAAGGCATTGATTGGTAAAAACAAAATTTAACCACAAAAATGGTCCAAAAATTTAAAAAACATATCCGCGTATAAAGAATATTGGTTTAAATAATGTGTGAAAACTTCAAACCATTTGACGAGTTATTAACGTTTTTAGTGCCTATCAATTGCATAATAGTGCGCGTAATTTCATATTCTAATAACCTCCTTCGTTGACTGCTTTTACGTAGACTTCATCTGGTACTTTACCTCGGTTTGTTGTTCTTATGTAAGTCCGGGCCATCTAAAGTATAATACAAATACATTATAAATTTTCTATTAAGAGAAATGACACGTTTAATTAAAAGAATTATTAAAAGATTTGTTTGCTTGAATTGTACAAATTTTATTAATAATGCGACTAAAAACACGGCGTATGTTGTACTTAGATACGCCGGTTATCACGGGTCTGTTTTGATCCGTACTTATTTTAGGTAAATGTAAAAAATAATAATATTTTAAACGATTCGAATTCTATAAGCAATTGACTGTAGATCGTGCGTTTGAACCGTGTTCCCGACAGTAACGGGGATTTTTTTTTTTCATAAAATGTACATAATACGGATTGTTACAAATCGTAACAGCAGGCAGCAAACACCAGGCAGCTAACAGATGATTTAGATTTGAACAGAATTATACGTATTATACTTAATTCGGTCTAACCCGCATTGTGCATTTAAGTACATTTTTGGCCTTTGAATTTCAGATCTCTATAAAGAGTCTGAAGTCTGCACCGACACAATAGGGACCATGGCGGCCACATTCAAAGACCATCCGATATTGTATAAATCAGCGATTCCCAAACTTTTTTGGCTCGCGGCGCTCTTTTTTTTCCATAAGGGGTTTAGACGGCGCCCCTCTCTAATAAAAAAAAAACCCGAAAATTTTGAAATGGATATTATGAAACTATTTATTTAATTATAATCATACATAAGTAATATTAAGATTTAGGTACATATTAAATCAATGAGCATAGGCGTGGCCAGACTTTTATAGCAGGTGTTGCTGAAACGTTCCAAAAGACTTCAAAAGTTGTATTTGTAATTATTTACAATAAATTTAAGACAACAAAGAATATTTTACCGGTTTTAGGGTGCCCTTAGAATAACAGGATACGCCTCTATTGCGACAAAGAATGGCGTACGACTCACAAAATAATAAATTACCGGTTAATTGGTTCCATGATTTTCGTGCATGTATTATCTAATATTTAAAAGACTCTAAACTATGGATTTATGTGATATTGTTTAAGTATTATTTTTGTTTGTTTATATAAATAAATATTCTTGTTTGTTTAAATTGTTATGTTGTTAAAATTTTACAATGTAAAATAAACAATCAGTTAAAAGATAAGCTAGATTTTTTTGTTTTCAATGCACTACACTCAACATTTTGTTATAGTTTTTAAAAGACATGTTGTAAGGCAAGAATGATAGAATTATAATGATACGATTGGTGATTGTGAAAAAAATGTTTAATGTAATAAGTGCATATGCGCCACAAGGAGAGTATGTGAGAAGGGTTTGTTGAAAAAAATGAGACAAATTAAGACATTTTTCGTTTTCAAATTTCGTTCTTTAAAATCAAAGCCCTAAAATAATAAATAATATTTTGTTCTCGTTTTATTACACATCGGGTACACGTACACTGTGTGTCGGGCGTCAAATATCGGCGGTCTAGATTGGAAAACGAGATATTTATTGAAAACGAGATATTGGGGCAATTGATACAGTTAAACGTCATAAGATTTTCAAGGTATATTACCGATACCATAGTTTTTGAGTTTAACATAAAACTTTTTTCAAAGTTCTATATTAAAGTTCTAACCCGAAATAATATACTTTTTAGTACATTATTTCGGCCTCACTGAGTTCGATTTAAATCGCAATTTTTGTTAACAGTGATTTTTTTGTTTGTTTTAGTGTTAACAAATTTCGATGTAATGTAAATTTCCTTTGACAAACGTGACATGCATAATATTTCCGACGGCTAGTTTATGATAATTAAATTATTTAAAATTACATTATTCATAATGCTTTCGTAATTTTTTTCCCACTGTCGGGACTTTATTTTCCAAATATTTTTTTGGAGTTCTTTATTTTTCCGAGATTTTTTTTCCCGTACCAGTAGGTCTCAGTAGTTAATTACTGGTTACCTCAATACCTACAATGAATATATTATGTACAAAAAAAAAAAAAAAAACGTCCTAAGAATGCGGAGTACTTTATTATTTATTTTATTTTTTTTTATACAGCCGATCACTGCTGGAAATTGTTTACGGATTTGATATTATATAATACACACTGCTAGGTCCCAAAGGCAAGGTTAGTGTTTTACTTCTAACTCGCCAGAGACAAAAATGTTTCTACCATTATAATATTATGTGGATGGCTATAATATGAACGGTCGAGATATAACATATAATTTTGTTTTTGTTGCTTTAAAAATCACATTTTAATAATGAATTACATAAACAACAGGTAATTTTTGGAGGGAAGTCGACTGTAGAGAAAAATGGAATATGATTTTGTGAGGAAAATGATCCCTACCAAGTTAAGTACCAAAATAATTATAGAAAGCTTAGAAAATGCACCAAATTCTCATTATATAGATACTACACTACTAGGTCCCAAACGCAAGGTTAGTGTTTTATTCCTAACTCTCGAGGAACGCGGTCGCGCGACTGCCGTGTTTTGTGTCTAACTGAAAAAAATGTTTCTCCCCAAAAAAAAAAAATATTATGTGGATGGCTATAATATGTACCACTGTCAAGATTGTTGACGAGGATCATCCGACTCGGCAGTATAATCCGTTGTAAATGTATATATTACATACCTTTTGTGTATAAAAAAAAATAAAAACATCCTAAGAATGCGGGGTACTTTATCATAATTTTTTTTTTTATACAACTTATCACTGCTGGAAATTCTTCACGGACTTGATATTATATTATACACACTGCTAGGTCCCAAACGCAAGGTTAGTGTTTTATTCCTAACTCGTGAGGGACGCGGTCGTGCCACTGCCGTGTTTTGTTCAAAAAAATGTTTCTACCATAATAATAATAAATTATGTCGATGGCCATATGAAAACAATTATTTAATACTAAAATTAAAATTTGAAGTTTTTTTTTAACTTTTTTTCCAGGGTTTTGTTTTCTGGGACTTTTTTCCGGGATATTTTATTCCCCTGGATTGTGCAATCCAGGGGCTGGTACCAAACCGAATAGAACTGGAACCATAAAACATTAAATCTTTTGAGAACTCTAGCCAAACCGGAACCAAAACAAAATACTGCTGTAGAATCAAAACCGGAACCCTTTGTTCATACAATTCAATTACCGGTTTTTAACTTTTTATTAAATTTTCAAAATTCTTTCTGGAACATCAAATTTTTTTCGAATAAAAATTACAAATAAAAATGGTTTAATCATACATGACACCTGTCCCTGGTGCAAACATCATTTTTCATCTCCGAAATATGTTCCTCGAATTTAGTTACAACACTTTTTTTCTCACTTGTGTGAGTAAAGATAATATGTACCTACATACATAAATAACTGAAATTATTGGAAAACAACTGAAACTCATTTCGCACATATCATGTTATCAATTAAAAAAAAAAAAAATCATGTTGATCTTTGCCGACCACCAATTCCCTCTAATTTTCTCCCTCCATTTGCGTAGAGTCACATTTTTCAGTCGCTAAAAGTAACCTATTACCGTTTGTTGTAATTTCATTTTTTTTCTGTTTAAAATATTAAACGCGTTTTGAGATTATTTTATGTTAGGACCATATTATTTTATGGTTTTTTAGAGCTGCAGTTTTAGACTAAATTGTTTGTAATTCGTAGACTATAATCTATTTACATCTACCTATTATTCATCGGGATGTGCAATAATTTCGATTTGTAAAAAATTATAGTTTAAAACTGCAGCTCTATGACCATTATATGGGTATGATCAAAACAAATAATTAACCTCAAAACGAAATTCAAATTTAAAAAGTGAAAAATACAGAAAAATAATTGCTTTTATTAACACTTTCTTATTTTTGAATACAATTGAAATTTAAAATCGTAAATATTGAATTTATAAAGTAAATAGTTTTTTTTTCTCTTTCTAGTTACATTACTGATTGTTTCGAAAACAAATTAAGTCATTTTTCGTTTTCAAATTTCGTTCTTTAAAATCAGAGCCCTAAAATAATAAATAATAATCTTTTGTTCTCGTTTCATCGGGTAACACACAACGGGTTAGCACGTACACTGTGTCGGCGGTCGCGGTTGGAAAACGAGTTATTTATTGAAAACGAGATATTGGGACAATTAATACAGTTAAACGTCATAAGGAACGTCAACGACATGCCAATACCGTAGCATTTGAGTTCAATATATAGAACATTAAAATATACAGTATTTCGGACTCATAATTGGCTTTTGTATGAAAAAAACATTATATTTTTTAAGTAATTTTCATTGATGATTATTTTTTTGGTACAGTTAATCAAAACTCGGCTTAGATCTACAATGGGACAAAAAACACTTGAGAGCTTAATGTTACTGAGTTGTGAGAAAGACATACAAATTGATTGTAATAAAAAGTAATTGATTTATTTGGGCTATCGTCAGATGGGTTAAAAGATTCTTTGATGTTTAAATGAACACAGGTATAATATCTTTTTCAATGCATACCTAATAGACGTATATTATATAATCTATATACCCAATTATTAACTTTTAAGATTCTATTTAATATTCGAGCTCAGTATTTACTTTTACCTACCTAACCTATCAAGTTAAGCAATATTAACATTCCCAAACAAAATGTTTATATAAGGTTGTAAACAATTTTTTTTTAACTACAGAAATAAATAATTTTTCGTGTGAAATGAATTTGATTGATCTTTTGCTTACCATTAATTAAATTTATTACTAGTCAACTATCGACTCGATCAAATTCCTGCAATAATTATGTACAGACTTAAATTAGTGAAAAGCAAACATTGTGTTTATTTATTATCGAACAGAGTGTTGTAGATTAGTGTTAAAGTTTTATTTTACTCATATGAAACATTCTAATTTTGTTATTTTGCGGAGTGATGCGTGCAAGTTGATTATCGTAAAGTTGTACGTTTTTTATAACACGCTGGGTTAATTGAATGTAATTGCCTTATCTATTAGTTATTTTTTGTGTACTCTAATCGTTTATTCTAAGTTTAATAACTTAAAACACATATTGTACATAATATTTACCCTCTATCTTACACACGCGCAGCATGGTAAATCTACGTATTATATTACGGATCGGTTGTAGTCAGTAGGTACGGCCAACGAACATTATTGGTACCGTAAATTCTTTTAATCACTGCGCACCAAGGTACGGCCGTCGGCAGTAGCGGCTGGAAAACGTCCCCGCGTTGTGTCTACACTCTACGGACTGACGAAACGTTGTTCGGCAACCGGCGACCACACCCGCACGGGCGCACTACCTGAAGGCTAAATGAATAAAAATAATAATCTAAACGTGATGTATCTTGGCTGCGAGAGTGGCATGAACAAATGGTATAATTTCTGTCCACTGCTTTTCGGTTAGAAGGAATGCGCCGATTTTCAGTAACTTTTCTAAAAGGTTCCTTCCGGTGGTACTTTGGTGGAATTTTTTTTTTGACATTTTCTTTACTACCTATTCGAGTTGTACCCCAAAAAAAAATTAAATTAGGTAAAAATACAAAATTTAATTTGAAATTTTTTCACGAAGTTTTTGCAGTTTGGAAGGAATGGTCCAATTTTTAAAATCGGTAATTTTTCTGATGGCACCCGTGCGGTGATATAATTTGCCCATTTTTTGAATAATACCCCCCCCAAAAAAAAAAAAGAACAACAAATTATGAATTTTAATGCGGAAATTAAAAATTTCCAGGTTTCTGATGACGATTTCGCGTAGTGCACTCCGATCTTTACTTTGAATACCACAAAAAAGATTGGATTTCGGAATTACGTCTTGTTCAAAACAAATTTTTAGATTTTACACATTTTCCGAGTAATAGTCCGATCGAATCCGATACCTAGGGCCGGATTTAGGGCAGGGCCCACGCCCAGGGCCTCGCGGCTCACCCTCTCGTCCATAGTGTCAAACAAATCTTTGGGCTCCGGCCATAATAATATGTAACTATCGCCTAAATGTTAACATACTTCTAACAGAAGACAAAAATTAATGTAAACTAAAATTACAATGTTTTGACTTGTCAAGTTAGTCACAAAACACGGCAGTGGCGCGACCGCGGAATAAAACTTGCGTTTGGGACCTAGCAGTGTATATCTAGGTAATATAGGCAAGGACGGATCCAGAGGGGGGGCAAGGGGGTTCCGGGCCCCCCTCGAAATTTTGAAATGAAAAAAAAAAAACAAATATGAATATACAATTCGTCTTTTTTTTTTTTTTTTTTTTTTTTTTTTTATTGATCGGGCCCCCCCCGAAAATATTTTCTAGATCCGTCCCTGAATATAGGTAATATAATATCAAGTCCATGTTTAATTTCGGGCAGTTTCCAAGTTTTCAGAAATAATTTGGTACTTAACTTAGGAGGGATTCTCCAAAAGTTATATTCCATTTTCCTTCACGGTCGATTTTCCTCCAAAAACATCTTGCCTAGCTAATTACCTATTATATTTGTAATTTACTATTATTAAATATGTTTTATAAAGGAACAAAAACAAAATTATACATAGTTTTTGAACTATCTTGACAGTACGTATTATAGTTATCCACATAATATTATTATAATGGTAGAAACATTTTTTTCAGTTAGTCACAAAACACGGAAACGACGCGACCGCGTCGTTCGCGAGTTAGGAATAAAACACTAATAGCCTCGCGCGTTCGGGACCAAGCAGTGTGTATCTATATAATATCAAGCCCGTGAAGAATTTCCAGCAGTGATCGGTTGTATAAAAAAAATTATAATAAAGTACCCCGCATTCTTAGGACGTTTTTATTTTATTTTTTTATACACAAAAGGTACGTAATATATACATTTACGACGGCTTATACCGCCGACTCTGTCGACCCTCGTCTGGCTGTATGGTAATATGATATGTGTACAATATATTATGTTTATACGTTTTGTTAATACCATACGTACACACGGGCTGTAATCGCAGGTATCATCGAGGTGGTTACCAGTAATTAACTACCGAGGTGTATAACTGGTACTGTACGGGAAAAAAATCTCGGAAAAAAAGCGCTCCAAATAAATATTTTTAAGTCCCAATAGTAGGAAAACAATGTACGGGTAAAAAAAAAATTGTCAATATGAATAATGTAATTTTAAATAATTTAACTATCGTAAAACTAGCCGTCAGAAATATTATGCATGTCACGCGTTTGTCAAAAAAAATTTACACAACGTCGGTAACACGCGAAAGGGACTGCACACTGGTGAAAAGCCGTTTACGTGTTATCGGGGCTGGATCGGCATGTAAAGGCCCACAAAATTATAAGAGCCCCAAAAACTGGAACCATTAGTAATTGTGATAACCTAAGCTAGGTAACCTTTATTATTTGTACGTGTCTCATTTGTAAATAAAACGATAGTTGATTTTCCGTGAATTCTATTTACACAACTGAATAATATACGCGTTAAAAGTGGGGGCTGAAAAGCCTAAAACACCGGAGGATAAAAAAAAAAAATTCCGGCGATACCTATTTACAATAGATTTGGAGCAAATTATTTTAAACTCAGTGGCCAGAAAAAAAAAATTAATTGTTTGCACCCCTATTTAAAATCCGAAACGGCCCCCCTGATAATAGTGTGCTATAGTTTGCATTAAGAGTGTCGGCAATTTATTAAATAGAAAATTACAGTCAAAATGACTAATATAATAAAATATTCTGCATGTCATGCGTTTAATTATCGATATCATTCCAGTGACCAGAATTTCACCAGTATTTGGGTCCCCATGCTAATATAATAAACAAACTGGCAAACCCCGAAAAAAACTTAAATAGACTTATAAATATTGATGAGTAGATGGGCAGTCCGAAAAAACGTCAACCTGAATCCGATCTTATGTCGGCAAAAGTTTTTAACGGAAGAAAACAATTTTGTTTCGTATGATTAAAAAAGTCTTGCCACCATAAAGAAAAAAAAATTGAACTTTGTTTTCGTGTTTTCATTAAATGCTCCTCTTAACAAATCTGCACGGATAATTAGTTTTTTTTTTTATTTATTTACTTAAGAAAATAAACAATCTGTACTAAGTGTACGATACATTATATAGGATAGTGGTATACAGGAAAAAAAAAAGAAAACAAATAAACGTCTAATAATATACTACTTAACTAATAATATAGACATAATGTGGTGTGAAAAACGTTTTTGCCGTTCACGATTTTCCGCACACGTTTAAAACCGGAGTCGGAGGGTCCGTGACGGGCGACAGAAGTATGCTGGGCCCATAGCAACCCATATGGTTCGCGATATAGTCTTGTATGTTGCTTTCCAAGACCCACAACATACCGCCGTTGTCGACGTCCACGTGCGTTATTCTTCGACAATCTTTACTCTTCCGAACCATCATAAAATTTTCTTCCAGGAAACTCAGCTTTGCGTCCCAACTGTACAAGTGGTTTTCACCTCTGATTCGGAAAAACAAAATCGATCCGTATCCCACGCCTAAGAGCACCATTTTGCACGGTTTTTTTCCTGCAGTAAAAAGTTTTTCATCGAACGGTATCCAAATCGCCCGGGTTGACGGTGTATCTTATACAAGATTATGTGTACCGACTTACCGATGTTGACCATGCATTTAGTATTCGTGCGTTGCCGCAGCTCGCTGCTCTTGATGCGAAATAGTTCGGAATTCGACATGTACGTGAAGTAGACATAATTGCCGGTCGGTTGTTCGACAAGCACCATGTAGAAAACGTCGTTCACCGGATCGTCCGCGCATCCCTCTACGATCTTGTGCGGCAGCCTTGCGCGGAATCCCTCGTTAACCATCAGGTTCCAAACGATGATGGACCGCGTGCCGCCGTCGCTCACGTACAGCACAGTGTTCGTTTCGTTTATGTACTCCACCGCCAGGTGCTGTAGACGACTCTTCGCGCAGACCAGCGACCGCAAAATAATCGAATGCTTTATCTGCGAGCGCAACAACAAGAACAATTGGGTGGTATGAAAAAAAAATGATTTTTTTATTGGAAAAATCGTGTTTTGTACTCGTGTTAAGCTGCAGGCTCGTTGTGACCGAACGTTTTCCCTTGGAACCGTGCGATTTGTAGTTAAGCTCGAAGGCGTGTTTAGAAACGGGAAGGACGCGAAACAAAAAAAAAAAAAATAGCGAACTGTTGAGTTGATCAGTGTCTGGGGGACGGCGTGATTTGAAAGAAGAAATCGTGGCCTTCGAAAAACGATTCTGAAAGATTTTGCAATCGAAAGGTGTGCTGCTATACTGAACAAAAAAAAAAACTATTCCGATTTCGTTTGTACGTTAGTTTCCTGAAAGTTTATACGAATTCCAAGTCGTTCAGAGCGTTATTTTTGAAACTTTTTGGTTTTTAAATCGAAAAGTCACCATCCGGGGTCGATCACCTCTATATAGGAGTCAAAACGAAAAGGGATGATGGAAAAAAACACGATTGCTAAGTATTCTATCCGACCCGAAGATTATCTACATGTTATGACAGACAAGAAAAAAGGCACTTGGCTGGGCGATTCTTTGAACACACCTAAAAAATATCCTAAAAATAATTATTCGAAATTTATTTTGTTTTTGAACGATAGTGGAAATATTGAAATTATCGCGATATTTGATCAATTTTAAACGGCCATGAAACTATGTAAGATCTTCTTATTTGTTTGCAAAATCATCCACCTAACGTAAAAACAGAGTTTATAGGGTCTTTAATTCAACCTAACACGGCTGTGTCGGCTCTAAAAAGGCAACAAAAAAAAAACCCGATCATCGAAATACAAAATGATGTTTTCGATAGTAATATGAACGTACGTTGGCAAGACCAAAAATCCATTCTCGTTCTACGAACGTCTAATCCGTGACGTTTCTTGATACACCTATCTAATAATCGCGCGAGTTTCATGGAACCGTTTTCAAAACGAAAATTGGAAGAGTTCATCAGAAAAAATCCACAAAACAGTCACGAATAACACACACACACACACACAACAGTATACTGTCGCGTATTGTTAAAAATTACTTTTCCCGTAGTGCCGTCGAGTCCAACAACCTTTGGTTCGCCCACTCGCGACGGATGCTCACTGAGCGTTTCCGTGATGCCCGAATCCAACACCCAAAGCACGTCGTCCGGGCCCATGACCAAATCGATCACGTTGGCCAACGACTGGCGACACGAGCTACCCGGTTCTTGATTTTTTATGCTCGGGAACGGCGTCATGTAGTTGTAACATCTGTTCTTGTTGTTCAGCGACGTACAGCCCAACGTAAACGGCACTCCGCGTCTACATACGTGTTATAACACGATCAAACAAGACGTGTAACGCGAAAACCGAGTAAACCATATTATTTTATACAGGTTTATGTGTTGTCGAACTCGAGCGAAATGGAAAAAAAAAAAAAATTTTTGTGCCATCTGTATTGTGTCTGTTTCGCGTGTACTTAACAAATAGGTACCTATCTATCTATCTATTTATACCTACTTGTAACGAGGAGCTGCCAGGAATACGCGATCGGAACACATCTGAAACCTGGTATAGATTATGTTTTTGGGCTCGAACCGTTTTTCTTCGATGTATTTCTCTTCCGTTTTACACGACGGCCACATGACGTAATGACCGTTCAACGTGAGTGGCAACAAACTCGTGTTGACGTTGCATTCTGCGGGCTCGGCGGACCCGGCAACGAGGCAGATCAGCAGCAACGAGCGGTAAAGATTCGAAACGACCATTTTGAAGAAAATTTTTTTCTGTAAATCAGCGACGTTCCATATTCGCAGAATATCGGTCTCGTTACGATAGCAACTCGCACAATGATATAGGTGTGTATATATATGTATAATATGACCGTGTCTGAATTACGTGTTTTTCGATCACGATTGTTTTATACTGTTTATAATACAGTACATTGTTTTAATGGTTACTAAGCCGCACTAACTAACTAACAAACAAATAGCTATTAAAAAACCATTTTTTTATTGAGCGTTTGCAATTTCTACAGTGGGCAAAACTCTCTTTAATGAGTCACAAATACGTACAAGAAATCCTACTGAACGCTCATATGGCGTCTGGAAACGAAGATTTCCGATTTTAAGTCTCGGTATAAATATTAACGACTTAAATACAGTCCAAGCAATTATAGTGGCAACAGCAGTCCTTCATAACATTACTAGACAGTTTGGTGATAATGAACCTTAATGAGTATCAAATGAGGTGGAACATTTGATTAGTCTGACATTAATTGATCCGCAAGTAGGCAATGCCAATGGAAATAGATCAGTACATAGAAAACGTTTTTTAAACTATTTTTCTACTATACGATAAATAAAGTTACTTGTATTTTATTTTTTGATTTTTAAATTATAAAATTAATTTTATCGTCACTTATTCTAAATATATTCAAAAACTGAGCAGTACCTAAAGAAAATTTATTTTTATTGACTATCTAGTATAAGTTAAACAAAAGAACTACTTTTCTTTTACAGAAATAAAGCCGAGAAAAACATAATTGTTTCTCACCCTAAATTTAAAATGATTAATACAATATTACACATTATACTATATAATATATACAATACACCTATGTATTTACATACATATCTGTATACTGCCGTGTTAAGCCTAATGGCAGTATACGTCAATGTTACAGTTTTGAGAAAAATGGCTATTTCTAAATAATTTTGTTTCTTTTTTATCGTTAATATATTAAACCATTAAACTGTTGATACTTACTAAGTTTTTTATGTAGACTCTAAAAAAACATATTTTAGAACTCTCAAACGTCTACAATAGCTTAAAATGGAGTTATGGCTTCTTTGCTTAGTAAATTAACATAATATGAACAATGTTTACTAAGGAAAAAAACAGTAAATGTATATTTCTTTTTATTAAAAATGTTTATAATTAATAGGTAATATTATTAATGTAGTATAATTTATAATTATATATTACAGGAAGGTTTCACTAGAACTTTTAGGAAGACTTTAAACTGTACTGTCAAAATTAATTAAACATTATACAGTTAAACTTTTGATATAATTTGTAAAACAAAATATTAATTTTACAACAAATTTCTATTATTTTAATAGAGAACAACTTAAACATAAGAAAAAGAATAAATATAAATACTTTATGCATATAAGTTATAACAGTGACAATAACAAATTACCATGTTTAGTAACATTTGAAAACTATTATAATAATAGTAAATAAGAAGACATGTTTCGCTAGAACTTTTAGGAACATTTAATTTTTAAATTTAACAATATTTAATACACTTTTAAACATTACCTTAATGACTAGTTTTACTGTTATTAATTGTTATTAAACTAATTACAATGAAGCATCTTTTAGCAGAACCATTTTTTGTATTTTTAATAATTCTGTTTCCAGCCGATATTTTGTCATTTTAGCTGCATGTTCTTCGGCTTGAAATTTTATTCTATTTTTAATTTCATTGTTCAGCAAATCTTCCATTTTTAATTTCTTTCTCCACGATTCTCTATGAAATTTGAGTTGTTCTCTCTCAAACTCACTCTTTTGGTTTGTTAAAGTAACCTTGTCCTTAGCCCATAATGTCAGCTTATCTTGTAGTAATTTACGTTTCTTAGTGTGACCTATAGATAATCCCAAATAATTAAATTATAAATAAATACATTTCATTCAAACGATCAGTATATCATAATATATTACTAACTTTCATTATTGGTCATATCATTTGAAATGGTTGTACTCAAGGCATTAGCTTTTGGTTGCCTCAACATCGATGGTGTAGACTTGGCCCAGGATGCTGAAAGAGATATGGTAAATTAATAATTTAGATAAAGGTAAAATTACACACATACATACTAGTTGCTGTATCATCAATCAAAGAGTCATTTTCAGTATTATTGCTTGCTACTTTTTCTTCTTCCGAGAAACAACCTCGATCATCTATAGTTAAGTATATTATAAATTCAAAGATTTAAGATATTATACCAATTTATAAAATTATACCATTTTCTTTTAAATTTAAATTGATTGATCTGCAAGTAGGCAATGCCAATGGAGGTGGAAATAGATCAGTACATAGAAAACGTTTTTTAAACTATTTCTCTACTGAGAATTCATGATACACATGTGTAGGGACGTTAGATATTATTAGTTTATTATTCAAAGTAAGTACTTACAAATTGTTGGAATGATCAGTTATTTTACATTGGATAATTGACCATTATTTTATAACCAAGGCTACAAGTTCTTCCTCTTCTTGAATGCTGAAGTTTTTATTTTTTATCGTCCATTTTCAATGATTTAAAGTTAAAATTATTTGAAAAATAAAAATGTATGATGAATAAATATTCGGTTTTTGACTTTGTTTGCTCATCATTTAACTGATTAAACTGTAATCAACAAAATTTCTACGTTATCAGTTGGCTACGTAAAAGAACATTTACAGAGGATTGTAATACTGTTTTTAGTTTAACGGTCCGTAAATGGTTTAACAGACAGTCACGTAACCGGCGGCTTGTGACCAATGATTGTAATACCGGTCCTTACAATTAATATATTCATCACTCATTACGAAGTTAACTTTTTAATTATAACATTTTAAAAATTCTACTTTTGTGTTTGGATCCGGTGTCGCTCAGTCTTTAAAATCACAATCAACTGGGTGACTAAAGTATTTTCATCGAGCAAACATTTATGTCGCCTAGTTTACCAGCTTAAAAATTGCACTTTAGTAGTGTTCGTATGTATATATTGACATTCAAATAGATAGGTAGGACTTATTTTACTATCAAAAATTCAAAATTATAAGTAGTAGGTCAATGTAGTATCATTAAGCATGGTAAAATTGTGTTAAAAATGAACTTATCTTGCAAGAAAGATATCACAAATCTAAATCAACTGAGAAAACAGTCTTTTCAAATTACTCTCTCGATTAAGAAAATAACTTAGATTACCTATATTTATTATTCTGTGACATAATTTTGTGCTACTCTATAATTCTGTGACCAGTTCAACTACTACAATTACTTTAAGTTCTAAAAAATTTGATTTATCAAATATTAAATTTAATAATGAATAACTAATAATAATAATACTAATAATAACTAACATCTTTGTTTAAATATACTTATTGGTGAGTTATAATTACACTGTAAATGATTTTTTCAGATCTTTTGAACAAGAACTATCTCAAACCAAACCTACGCAATTCTTTAGTGCTGCCGTTAATACTACTCTACTAACAGAACACTTGTACACATGACCATATAGTGATTTCTGATAAAACTGTGGAAAATATAACAACTATACAAGTAGCAAAAGATTCAGTTGATAGAGTTGACAATGATGTTTCGCATGTTGCAGCAAAAGATCAGTCATATATAATGGCTTTGCAAGTAAATTAAAATAATATATTTTTGTAATTTATGGCAGGATACTTATTTTAAAATTTTAAATGGAAAAATTACAAATTTTTGTTTAAGAGTATTTTGCTGATATAGTATTCAAGAAAATAGAATATTTGCTTCATTGTTTTTAGAAGTATCCAGCTAGATTCTACAACAATTTTAATGTTTGATAGACAGTCTATTCTATTCTCATAATTTATATTATAGTAATTTTAATAGTTGAATAAAGCATTTTTTTATATTTAATAAAATGCATTCAACTCTACATATTTTTGTCAAGAAACAGTACAGACGTCTGTTTAGTTTAAGGCAGTGTTTGGAAATTTAAATGCATTCAATTATTATATTAACTTTTTTCCGTTCATTTGATGTTCTTCTTTTGATAAGTACAAAATTCATAATATTATTGTCAATGATTTATATCTGAAAATTATGTTCTTATTGATGCTATTATTGAAATGTACTTAGTGAAACTTGCCAAAAAACCAATTTCATATACCTACCTTAGATCATACACCTTGCCCTTCCCATTAACGGTGTTTTTTTTAGCCGTTTAAGATATAATAACAAATTTTCCAAAAAACTCCAATGTGCTACTATTTGCATAACTTATCATTAATAGTGTTTTTTTGACTAGGTATTTAAGTGATAGTTATTACTATTTGTTCTTTTTTGTTAAAAATAAAAAGTCAAGACATTGTTACAGGGTTACTTAAATAAACTAATTGAGAAAACCAATGTTTTCATTTAAATTTAAAAGTCAGATTTGTAGTTAAGACTTTTCACATAGTTATAACTAGTTGATAAAATAATGAGATTAATAGGCTTATTGTTAAATAAACTAATTTAAAAAAAAATGTTTTTTTTTTTTTTGTTTTTTTATTAAAATATACATGTATCATTAAAAGATTTGTTATTTCATTTGAAAGTAATCTTATTCATGGTGAAAAGTCACTTGCCCCAAGTAGGCATTTTAACTTTGTTTCAAAAGAAAAAAGTAAGTATGGATAAATTACAAAATAACATAGTTAGATTCATTAATTATTAAATTTAGTGTATAGGTTTAAGCTGTTAAAATGAACAATTTGAAGCAGAATACTTATTATGAGTAATAATTATAGAATGAAATTAGAACAAACTGGCTTTACTTAGCTATAAGTCTTACAATTTACAAGTTATATTAAAGTAATGCACAGATGGAAAGAAAAGACACATCATTGTAAAATCAACATCATTATATTTTTGCTCAGAATCTAAAACTCAAACACTGATGAGTTATGTAACATTACAATAAGTAGCTAAAATAACAGTTCTTTATGCACTATAATCTCAGATTTGATAGCTGAAATTGTTAATTTTCTTTTTTTTTTTTTACTGAGAATATGACAAACATATCAATATACGAGTATTTGACTGCAGTTTGAACTATTTAAATTTAATTATAAGAAAATCAAATAATTAACTACTTTTGTATTAAAGTTTCGATTACCTATCTTATTTTGTATTTTTGGAGAGAGGTACATTATATACAATAAGATTCCAAACTACGTGTTGGACAAAACTTTTAACTTAAAAAAAAATAATTGTCACATCAATTTTCAATATATTGGCAACCTTGTACTAAGTTTTTAATTTTTGATTCTGAACGTCAAGCAGAGAATGTATTGTTTTTACAACGATGTTTTTATTTCTCTGTGAACACTTTTAAGGGTGTAAGGAATGCTCGGATTTTTACGTTCAATACCTATAATGAAAAGTTGCTATGAAATAAAAAAATACCAAATATTTATTTTTATATTAAATTCATATTTAGTAATTTATTTAGATGTAATGATACACATGCAATTTAAGTTTTATAAAAAATCTTATAAAATTAATGTTAGCATTTTTTGTATCATAAGATTTGTAAGGAAACAGAAATACAATAAAATGAACATATTAAGAAATAATTGTTACTTACACAATGGATTAT